>JAQHUG010000077.1:541989-575524 GCA_028555095.1 Dicrostonyx torquatus | reverse complement strand
TGGGGAGGCAGGAGTGGATGAGGATGAGTGTGTGGAGGGATAAGAATGGAAGTGTGTGTGGGGGGAACTGAGGGATCCCTGTGAGAACTGGAACTTCACCCTGGAGGTACTAGAAAACCACAGAAGAACTGTCTCCCATCCCTTTAGACCAAGGCATAATTTGCTAAAATTCACATTTTCTGTACACCGCAGGTTGTCAGAGCACCTATCAAATACGTGTAGACCAAGTCACAGAACCCCTCCCACACCCCCTTGTGTAGTCCTCCAACCCCTAGGGCAGCCAGCCACAGCGCTGTTCCAACTGCTATTTCCAGAGCTTCCTATCAACTGGGTCCATGCTTTGGGGCTGAGCTTCCTCCACTGGGCAAAATATTTTTTTCCTTTCATTTCAAAATACATTTCGCTACCGCTGGGGACAGAAGATGCCCCAACAGAATTCTGTGGTTCTGAAGGACCATGGGTAGATTAACCATCTTTGGGAGAGAGGTGGCAAGAAAGGAGACACTTGGGATGTGACTAGCCACACAGGGGCAGGCTGTGCTCTCAGTACCCCATCCCTCTCCCCACACAGGATATGGCCATGCTGCGCCAGGCACGGACTCCGGTAAGGTCTTCTGCATGTTCTATGCACTCCTGGGCATCCCCCTGACGCTGGTCACCTTCCAGAGCCTGGGAGAGCGTCTAAACGCGCTGGTGAGGTTCCTGCTGCTGGCGGCCAAGCGCTGCCTGGGTCTGCAGCAGCCGCACGTTTCCGCAGAGAACATGGTGGTGGCCGGGTTGCTGTTGTGCACTGCCACCCTGGCCCTCGGCGCCGCTGCCTTTGCGCACTTCGAGGGCTGGACCTTCTTCCACGCCTACTACTACTGCTTCATCACTCTCACCACCATCGGCTTTGGCGACTTCGTAGCGCTACAGAGAGACGAGGCGCTACAGAGGAAGCCGCCCTACGTGGCTTTCAGCTTTCTCTACATCCTTCTGGGGCTCACGGTCATCGGTGCCTTCCTCAACCTGGTGGTCCTGCGCTTCCTTGCCAGCGCCGACACTCCTGAGCGCTCAGCCCGCTGCGGCAGCGCATTCCGCAGGGGGGCGCTCAAGAAACGCGTCCGCACTGCAGCCTCCACGTGTATCTCTCAGGGCATTCACCAGCTGGATACTTGGGCATGCGACAACCCGGCCTTCTCGCCTCCCTTGAGTCCAGAAGCCCTGTACCACTGCCACAATAGTACAGACAGACACCGAGCACGGAGGAAGTCCATCTGACAGTCCTACCCTACCAGGGCTAGGCCTGGCCAATCAATGTCTAGCCGCGCCTGTTAGCAAACCCACCCTTCCTCCGGCTTGGAGGGGATTGAGGCTCCCGTTACCATCAGTGAATCATCCCTTCTAGTATACATGAATGTTGCACTAAAAGCAGAAGCCGACTCTACAGTCACCTTGGAGGTGTAAACTGTTTGGTCTAAACTTGTAGGAAAACGTGGCCTTCAGTCCCTAGGAAGGGTGACACCAGGTCACCCCTTCAAAGGATGACAAGCGGCTAGCTTCTGCCCTGAAGAGCAAAGGCACAGTTTTAAACACTAGAATTTGACTAGTGGGACTGGGTGCTCAAGCTAGAAGTATGAGACAGAGACAGACTGAAGGCAGTTTATGGCTCACAGTGGGCAATTTCTGTACCATATAGATGGCATTCCCTTTGCTCTGCATGAAGGGTGGGATTATCCCAACTGTAAATGGTTGCTCCCACTGTCAAGCAGAAGCCCTGTCTCTGTGTAGCCCCTTCTGGATGAAGGGATGGTCTCCCCCTCACTACCTGTAGGCAGCTCAGTGGTGTGGGGTGCATTTCATTCTGGGTCCCACCAATCACCAGCAACATGTCATTGGGATTCACATCGCTTTCCTGAACCCCAGCTTCTCCATCAGTAAGACAGAGCCCAATTGCAGACCCTGTTTCGCAGGGTACCTGGGGGAGAGCTTCCTGACTTGAGTTTCTGCTCACAGAAGATGCTAGTAAGCCCATGGCGAGACACCTTGGCACCCTAGAGTGCTCACACCTTCAAACTCGTGTCCCTTATCTTCCCAGACAGAATCATCTTGATGCAAAAAAAAAAAAAAAAAAGAGCAAAACCAGTGTAGAAAAGCCAAAAACTTTCATTTCCAGCATGAGCTATGTGGTCATGGACACAATGCAATGTGACCCACTCCAACTCAGAGACCCCCAAAACCCTCCCTGAAGGACCAGGGTATTCCTGCTCCCCAAGAGGACACCAGGAAACGTGGGTAGACGGATGGAGGCTCCCAGTCCAAGGACTCTGGGGTCCCACCTTCCTGCCACCTTGCAGGAGGATACAAAGGGCTCAGAGGTAACACCTATATCTGCTTCCAGCCTCCACGCAGCCCACACAGGCTCTCTTACTGAGATGAAAAACCCTTGGGCTTGCCAAGTAAGCTTGTGGGAACTCTCCCTCCACCAAGGTCCTGTTCCGCAGACACAGACCCTCTTGGGGGATGGGAGCAAGAGAGCCATTGCAAAGGACAGAAAGGGGGTCCAAGGCTCTGGGTCTGGTGTAGCGCTGCTGCTCAATAAATAAATGCAGGTGACCTTGCCTGGTGCAACAGCTCTGCTTTGGGAGAGCGTGGGGTGCTGTGCTGCTTCTGAACCTCAAGTGCTCCAAAATCTCCTGCCTTAAGGAGCCCAGGGGTGAACTGCTTGTAAAACGTTAACTACTTCAGCTGTGTGCTTGCACGCCTGTGCTGTGGGTCGCCAGAGAAGGAGCTGACGCTCAACCACTGTCAAAGCCGGCACTTTGGTGGCAAGTGCTTCTCAGTACCTCCACCTCTCCCTCCTGACAACATAAGCCGCCTTTCACTCGCTCTTTGGGGCTCTTTGAGGGTCAGAGTAAAATCACTGGGGACACACTGGGGCAAAGTGCTATGGGAGGCGGTGCTCTCCCTTCTGGAGGTGAGAGGGGACTTCCTGGAGCCCCCACTCTATAAACCCAGGTGGGAGCTTGTGTTTCCTACCTGCTCCCAGCTGGACCTGGAGAGGTTATGACCCAGAACAAAAGGCCACCCTGGCACCTCCTCTTCTCCCAATTCAAGCCTAGAAAAGGCACTAGCCCAGAAGAGAGAATCAAGCAGGGCAGTGCCACCTGTACTTAGAAGCTGGCAATGAGGATGGTGGCAGACCTGCCCCGAGCGCTGGTCTCCTGGCTGCAGCTCCCAGCTCTGTCCCCCCAGGCTTAATGCTGAGGGCCCTTAACCAAATGACTTCCTGCTGGGGCCTGGGTTTCCTGATCTCTCAGACTGGCTACAGCTTGTGGTGCCATAATCTGGAGCCACTAGGAGGCTCCAAAGAAAAGGAATGGAAAGGGTGAGACCCCCACTTCATCCTACCCTGGCTCCAGCTCTGCACGAAACGTGAAGACGTGAAGAGGAGATCTAGGTAGAAGTGTCACTGGGGATACTAATGACCCCAGGATGGCTCTCCTCCAGCAGGGCTTTGGTATCCTTTTTTTTTTTTTCTGCAAAATGCAAATGGACTAAAGATTCACAGGCCCTGCCTTTCCGAATGCAGAGGCATTCTGGGAAACAAAAATGGAGATGGCCCTTTACATGGCAGTCCTAAATACAGCCTCTGTCCAGAGAAAAAAGAAACACCCCTAGAGACCCAGCACCAGAAAGGCCCCCAACTCCGTCCTCTTACTCTTCTCCAGATGGCAGAGTTTGAGTTGACAGAGGGTCAGACGGTGGTGGGGACAAGCTGGGCTTGATAATCCCCAGAGCAAATAATGAAAACCATTCCTCTTCCACAAGTCCTTGGTGAGGGCAGATATGGTTCCCACACCCAGTGGTCACAGCCCCTTGAAAGTGGGGCACACACTTACAATGATACAAAGAAATGGGGCTCCAGCCCCCACTACACCCCTCCAGGAGGTGAGTGAGATTTCACAGAACAAACAAGAAAATCACTGAGGGGCCTCACTGACCACCCCAGGGTGGTGTTATTGCTTTGGAGCCAGTGCTCCTGTGTTCTCTCTCTCTCTCTCTCTCTCTCTCTCTCTCTCTCTCTCTCTCTCTCAGACAAATCAGAGCTGAGCCCCTCCTCTGGTTGTGACAGCCAGGTTCTGTCCCACCCTGAACACAGCAGTGACAGCTGGGTCTAGGTAGAGAAGCCGCTCTCCTGGCTCAAAATATTCCAGACAGTGAGTAATAACTTAACTGCAGAGATATCACACTGGTTAAAAAACAAAAATAGGGTGATGGCTAACTGTGGGCCTCAGGTGCTCCCTTGTCCTGAGGGCCTGCCCCTCCCTCCACAGACTCAAGGACACTCTGAAGACCAATTGGAGAAGAGGGGCCTGTGCACAGCCCTTCCTTGTGTAGTGTCTACAGCTCCACAGGGAGGTGACAGAACTGGACCAGAACCCTAAAGGGCACTCAGAGCTAAGCCAGCTTGGGAATGGGGAGAATTTCCAAGTAGAAGGAGTCCCTGGTAGAAGAACCAGGAACAACAGGGGGTTCAACAGAGCCCTGGCATCCTCAGTGGAGAATGACACCCTCTCGTGGAGTCCAGGCCCCTCTACAAGGCCCAGCGATCCTCAGGAGTGAATCCAAAAG
Source organism: Dicrostonyx torquatus (assembly GCA_028555095.1). Classification (NCBI taxonomy): domain Eukaryota; kingdom Metazoa; phylum Chordata; class Mammalia; order Rodentia; family Cricetidae; genus Dicrostonyx; species Dicrostonyx torquatus. The sequence continues at coordinate 570,910 of JAQHUG010000077.1, read as the reverse complement.
GAGATCAATGCTGAGGGTATTTCCCCAGAATGCTGAGTACAATGGACAGTCAGGGCTACTATCCTATAAGGAGGAGAGAGGAAGACGGGGAGGAGAAGGTGGAAGGGCTGGCCTTTGGAGAGCCAGGCAGCCCCTCCAGCCCAGGCTAGAGAAGGAGGTCACAATCTTCTGGAATGTACTGGGGCGCCCCCTCTACCTCCAGCCTGGGGCTTGAAGAAAAGACGACATCTGAGCTAAGAACAGGGCTCAGGCGTGAACACTAACTACCCAGCTAACCTGGACTACACCCTACACAGCAGGGACTAGGTGAAGAGGAGTTGGCAGGCTGCTGGGCGGCTCCCAGGACAGTGATAGAAATGTGCTTCTATAGGGGCCAGACTGTGTCCTCCCTCGCATGCAAAAGGGCTCCTGCAGGCCCTAGGGAGGGCTACAGGAAGGCAGCTACCCAGGCCTCATCGGAGCCTCTAAGTCTACACTCATAGCTCTGCATCCCTCTTCTTGTACCTCCTTGAGCCATGGTGATGAGGCCAGGGCAGTGGCTTCTGCCCTTCGTACAGGATGGTTTATTTAAAAAGACTAAAGTGGGAGGGGCTCTAATGCCTCCCCAAGACCCTAGACCAGAGGCAGAGGGATAACAAGATGGCCTTTGATCTCATCCAACAAGGAGGGGTTCTCCTGTTTGGGAAACCCTTACCTTGGTACCACTAGGCTTAAAACCAGCTTTCTTCAAAGCTCGGCTCCCACCATCCCTACACACAAAAGAACCCTGTGTGTAAGGTTCCAGAAACTCGGGTCCCCACAGTCCTCCACCATATCACAGATGATAATGTTCTTTCCAGTCCACCAAGAGCTCCAGACCAGCTTGTTGCAATCCCATGGAGCAAGGAGCCCTGGGGAATCCATGCCAGGCCTCAGGCACCTCCTCCTTTCCTTTAATCTCTGCTGGCCCCCAATTCCTAGAGCTTACAGCAGAGGGGATGGACGGATGGACTCAGACAAGCTGCGGCAAAGCTCCTTCCACGGGCAGGCAGAGGGAGACCCACACTCCCCTTCAAGTGGGGAGCTCTGGACCCCCGGGAGCTGGCTCCGGATCCTTGCAAACTGCCCCATCAGCGCTGGGGCAAGAGTAGCTGCCTGAACCCGGTGCCGCAGGAAAGACACTTGCTGGTAATTGGCACCATGGAGATGGCCGGCTTGGATCTGGACTTGGCTCTGGGCAGCGAGCTTCAAAGGAGGCAAAGGGGGTGATAGGTGGGGTGGGGTGGGGCAGGAGAGTCGCTTGCTCCACCACCTCAATCTTTCTCTGACTATAGCCGCATCCACCAGGTCAAAACCGGCCAGGTCAAAAGTGTAGCCAACCCACTGGGAGAGGAAAGGTCTCAGGGGTAGGAGGTGAAGGAGCGAGGAGGGGCCCAAGGGGGGCAGGTCTCCCCATTCTGCTTCCCCACTGTGGGGAAGAACCCCATCCTCCAATGTCCAATATGCCCCTGGGCCTGGGGTCCCAGGTCAGGGCTGGGTGGTCTCCAGGCCATCTCGGGGAGCCCCCCACAACATTGGCATTAAGATCGCTCGCCACAGGGCCCCACGGTGCTCTCAAGGGACAGCTGGGATGCCTGCCGGAGCAGAGGACCTGTGGCTGGGTCCACCATGGAGGAGGTGGGGAAGAGCTTGTACCAGCCCACGGCCAGGGTGGTCAAGTCCAGCTCCTCCAGCAGCACTCGAGCCACGCCCATGAACTGCTTCCGCTCCATCCGCCCGTAGTTGCCCCACACAATCACCTGTAGGACAAAAAAACGCAGCTGATTCCCTCTTGCAATTGCAAGCTCGGCAGTTTGCTCCGCTGGCTGAGTGCCTGCCCAGCATGCAAAGGCCCTGGGTTTGATTCCCAGCACCACACAGGCACCAGGACCACAAGCGGTACACAGACACATATGCAGGCAAAACACCCATACAATAACATTTTTTTTGGGTTTTTTTTTTTCGAGACAGGGTTTCTCTGTAACTTTGGAGCCTGTCCTGGAACTAGCTCTTGTAGACCAGGCTGGTCTCGAACTCACAGAGATCCGCCTGCCTCTGCCTCCCGAGTGCTGGGATTAAAGGCGTGTGCCACCACCGCCTGCTAACATTTAAAAAAAAAATGCCTGTCACAGTCATTCATGGGCTCTGATCCAGAACATGGGGTCCCTCAGGCCAATGCAGCTAAACCCTGTAGAGTTCACCTCTTTAAAAGTCATGCAAGGGAGCCCAGCAAGAAAGCTGAGCAGGTAGAGATGCCTGCTGCCAAGCTTGATGACCTAAGTCCAACGCTGCCAGAGTCCACATGGCCCACATAGCAGGAGGGGAGAATGGACTTCCGCAAGTTATCATTTGACTTCCACATGCATGTGTCATGTGTACCCCCATGGTGTAGGAGGGTCCTTCTGTATTTCTGTTGCTTTCATTGGTTAACAAAGAGACTGCCTTGGCCTTTTGATAGGGCAGCCCTTAGGTGGGCGGAGTAGACAGAACGGAAGGCTGGGAGAGAGAAGGCACTGGGTCAGATGCCATGTTTCTCCAGCCTGAGATGGAGATATTAGGATCTTTCCTGGTAAACCACCACCCTGTGATGATATACAGATTACTAGATATGGGTTAAAATAATATGTGAGAGTTAGCCAAGAAGAGGCTAGAGCTTATGGACCAGGCAGTATTTAAATGAATACAGTTTGTGTGTAATTATTCCAGGTATAAGCTAGCCAGGGCCAAAAGCAGGCCCGAGGCTGGGAGCTGGGAGCCAGGAGCTGGGGAACACATCCCCCACAGCCCACTCCTCCCCATGCAAAATCCCCAAGTCCAAAGAAATAAAAACAATAAAAGTCACTCATCTGACCACGTTCTTCTGGCTCTAGTGTCCCTATTACGCCAGTCTATACCTTGGCTTCCTTCCTCTTGCTCATGCTATCTGCTCCATCCTCCACATGGCCCTAATTCAAACTAAGTAAGGCCTTGAAGGATGGCCCTACATCAGCAACATGATTCCATCCCCTGCTTTCTCCACAGGGAGCCTCAGACCCTCACATAAAGCATGCTCACAAAGTGTGGACACCACAGTTACTGCTAGCTTCCTTTCTTGGTTCAATCTTTCTCTGTAGCACCTTCCTGGTCTCTTGGTCAGCACCTCTTGGAGCTGACCTGTGGATCTGGGTCTGTGGCTTATCCCTTATCTGCTGTCCTGCCCCTCAACAAAGGTGGGTTAGCTCAGTCCAGCTCAACAAAGCCTAGAGCAGTGGTTCTCAACCTCTGGGTCATGACTCTCTTGCAAGTTGAACAGCCTTTTCACAGGGGTCACATATTAGACTTCCTGCATATCAGCTATTTACATTATGATTTATAACAGTAGCAAAATTACAGTTATGAAGTAGCAACGAAATAATGTTATCATTGGGGTCACCACAACACGAGGAACTGTATTTGAGGGTTGCAGCATTAGGAAAGTTGAGAACATGCTTAAAGGACAGTCCTTAGTCAGACAGAACTGCCACTAACTGTCTGCTGGGGTTCTGTTTTTTAATCTTTTTAGGAAATTGGTTTTTATTTTATATGTGGTATGTGTGCAGATGCATGGGTGTGTGTGTATGTGTGCACACGTGTGTGTATTACTGCCTACAGGGGCCAGTAATCACCTTTAACTACGGAGACAACTCTCCAGTCTATATAGACATATACACTGAATACATATATCTTGTTGTTGGTTTGTGTATGCATGTGCACAAATGTATGCATGCATGTATGCAATGTTCATGAAATGGCATCCATAAGGAGGACAACTTTTGGGAGTTAGTTAATTCCTTCTCCCATGTATTCCAGAGATGAAACAGTCAAGATTCATGAGGGACTAAATTCATAGTGACACAGGAAGTTGTGGGTACAAGTCAGCCTCAGTGCTTCAATTCCCCTGGGGAAGGCCCTTGAGAGACCCTGCCCCCAGTTAACACCACACACACACACACACACACACACACACACACACACACACGACCCCCTTACCTGCAGGACTTTGCCCTGGGGACTCTCAGGAAACAGCAGCACCTGGTTATACAGTGGGTCCAGTGACTTGCGGGCCACTTTGGTCTTCTTCTTGGCAATGCAGACACCATTCTCCAGCAGATAGGCCTTGATATAGGCAGCTGGGAACAGAGGGCAGAAGGCAGGGTTCTAGGCTGCTCCCTTAAATTGTGGGTAATAGGCCACCACCTAATTCTGGGAACCAGAGAACCCCCAGGAGTATGGGGAAGGGGTGAGGTCATGTCTGGGAGGCCCCGCTTCCCTTCTAGGTCTTCCTTGCCTCCCCTTTCCTCAGCCCACCATGCTATCCTCACACATTCATTTACCAACCTCTCCACAAATGCTTTCTGAGCCCTTCTGGGTGCTAAGTACACTAGATATGTTAGTATATACTCAGTATTAGGGAATAGTGATAAACAAGGAAGATGCCTCTCTCTCCCAGAAGTTCAGTCCAGTGGATCACACCAGATATATCTCTCAGATGTCCTCACACCTGGCAGTGTCTTGGAGCCTGGCTTGGCAGTCAGTCCCCGAGCCTGGATGATGTCGACCTCCAGCTGGCCATTCCGCTCTTGCAAGCCAATCTCCACATCCCCTACAAGAGATGACACTAGAAAGTGGCTCAGAAGCTCCAGCAGGGGTCTTGCTGTCTACATCCACTCCCAACCCAAACAGCAGACAGCTTGGACACTTCAGAGTTAGGCACCGTGGAGGGCTGGACTATGTGGCCCAGGCTCCAAACCAGGTGCTCATGAAGCCATCAGGCAAGGGCAAGGAGTGAGCGGCACAGGGCTTTGAACACTCACCCATGGGTGTGGTAGCCAGGGTTTGGCGGCCCACAAACTGTGCTGGCCCCATGCTTCCTAGGAAGTCACTGAACTGGGCATCTGAAGCCAGGCAAACACCTCCATAGTTAAGACTGGCAGAAGAAAAAGACGTATGTTAGGATTGACACATCTCATGGTGATCTTTTTGTTTTGAGACAGGATTTCTCTATGTAGCCCTGGCAAACCTGGAACTCATTCTGTAAACCAGGCTAGCCTCAAACTCAGAGATCTGCCTGCGTCTGTCTCCTAAGTCCTGGGATTAACGGTGTATGCCACCACTGCCCACATGGTGATCTTCCTCCATACCCACCACTGACCTGTACCACAGATGCTGATTTAACTGGCCAGGGTGGCTAGAGGGATCATGGGAGATGGTTTTGGCAGGTGCTGGCACAAAAGGCTTAATGCCTTGATATTCCCAGTGTGGTCCAGAGATCAGCAGCATCAGCTACATCTGGAGCTGGTTAGAATTACATCACATGTGATGCCTCTGCCCAGCTGCTGGACCAGAATCAGCAGCTCAATAAGAGGCTCACTCAAGATAAGGCCAGATGATCGCTGCCCTGCACATCAGCCTTGGACCAGATAGGTGCCGCTGCTGCTGTTTGGGCTTCCTGATACCCACTTTTCCTTCTTTGGTAATAGAGCCTCCAGTTTCCTTTAGGGACTGCATTTCTCCAAGGCATGCGACTGTGGCAGCTCTCAGGGCACCCCCTTTCTCCTTGGCCGGGGCCTGGCTCCAGGACAGACATATGGCTCAGTTCAGTCAATGAAAATCTGACATGGAAGATTTTGTGAACTGTGGGAATGTGAAGCCCCCTATACATCAGACATGGGCCTGGGACGTGGAACTGGAGTGTTTGGTATGGAGAGCCCAGGGATGTGGCCATTATCAGACTGGAGGTATTGTGTGGGCTCCTGGATCAAGCTTTGCCTGATGTCATTACCTCCTTCTGAATACATAAGTCTGTAACAGTTACTATTATTACTTCGGTTAAACCAGTTTTAGCTCACTTCCCTCCCCTACCCTCTCCAGGGTCTCTGGCAGTACTGAGGGAGAAGTGAGGGACTCTGACAGATCTCCACCTACAGGAACAAGGATCTGCAGACCACTTTCTTATTCTGTCCTCACCATGACCATAGGAGGCCGACATTTTCACAAACAAACAAAAAACCACACATCGATCTTTTCCACCATGATTCAGATGAGAAACACGTTTTCCACGTGAAAAAAGGGGAATCCTAATTCTTGGTCAGAGCTGATGGATCCAGGATCAGACGCCTGAGCTGAGCCACGTCACTTAACAACTCTAGAAGGAGTGCCCAGGGGGCTATACCAGTGACTAGCCTAGGCCTCACAAAGCCTGCAGACTCTGTTAGCTCCTGGGTCAGGGCTGTTCAGGTCTACTCTCTATCATGCCAGGTAAGCTGCTCAGCCCATCTGCCCGCTTCCTGTGTAGTGATGGGCAGAGCCACAGCAGGCACAGAACTCCACATCCGTTCCCATGATCTCCTTCTGCCCTTTGGGTTCCCCATGCAGCAGCAGCAGGGCGTCAGAGGGTTGCTTTAGGAGAGGGGTAGCCCAGGAGGGTGCGCAGGCCGAGGCTCAGCTTCATGACTTTTAAATTGCAAATCTAAGAAACAGACCTAGAAAGCCAGGAACAAAAATGGGATAGTCCCACCCAGAAAACAAACAAGAAACCATACAAAGGCCCCGGACTGGAGAGCAGAGGGAGTCTGGCGAGGACGGAGTGAGTTGAGACCTATGGTCCCCAGGTGAGCTGGGGATGCTGAAGGATCACAGAAAACCACAGACAGCCTGTGGGGAATCTGAAAGCAGCAGGCTCACACCATCATTCTTAGAAGGTGGAGCCAAGAAAGGGCACCATGTCCTACAGAAATGGCAGCCTGGGTGTTTTCTCAAGTAACCCTGAGAGAGTCTCTGAGGCCCGTGTTCCTCCACATCCCAGATACAAAAGTTACATGTATACTTGAGAAAAAACTCCCTGGAGGCTGATGGGCTGGTGAAGGAATGTGGCTGAAACCAAATGACGACAAGGGAGCAGGAAACAGCGGTCACAAGCTGGAAGACACTGCAATGATGAATGATGCCTAAGGACCGCACATCCTTCCTCCGCGGTCCCAGCGGCACAGTGGTAACAGTCGACACTACTAACACTACCCAGCACCGATAACCCTGCAAAGAGACGGGCACTTCAGCCGGTGTCTACATGATTCATTCATCCACCATATGCTCTTAGCACATCCCTGGCACTGTTCTGAACATAGACCCCACCAGGGAACAAGGGAGAGTGATTTCTGTCCTCAGAGGCATGGAACAAGAAACACTATCAGTGGGCTGGAGAGAGAGCTCAGTGGTTAAGAGGGCTGGTAGCTCCTGCAAGGACTCGGGTTCTATTCCCAGCAACCACACTACTGCTCACAACTGTCTGTAACTCTAGTTCCTGGGGATCTGAGGCCCTCTTCTGACATCTGTGGGCACCACACACACATATACAGTACACATACATTTGTCCAGACGAAACATGAATACACATAAGTAAATAAACATATCTAAAAATAGTATCAATTATATACCAGGAAAGAAGGTGACAGATGCTATGGAAAGGAAGAGAACATTAGAACATGTGGGATGCTTGCTGCAAACTAAACAATGTGTTCAATGCCTGTGCTTTCTCCATCTTATTAAACCAGTTGTCCCTTGGTACCCATGACAGATTGATTCCAGTCCCAGGACCCCTAGAGACCGCAAAATCCACAGATGCTCAAGTCCTTCCTGTAAGATGGATGCACTGATAGCGTTTGCATAGACCTATGCATGTCCCCTCATGTACTTTATTTTTTTAAAAGATTTTTAAAAATTTAATCTTATTTTTTTATGTACATTGGCAATTTTGCCTGCCTGCATGTCTGTGTGAAGGTGTCGGAACTTCAGACAGTGGTGAGCTGCTCTGTAGGCCAGCTTAGAATTGAACCCAGGCCCTCTGGAAGAGCAGGCAGTGCTCTTCACCACTAAGCCATCTCTCCAGCCCCCCTCATGTACTTTAAATCATGGGCAGATTACATATGACACTTCCCACAATGTCACTGTACATACGTAAATAGTTGTCATGCTGTGTTTAGGAAAAATGACATGGAAACTTCATACATGTGCAGTACCGACGTGACTGCTGCAGATCTACCTAACAGACAACGTGAACAAGGTGGACGAAGCTTGCACCGTAGGACCGCAGGAATGGAGGGTCCGAGAAACGGCAGATGCTGCAGCAGGGTGCACGTGCACACCGTTCTGCGGTGTGTCTTCGTTCTAGTGATAGGCGTGTGGCAAGTTCATATTTTGCTTTGGAACCGTTCTGGGGAAATTTTTTCAAATATTTTTGAGTCAAAATTGGTTCACTCCATAGAAGCAACTCATGGATACCAAGGGCAGGCATACTCTGGCTGTTGCCCGGGGCCTGTTTTGGAATTAACATGAATTCTCTCTAAATGAACTCTATGTCTAGGACATAGATATAACCTTCTGGACAATCCTGAACCACCTGGGAGTAAGCTTCAACAAACCAGAAGAATGGGGCCTTGACTTTGAGCTCTGTAACAGGAAATGAACACTCCTTACTGTGGGCCACCAAAGGCCTAGGGCATTTGCTACCCATATTAATTTATTTGGGCCTTAAAATCCCTTGGTTCATGCTATTTGTGAGCCCATTTTATAGATCAGCTGGAGGGAGTAGTAACTACTCAAGCTAGGCAGGTAGTATCTGGCTCACCCTGTTCTCCCAGCATGCACCTCTGTACTCTCACCTGGGCCATACAGTCTGGCTGTGACAATGCTTTCTGCTTATCTGCAGGGCAGAGAGGAAACCCTTAAGGGTTAACCCCTCCCACCTCACCCCAGTTATCACATCCAACTGATGATAACTGCGAACGGCCTGCAGGTGGGCTGATGGATGGATAGCTTGATCTCACATCTTCCACAGCCTCCTCCAGCTTTGGCTGCCTGTTGGGGAAGGGGGGTCATAGGTATGACCTCTGCCCTATATGAGCCCCCCCATCAGATTTCTTCTCGACCCCAGTGTTGCTTTCTGGGGTGGCCTCCTATTCCACCTAAGTCAGCCTGAGAAGGAAAGTCTGCCTGGCATTGGAGACGCACAGGTAAATCCCTGTGGCTATTATTTTCATTCGGCAGCAGTATATTTTTATAGAGAGAGTACAAAATGAACACTCATTTAAATGTTTGGAGATTAAAGTGTGTACTTACTACTTTCATAGAACCGGAGACCCTAAGTTACGCTCACTGAAACTGACACTAGACTCACAGTTGAGGTGTGGGTTTTGTTCTACGGTCCTGGGTTCCTCCATCCTACCCTCCCAGCACCCTGAAGGATCCAAGATTTATTCTGTAAGGAGAATGTGGGCTCTGAAACCAAGAGGGATGGAGAGGTAGTGGGGCCTTGTGAGTTTCAAGGCAGGAAGGAGCCCAGCCCCCACGTGGCACCAGGCATTCTACAAACCAAAATTGAAAGCTTCCTCCAACATCCTCATTGCCTGCTCCTCGATTCCTGGTGGAGTGCAAGCAGACAATGGGGAATTGGCAGGCCTGGTAATTAGCGGTAATTGTTTCTAATATCTGGGCGGCTGCCTGATTTCCCATCCCAGGGTGCCTCACTGACTGCCAAGGCACCAAGCTGCTACCCTGAGCTAGCAAAAACAACATCCATGGAGGGAGAGGCACAGTGCGCCTTGCCCCTGCTGGCCAGAGGATCAACTCCACCTTGGGATTCTCCCCTGGAGGTGCGGGGAAGGGGGGAAGTAGTCTAATATATCAGATGTGGTTCTGTGTATGCCTCTCCGGCCACCTGCTTGTCAAGAGACTCTCAGCAGGTCACCACTGTCACTGCACTTTGGTTGGGGATCTTAATCCGTTAACAAGATCACTCTTCTAGGTGCCCAGTGTGCCTGTGCCATGGCGGTTGCACAAGTTTCTAGGCTGCACACAGATCTGTTAGCAAAGGGACTTGAGAGAGCTTGCTGGCAGGAATGTGTTTCGCACATGCTATGACACAGAATAGTCCTTGTGTGTAACAGGAGCTCAGTAAATGTTCCTGGCCAAACTCCCAGACTAGCAGAATAAAGGATAACGATTAAGATTTGTGGCACGATATGCACCTTATATTCCAGTTCTGGGTAACATGGGTGAAATTACATTTTTAATTGCATTGATCGTGTGTGTGTGTATGTGTGTGTGCGCACACGCATGCACGTGCACATACACACATGAGTGTGCAATCACATATGGCACCAGAGTGTGTGTAAGTCAGCGAACAACTTGCATGGTGAGCCCTGGAATTGAACTCGGGTTGTCAGGCTTGGCAACAAGTGACTTTACCCACTGAGCTGTATTTCCAGTCTCTCTGGACTACAGTTTCCAGATCCATCAAGTGAGAATGAAGAGTTCCTGTCTAGCTGAATTGCTGGGGAGCTTGGGTAGGATATCACAGGTCCACCCAGAGCTGCTACTGAACCAATCACAGCAAGACTTCATGGCTGCCCATCTCTGCTGCCCAGCTTGGCACAGTCTGGTCCTTCCCATTCCGGCACAGCAGCATCTGGATGCCTGGGACCAAGCACAGGCCATGGGAGTGGCGGAAGGACCGTCAGGAGCCAGTTCCTCCCATGCCAGCACAGCACAGGCAGAGGCAGAGCCTTGAAACACAATTTTAACCACTGTTCACTGGCCTTTCATTTTGTTTTAATGGTGAAATGAGATTTCCTGCAACTCAAATCCTATTAGTTTTGTTTCTGGAGCGCAATCCATTTGTCTTTGATTATTAACCTTTGAGCTTAACGTGGACCCTGTGTTCTTGGTGGTTAAAGAAGTAATTGGGTAATTTACAGGTTCGACTCTATTCTCTTTTCCAGTTGGATCACCCGACTTAATGGCATCAGAAATTAAAAGGTTGAACAGCCCTCGTGGTGATTACAGGCTGTGGCTCTAAAAAGTTCTGGAAGCCCATTCTCTTGCCCATTTATCCACTGCCTGCTGCCTGCTGCATGCATGTCCATCCGTCCAGTCACCTCCCCACAGATTTAGCTCACTTACACTACAACGGTTCCGCTGTAAGGCAAAACGTGCATCCCAGAAATGACTGAGGAGTGAAAAAATCCTGCAGTGAAGATCACAGGTTATGAAGAAAATGGGTCAGTGTCACATAAAAAGGTGTGTGTGTGGTGTGTGTGGGGCGTGGGGGCAGGAGCCTGGTAAATACAGTATAGAGTTTAATACACATTAAATGGTTGAGAAGGGCCTAAGTATTTAAATAAATTCAGTGCTGCACCTTGCCAAGCTGAAGATGGCTGGCAGCGAGGAAAGGGCTCTGTGATCTGTTGTGATGCAGTAGAGAGGGCTGGCTGAAGCCAGGTGGGGGCATTGCACCACAGCATAGCCTGGTAAACCGGAGGTGTTTGGAGATGCGTGAATTCCTAGGTGAAAGCAACCATCCTCGTTCTCCCGCTGCTGACAGCCGAAACCCTGCCTGACTGAGCAAATGCGGAACCCGGGTGAAGCTCAGATTGCTCCCTAATACTTCAGTCGCGCTGTGACAAATTCTAGTTTTCAAAACAAGCAGGGTTGCAGAACTGACCAGAGGCTAAGAGACACTGGGTCACACGATCTAGACCGCAACTCTCAAGAAGTCAAACTCTTCCTGCCCGCTCCCTGAGAGTGGGTGGGGGCTCCTGCATGGAGCCAAGGATTTGCTTTTCTTTTCTCAACAACCTGTCACGAGCCAAGCCTGATACTATCAACTGGTTCACGTTAACTCATTTACTTCAACACCTTTATAAAACTTCCCACCAACGTCTATTCTAGAGAAGGGTAAAGCAAGGCACAGAACAACAGGAATCCAACCAGGACGACTTGGCTAAAAGGAGACTCATCTGAGATTTGAACCCCAGTTGTCTGGCTCCAGCATCCAACTTCTTAACCCTTAGAAGACATGGTTGACCCCTATTTATGCCCACAGTACTGATTCCCAGATTTCTCCTGGATATCAAACCTCATGGATGCTCGACTCCCTTAAAGAAGACGATGTATTTGCATATTAGCTGTGAGCAGTCTCCTGCATGTCTAGATTACTAATGTCTAACACTATGCAAATTCTATGCAAATATCTGGTCTAACTATCTGATTTAGGAGGAAATGACAAGAAGAAATGTATGCATGCTATACAATGTTTAACACAGGTAATATTCCATCCAGATATTTTCTTGATGACTGTCTGAATCCATGGATGTGGAGGCCCCAGATAGGGAAGGCCAATGGAACTCTCTTCATGTCCCCAGAGCAGAGCCTGTGGATTTGCAGTTCAAGCTCTGGGGTCAGGCAGGCCTGGGCTTCACCTTTCTAGGCCTTTATTTTCTTTCTAGTAAAACAGAAAGAAGTAACTCTGAGTATTAAATGAGCTAGACTCCTGGGGCAGAGTCTGACACGGTCAAGTGCTCAGCAAAGCCTAATGCTTACAAAACAAGAAAAACACTAACTGCTTTCTCCTAGCCCAGGGTCACACCCTCCACTAGTCAGGATGACTCTGCTAAGTAGGACAGGCGGGAGGGGGGTTCTTGCTATCTGTTGAACTCCTGGGCCTTTGGTGATCACACAACCCCGAACTGGGTTGCGATGACCCTGTCATGAGCTCACAGGCTACTTTTCTAGGCTGTGGCAGAGTGACCCAGACACCTCGGGACAACAGCAGACAGAAGGAAGAGGCAGCTGGGTACTGGATGCCAGGTCTGGGAGTTAAAGGAGAGAATGTTGAGTCCCTGGCTTTTTGGAGGTGAAGGGGACAGAGAGGACAGAAAGGAGTGGAATGTGTATCTGCTTCTATCATCTCTAGTCTTCAAAATTTGAGGACACCAACAGTGGGTCAGCTAGGAAGGCACTGAATTTAGTGTCTCGTGGGACAGACAGTGGAGAGTGCTAAGGTCGGAGAAGCCAAGGGTGTACAAGCTGCTGATCCAGCCAGAGAAATGGCAGACTTGCGAGCCATTCCATTCCTCCCACCCATGCCCAGAGCAGACACTGCTAATCAACTTCAGCACCCTGACCAGGCCTGAATTTGGCTCCAGAATCCTCCTCAACACAGCATTGCTGGGGGTCACTACAGTTCAACTGGCAAATGAAGCAACGTGCTAGCTCCTCCCTGAGATCTGGAGCAGCGAGTCAGAGGGTGAAGAGTGGGGAGGGACAGGAGTGCGGGTTGAGAAGCCAAGGATGCTGAGACATGAGGCAATCAGTGGTGAGCAGAAGGTTTGGGGTGGTGGCCTGAGAGAGGCTGGGCGAGGTCAGCCGCAGTAAAGCAGGATGGCAGACTATGGAGTCTGGACCAAAAATAAGACTTGCAGGTATTGAGGCAAGAGCAATGGGCACCTCAGCGAGGGTCCTCATGGGTAGACATGGGAGGAATGGATGACCCAAGAGACCATTACAATGGGAGCATCACTACAGGTTCGGTAAGGAATACGGGAGAGGAAGATTTGGGTTGGGTGGCTGGGAGGTTGGGGGTCCTGTGCACTCAGTGTGATAGGTTCTACTGATCTATCTGCCACTTCTAAGGCCATCCCTTGTGTGCCTTGCCCATGTTTCTCTGGACCCTCAAGAATTTCTCGAGTCCCTTGACCATGGTACTACAGAAAGAGCAAGAGACCAAAAGGGGAGTTGCCCAGTTAGTAGCAGTTACCTGCTGAGGTTGCATGCAGTAGCCTGCTCCTTGCTGGTTACCAGGCTCCCCCTCAGGTCTGAGCTGCCCATAGAGGAAGCCGGGGCCATACAGCACACTCATCAAACACCTCCCCTGCCCAGTCTCTCACAGTGTTTTTCAGAATTCCTCTTCCAATTGAATTCACATGTGAGGTCTGATTAGAAGCATCTTAGACCTGGGGGCAGGGGTGTGTGATGTGTGTGTGTGTGTGTGTGTGCATGTGTGTAAAGTATGATATGTTTGTAGGGACGTGTGTGTTTAGGTATGTATGTGGGGGTGTGTGACATGTGTATATGGGGTGTATATGTGGTGTGTGGTATATATGTGTTATGTGTATAAAGTTGAATGTGTCTGACATGAGTATGGTATGTGGACTATGTATATGTGGTGTGTGTTATGTATGCATGTGTGTTATAGGTGTGTGCACAGGTATGTATATAGATGTGTGTATAGGTATGTGCATAGATGTGTATGTAGGAGTGTGTAGGTATATGTGTTTGTGTGTGTATGTGATCTAGGTATATGCTTCTAGGTGTGTGTGTGTCTGTATATCTACAAGTGTGTATGTGTAGGTGTGTGTAGAGGTATGTGTGTGGGGTATGTGTATGTGGTATAGGTGTGTGTGATATGGTTGTATTTATCTTGGTATGTGTAGGTATAGATTTGTGTGTAGGGATGTGTGAATGTGGTATAGGTGTGTGTATAGATGTGTGTGATATAGGTGTATTTATGTAGGTGTGTGTAGGTAAAGATTTGTGTGTAGGGATGTGTGTATGTGGTATAGGTGTGTATATAGATATGCATGTGTATGTGATATAGGTATATGTGTCTAGGTATGTGCTTGTATGTAGGTGGGTGTTGGTCTGTGTGTAGTGTGTAGTTGGCGTGTGTTAGTATCCTTGAGGCTCTTTCTCAGGCTTGAACTCAGCTTGTGCGCTGTGCCTGAGTGAGATGGTCCTGCTCTGACTCTAGCCCCTCCATCCTTAACAAATAAAACTCCCATCTGGGACGAAGTAGAAAAGGGCTCCGGGAAAGGAAGGTCTTTCCAAGCTCCAAAAGATAACACACAGCTTGGATGACATGTTACATGCCGGGTCCAGTAGAGGGGGAAGATGGAGGAACTTCGTGTCCTCTGCCTCCAGAATTGCTAATTAAATGAGAGAAGGGGCTGACTGTAATTGGATAGGTGCCAGACATGAGTCCCAGCTCAGCTGTTTCCTTGCCCTGTGACCTTGGGCGAGTTACCCCTAGCTTCTCCTCATCTGTAAGTGGGGCTATTAGCATTCACACCACCATCCAGCTGTTCCGGGGATTAAATGAGTCAACAGAGGTCAAAGCCCTTGGCACAGTGCGCAATGTTCTCTGCAGCGCTCACACGGCCGCTATGGCCGTTAAGCCAGGGTGTCTTGACACACCAGCTAGGCATCTTGGTGTCACGTGGTTTCTGATCCAATGGTGTGGATAGGCTGAGGTTCTGTAACAGGCACCCAGGGGATGCTGCTGTTGCTGGACTACAGTCCACACTTTGAACAGCAAGGGATAAGTCGCTGGTATTTTGTCACCTAGAGCCTACAGCATACTCACAGACAGAGGGCTAAGCTGCATGTATTTCTCTACCTGGGCTCGCAGCGTGGCTGCCATCTTCACACCTGCTAGATGAGTGGCCAGTGCCCTACAGTGGAAATTCTTGAGGACATAATTTCCATGATGGCCAACTCGGCTGTCTGGCATAATAGAGGAGCCTAATCACATGTGTTGACATGGAAACTCATGTGGGAAGCCCCTCTGCTTTTACATGCCTAGTAGCTGGGTGCTCAGTGGCCCGATCCAGAAGTGTCAGGGACAGTGGGTTTGTGGGGCTCCTCAAGTGAGCCTGGCTTCCTGTGAGCATCTGCTGGGCTGGCAAGAGTCCAAGAGGTGGGGAGAGGGGAGGACACTCACACCCCTTCCTGTTTCAGAGCCCGCTGGCTAGGTCTGAGCAGCTTTCTAAACTCCTAAGGAACAGAGGGGGGGTGGATGACCACTGATGAAAACTGCCTGTCCCTTTTTCACCCAGGGGCTAGGTGAAGTGGCAGCATCTGGTTGGCCTCCAACAAGATCCAACCCCTTCTAGATTTCTAGTGGCTAACAATTCTGGGGTGGCTTCGGAGGCTGGTGATGCCACCAAGGACACAACGTCCCTCCACCTTTCTCCTTTCAGACTAGGCATATGCTGTATTAAGTTGCTGTGTATTTACTATCATCTGTCCCCACGGCTGGGACTAGTATCTTCCAGACGACCTTTGATTTTTCCTCGGTTTGGTTCAATCTCCCCAAACTTTTAACAGTCATGACAGTCAATGCCTGCTTGGTGCTCATTCGCACTCTGTAGACTCATTTGCATCTGGGAGGGCTCACGCTCTCTGCTAGGAGGTGATTGACCGCAGACGGCAAAGCACTCAGCTCACAGGGACTGAATCAGCAATAAACAATGATGATGATGACACCATCACTGTCAGCCCTATGCTGACCATTCTTCTAGGTGCTTCCTATATGTCCACTCCCCCTCCCCCCTGCTCTCTGCGCAGTCCCCTTTATTATTATTCCCTTTGTCCAGTTTGTCCCCCTGGACAAATGGCTCAGGGAGGAGGCAACTTCCCCAAATCTGCATGGCTACTAAGAAGCACAGACCATAGATCAGGGCTGCCCGACTGCTGAACCTATTTTTGACCCTGTCTATAATGCATTTGGATGCTCTGGTCCCTGTAATCATATTTCAGCAAACAACACCCAGAGAGCCCCTTCACATCCACAAGCAGGCAATGCCTCCCGTCTTTCTCACAAAATCTTCCTACTATTCTTCCCGTGCGGGAGTCCTGTGAGGGACTGAGCCTTTCTTTTCTTTTCCAGATGTAGGACTTTAGCTTTGATACCTCAGCTAGGGCACCACACTGCTTCCCCGGGGCCTGATTTTTAAATCTCCCGAGGCCAACATGATGTCTTCTGGCCTAGAGATCACAGATGTACCCAAGGACAGACACCTAACATACCAGTAGCAGGGACAAGACTAGGCCTCAGGCCTCCCAAAGTGGTCTGGCACCTGTGAGGAGGAAGGCAACTACTCCCCGGATTCCTAGATAATTTCCTCCAAGCTTGGCTGCCCTGCCGAGAGTTTCAGGTCACACAAAACACAGGCTGTTGCCCTCCTTCTCTCTCCTCCTCTCCCTTCTGCTGTCCACCCCTCTTCCCTCCCACAGGAAAGTCTCCCTTGAGGTGGGTGGAACAGCAGCTCTGCCAAGACCAGGCCATTCATAAGGCCGGAAATGCTCAGTACGGGAGGGGTGAGGACGGGGTGGGGGCAAGGCTTTTTAGCCAGCGGGAGTCCCAGCTGAGGCCGACAGAGATGAAGGGCAAAGGCTGAGCCCTCCCTACCCCACACTGGCTTAAGTCTATACCCAGACCCCAGCTGTGAGGAGCAAGCCACTCAGCCAGTGCAATCCAGCAAAACCCCCACGAAGACAAAATGTTCGCCTCATCCAATACAGCTGCCGTGAACCACGTGCCGCTCCGAGGACTTGAATACAGTTAGCATGACAGAGAAGCATGGCGGGCTATTTAATTTCAGTTCATCTGCATAGCCATGTGCAGCAGACAGCTGTACATACAGGTAGACAGTACAGACCGTTTTTTTTTTTTCCCAAGCCTCAGTTTCCTCGTGTGTAACGACAGGGAACGTGACACCCCAGGTCCCTTCCTTGCCCCAAAGGACAGTTGGAAAAATAAAGCAATGTGGTAGTGTAGAGTGAGCTCCAGCTGGGGTCAGGACTCTTGCATTCCATATATGAGAGGCCGTGTGACCCTGAGCAAGCTCCCAACCCCTCTGAGTCCTGGACTGTCTGTCCAATATGGAGTTACTTTGAATCTAAGATTCTTAGCCAGGAATTCATGGATGGGCATGAAGGGAATCTAAGAGGAGGTTTGTGTGGCGTGTGTGTGTGTGTGTGTGTGTGTGTGTGTGTGTGTGTGTGTATGCAGGTGTGTTCATAGTGGGAGACAAACCCCAAATGTCCCCTAGTTTTCTGAGGATCCCAGGAAGGTGAAAAGTTCCTAGCTTAGATCAGACCCTCCAGAAGGCTGAAAAGCTGACTTTCTGGGCGCCCTCCCAGACACACTGATCAGGTGTCTGGGATGCAGGGCCCTGTCATCTGCATTGGTAACACACACCCAGATTCTGGTGTACAGCCCCAGAGGAAGCCCTGGCGAGAAGCCAGGCAGCACGGCCTTCTCACGACTTGACATATATGAGTCTTTATCAAGCCCTAGTTTGTATTTTTAAAACCCAATTGGGATTTAAAAAAAAAAACTAAAGAAAAGGAAACAATAATGATGTATTACTGAACCCCAGCGACTCCTTCCTCTGGGTTATCTTTCAGCACTGGTATACAGTAGGTGTCAAGCACTGTCCCGTGCTCTTTATACATATCAACTCAGGATGACAAAGATTGTAGAAACGCTTAATCCTCATAACGTCTGTGTCTGTTTCCTCCCGCTGCTGTGACCAAACCCCGTGACACAAACAGCTTAGTGGAGAAAGGACTGATTTCAGCTGGGGGTCAAGGGCACAGATCACCACTGCAGGAAGCTGGGGCAGCTGCTCAGGGCCACCCACAGCCAGGAAGCTCAGGGACACAGCTGCTAGGGCTCAGCTAGCTTTTTGTTTTTGAGACAGGGTCTCAATATATAGCCTTGGCTGTCCTGGAATTCGACGTAGACCAGGCTGGCCTCAAACTCGTAGAAATCTTCCTGCCTCTGCCTCCCGAGTGCTGCAATTAAAGGAGTGTGCCACCATGCCCAGTCTTGGCTTTCTCCTTTTTCCATGCGGTCCAGGACCCACACGCTGCCCCCTTTGAGTGGAATGGTGCTGCCCCCTTTGAGTGTGGGTCTTTCCAGCTCCATTAAACCAACATAACCCTCACAGGCATGGCTAGAGAGATGTGCCTGGAGGCCCAGGTGATTCTCTATCCTATAAAATTGACAGCTAACAGTAGCCACCACAAACCCAAGGTGGTTAATGCTATTGCCTCATTTTACAGATAAGGAAACTGAGGTTCAAGGATGTGCCCTGGTCAAGGTCACACAGCTTTAAAGTGGTAGAGCTGGGACCAAGCATAAAATCGAGGCTCTGTACCTTACTGACTTCATCTGAAGTCATAAGACGCTTAGCCAACATCCTACCGGCCCAAAGACTAAGGGAGGCTTGCTTAACCACCCACCCACCCACCCACCGAGAAGACTGGGAGCAGGAAGGCTGCAGGAAGGTTCATGCCCCACACTCACTTGCCCTCCGAGCCATAGCTATTCATGCTGTCTTCGATGGACTCATGGCTGGCTTGGCGCAGTGTCCGGCTGGGCATCTCCACAGCCAGTCCCGTCTCTGTGCTCCTCTGAATGGCACCCTTCAGCCTCCGGCTGTCTGCTGTTGAACACAGGGGCCAAGAGAGATGGGGAGAGACACAGGGAATAAGAGGGACAGAGAACAAAGTTTTCTGGTTAGCGTTTCAGCAGCTGACAGCAGCCAATCTTCAGCCCTAACCCAGCCCACTGTTGCCCTTGGTCCCGCTGGCTCACCTGTACCCACTCTCCCTGGGGCACAGGGTGTTCTTCATAGGAACCCAGCATGCAACACCCTCTCGGGCTTTGTAAACGAATAGGCTTATTGGCATACCTTTCTGAAATCTTCTCCAATCACCCCCTGGTTCTCTACAGATACGATCTTAAGCACCTACTATAGGTCATACTCTTTCAGGTGCTCTGCAGGGTCAGGCCAGGGCTTCTCAGTGCCAGAGTGACTGACTGTGACCTGCCATGTTGCTAGTCCTGTCTTGTCCACTCTAGCAGTGTCTCTAGCCCTCCACACTACATGCTAGTAGTGCCCCCAGCCCGATCGTGTCAATCAAAAATGTATCCAAACGTTAACAGCTATTCTCTAGAGAAGAAATTCACCATCCCTGAGGACCAATAAAAATCACTGGCTTTGAAGCCACATGACAGGACTCAAATCCTGACTGCCTTTCTCAATTGGCTATACAGTGCATGAAGTACTCAGCCAAGAGCTGTGGGGTGATGGTAAAACAAAGGGCCCTTTGTGGTTGGAATTCCTTCCCATCATGCCTTTCTTTATCAGCCACTCTTTTGCATCCATCTTGTGATACAATGCTTTCTCTCTGAAGACCTCTGGCCAGCTCCTTCAACCCAGCCCCTCTACAGGCAGTACCTCTGCCTAAGAGCCTGTTCTCTGTTTCCTCCTGGTGCTGACCACTCAGTGAGGTCCCGTGTTGGCTTTTTATTGGCCAGCTTCCACAAAGACGTGGTCATCAATGGGAGCCTCTTGAGCCCCATTGCTCACTGTGGGTATCTAACAGGTGACTTCTAGATAAATCACATTGCTCCAAGGAGTCCATAAAGCTCTCTGCTTCAGTGTGGAGGACAATGGCACACATCAGGGACTGGTCATCAGATCCAGTAAGAAGAAGCAGGAATACGCCTTCAGGTCTCCCTCAAAGCCCTACAGCCTGATAATTCATGGAAAGCCTTACCTATCCCACAGGGACTATGGTTCACTATGGATGGGATAGATTCTTAATGAGAACTTTCCTACAGCACCCCAGAATCTGGAGATAGCCTGGGGACCTCAAAGACTTCATCGGTACTCACTGACTGAACCACTGGGGAATGCAGCCACGTGAACCCTGTCCGCATCTTGCTGCCAGGTAGGTCTTGCCACCACTAGTCTGAGCTGGCCTCTTCCCAGTACTATAATGGTATTATGGTGTCAACTCTGAGTGTCTCAGAGGCTCATGCAGAGAGCTAGCAAAGCCATGTATGTTTGCCAAAGTGTGTACTCACATGTTCCTGTCTCCTACATGTGTCCTTGGTGTACTGATAAAGAAATGCCTGTGTACTCAGAGAAACACATATGACTATACATGCAAAGATTTAAGGAATATAAATGTCTCTATGTGTGTGCTTCCACCTGTGGCTAGCTGCTGTCTGTGTTATCTGAGTGTCTGTGTGTGTTTCTACAGGTCTCCGGCCACTGTTCGATGTGCGTCTGAGGTAACTGGGCACACCAGATGTGCATCCTTAAAAGGTCCCTGCCACCCACGGAAGAAAGCACACTGAAGAAGCAGCACTGTGCATTTCTCTGATGTCACCCGGTGTCTTACAAACATACAACGGAAGTGATTTCCTGTCTCTCTGCATTCAGAACCAGAAACATCGGGTGACAGAGGTGTCCCTCTACATGTGAACACATGCAGACAAGTCAGTCATGAACAGAGACAAACAACCCCTCCCTGAGGCTTCGGACCCACGATCAGGCACCTATGGACATGTTTCAGACCACTTCCTAGGCATTTGGTCCCCATCCTGAACCCTGTGCCCCGCCTCCACGTCACTGTCATGGACTGACACGGAGTCACGCATGACAAACAGCTCGATCTCCAGGGCTGAGGAGGCCAGGGTGTAATTTATGTCTGTGACAACCTGTAGCCCTCAAGGAATGTCACACTCAGGCTCCTTAGCCTCATGCCAGCTGGATTCAGGAAACAGGGAGTCTCGCTCTTTAAGAAGATGGCCCAGGCAATGGCCATGAAGACCAGACTGTTACTCATGGAGCTCATAAGGGGTTAATGATGGGATGTTTGCCACCATGCCTGGCACACAACAGATGCCACTCAGAAGTGGCTAGTCAGTACAGAGAGAGGATGACCTCATGACACCTCCCTGTTTACCCTCCCCAGCTGTCTTGCCGATGTTTTCACAAACATGCTGCCTTCTCCCACCTGGAGACTCTCTGCGTACCCAAGCACACCAAGAACGCTCACTATCTAATCTCAGCTGGGCAAGTCCTTCCTTAGTCATCCCTTGCTGATGCCGTCCCGGGCTCTTATGCCCTAGGAGGAAGATGTCCCTCCTCTGGCAGTGAAGAAGATCAAAACACAGAAGGGACGTCTTCCAGTCTAATCCTGAGAAAGATTCCATCAGGATAGGGCAGGGAAGTTGAGAAAGCAAGAACACAGTCACTGTGGAATCAGGGACAACCATCCCCTCCACAGATAATGGGGACAAGAGTTTCACTACCTGGTAGATTAAACATGGAGGAGTCATCCCAGAGGTGGTGAACACTGGCTCAGAGTTTGTGGTCTGTAGACCCTGGATACCAAAAGTGAACTGGCTACCCTCAAGGCTCGCCACCCTCTTGTATAAGAAACTGAGTATCGCCGGGCAGTGGTAGCACACGCCTTTAATCCCAGCACTCGGGAGGCAGAGGCAGGTGGATCTCTGTGAGTTCGAGACCAGCCTGGTCTACAAGAGCTAGTTGTTCTAGGACAGGCTCCAAAGCTACAGAGAAACCCTGTCTTGAAAAACCAAAAAAAGAAAGGAAGAAAGAAAGTAAGAAAGAAAGAAAGAAAGAAAGAAAGAAAGAAAGAAAGAAAGAAAGAAAGAAACTGAGTATGGACGCCCCATCATTCTCTAGGCACTCATCTTTGCTGTACCCCAGACCCAAACTTTAGAGTTTGCATTTTTTTTTCCCACAGGAATGTCGTCTTTCCTTGACATCTCTGATAGTGAATTCTACTGGGTCTCCACCTGCCTCTGGCCATTGCCTCTGTTGTTCACAGCCCCACTGGCTTCTACACACATTGGGCCTTTACCAGCCACACATTCTTGGGGGATTGCTCTCTCTCTCTCCCTTGCCATCAGTGGCTCATCACTGGTCCACAGCCTCAGAGCCACACTATGCAAATGAGCCCTCCACTCAAGTGGCAGCTCCTAAGGCCGTGTTGATTGCAACTGCATTCCATCGTCATACTGAAGAGAACTGGGCCCCTGACTCAACCTAAAGAAGCTCAGTCTACTATGGGCTTTCTTCTAATGAGATTCTAATCCACCCTTCCCAGGTTCACACCCCACCCCAGAATTACAGAGGCTTTTCATTCTCATTCATTGTGTTCCAGGGCTTGCAAAGTCTTTGTCCCTTATACTGCATATTCCCCTCCTTGTCCATCTTCACAGCCAGGCACCCCTGCTACCTCAAGCTTGAACTTTAAATGGCTTCTAAGCCACTTCCAACCCACCACCCACAAGCCATTAACGGATTGAAACACCACTTCAGACCAAGGCACTCCACTCTGGCTAGTCCACGCTACACAAGTAATCACAGAAGAGCACAAAACTATGCACCCAGGGGTTCCCCACCGTACCGTTCCCGTCAATGAGATGCTGGGGTTAACTGCCCATCGATGAAGGACCAGTTAATTAAATGATACATCGCCACAATAAAAGGCCGTGAAACTGTTGAAAAGACTCATCTACATCCACAGTGACACAGAACAGCCCCCTCGGCATACTGGCAAGTTAAAAAAGCAGGTTGCAGGCTGTATGTAAAATGTGGTGCCATTTCTGTAAAGCTATAGATAGCTGTGCATGTGTGTGTGCGTGTGTGTGCGCGTGTGTGTATGTGTGTGTGGAGAGACAGACAGACAGACAGAGGGGGAGAGAGAGAGAGAGATTGAGCAGCTCATTTTTATATTTATTTATATGAACAGAAAAAAATCTAGGAAGACATGAGCTAAAAAGCCAATGGTGAGTAATTGTGGGGTGGGGCTGTCAGAAGGAATGTGTACAATATCATTTTTTTTGTAACTTTTTAAGGATAAGTGCACAGACTGTTAGTGTAGAGCCTGGTGAATTTTTTTTTACAAGCTAAATAAGATTGTATAATTAGCATAGATTCTAAAACAAACAACAGCAAGCGTTCCTATGGCCTCAAGGAGCCTGACACCTTCACCAGCAGCTTCCAGGGGCAGCCACCACGCAGGGTCTCTAATTACCTTGGCGTGGTTTTCACCATTACATAAGAAACACTTCTTTTCTGGGGAGAAGCAGCTGCCTTCTCCTGTGCACTTCCACCTTTGAGATCCGTGCACATTGCTGTTCATTGTCGCTTGACACAACTTGTTTACACGGTGTTTTGTGTGGGGGCCTCTTCTGGCTTTTCATCAAGTGTGAGGCTGTGGAGGAGGGATGTGGCTGTGGCTGTTTTGGTGGAAGGCTGGGGGGGGGGGGGATCTGCACCTGTGTCTTTTGGAAATGTACCTGATAGGGAAGCGCTGGGTCACAAGGTAGATATTTGTTCCGCTTTAGTTGACTCTGCCAAATAGCTTCACCGATTTAGACTTCATCTAGTCCACGGGGGAGGAGATTTTATTTCTCTTTTGTGTGCTTATTTGCCATTTGGATTTTTTTAATAGTTAAATGTATTAAGTCCACAATATAAATGAAAGTAAAATACAAATATATTCATAAATAGATCACAGCTCTAACCATGCATGACCTTACTCCAAACCCTAGAATGGCTCTTCCTGTCCCGACAAATTAAATATAATCACTGCGCCTGAGACGCCACCGACTCCCTCTGTACCCGTTCAATCACAGCTCCCTGCCCTCCCTGTTTCCCTAGCTTGTCTGGGCTCTCCGTGCTCTCTGTCTATCCTCGACCATCCTCAGAACTTCCCCATCTTGGTTCTCCCTCCCCCAACTTTGCCATCAAGATTCCAACCATCACTCAGAGCTATCACTCAGAGCTATACCACTCTATGGCGGCACTCTAGATCCCATTTTGTCAGAGACTGGGAGTGACAGCACAGAACTCTTAGAGGAGTTGTGAGCATCGCATGTCATAGGTTACAGTATGGCAGACAATGCAGTCACAGTCCCACAGCAGCAAGAGCTGCCTGCAATGGGTCTGTACCAGACTGGTATTGCCAACAGCCAATAATAGACCAAAAAGAGGCTGACAGAGCCCTGATCCTTCCTGCAGAACTACTGACTACTGGTGGGTTCTGAGAGAGGAGCACCCATTCTCTCGGCTGTGTACCCAGGGATGAGCCCACCACACTCTTGTGGATTGGTCCACACTCATGGTCACACAGATGGGTCAGGTTAAACTCAGTAGGTCACATGAATATACACACAGACAAGACATGGGTGTAAGAAAGGAACTTTGAAGGGGGAGTGGGGTCCCAGGGAAGGGTGGGAGATGAGAGAAGATGGAGGTAACAGCAACCAGAAAGCATTATATCTGTGTAGGAACTTGTCAAGGAACAAGTTTAATAAAAGATAAAATAAATGTAATAGTTTATGTAATAATGTAATAGGACTTCACCGTCTGGAAATTCTAGTGACGCAGGTCGGCACTCAACAAGGGTGGCTGTTACCAGTGCGTCATTACCGTTATGTCAGTGCCATCGACCTGCCTAATTCTCACACTAACCAAGAGGTATCTGCCATCCCACTTTACACGGGGGGCCAAAGAGCAACTTCTACTGGGTGTGGGGGCGCACAGTGGTGATGCTAGAAGTTGGGACAGGCAAGCAGAAGAACTGCAAATGTGTGGTTAGCTTAGTAACTTCCCTACGGACACAGAGACTCCCGCAGCTGTCAAACCCAGTCTTTCTGATTCCCACGCCAGGTGTTTGTGTGTGTCCCACACCAGGTGACCAGGTGTTTTTGTGTGTGTGTGTGTGCATGCACATGTGTGTGTGTGATGGTACATGAGGAAATCAGGAGTCAATTCTTTACTTCCACCATGTGGGGCCTGGGTCTTGACCATAAGCACCTTTACTTGCTGAGTCATCCTGCTGGTACCCTCATTCAGATTCCTTCTTTAGTTAAGATTGATTTTTATTATTTTTAATTATGTGTTATGTGTGTGCATGTGTATGTGGGTATGTGCACAAGAGTGTAGGTACCAGCAGAGGCATCAGATTCCCCTGGAACTGGAGTTATAGACAGTAATAAGCCGCCATGCAGGTGCTAAAAACCAAACCCAGGTCTTCTGGAAGAGCAGCCAGTGCTCTTAACCACGAAGCCGTCTCTCCTGCCCGTAACGAGCCACTGAGCTGAATTCACCAGCCTCTACCACGGAGTTCAAAGCCATATCTTCCAAGGAAAGGTTTTTTACCCAGATCCTTGAGTTGACGCCTAATCTCCATCTCTACTGGAGCACGTTGGAGCAGGGTCATGCAGCCCCACGTTGCCAGTGGGAGCTCAGTCCACACCTGCTCCCATGCAGCACTGAGGACACCACCCAGTTGCTCACCCCACTAAGCCTGTGTCTCACCGGACTGGAGTAAAGACAAGACCCCAAGAGAACTACACGTCTCAGCAAGGGAACGTTACTCAGTTGCTCATACTGGCTTAACGCATCTTCTTCTAAGAGCGTTTACAAAGAGCAGGAGAATAATAATGACAAATTATGAGAGCAGACGCAATTATTTTTGGCGGTTACCCTGTTCTTTGCACTATTAGACATGTAATTCAATCTACAATGCTTCTGAGAGGCAAGTGTTACAGCCTAATTTTACAACAAGGAAACGGGCTTGGAGGAGTTCGGTAACACATCCAAGGCATACATCAGGCAAGCCAGAGCGAGTGTGAGGCCAGGACCAGAGCAGGAACGACAGACCCTGCATCCTCAGCCACCGGAGGCCTCCGGTGGAGGATGGAGGGAGGATGGTGAGCTACTTCTCACCTTGGCATTTCACTGCAAGTGAATGTCGCCAGCTTTGTTTTCCACACGAGGAGCCTGAAGCTGAGAGAGGTTACATGGCACTTGTCCGAGGTCCCTAGGCCCTGCATCTCTAACCACCACTGGTCCTCCAACTAGTGTCTACATCTCTGTGAGTGTGCACTGTCGGCCCACATAGCAGCCTGTGAATCCCAAGGTACAAGAGCTCTAGGTGACTCAGTTAATTAAAAACAGGACGAGAGAAACACCAAGGCCCTGGCACACTGCTGCTTTTTCTGATGGTTGCTACCTGCCTCTGTGGCTAACCTCTCCCAGCCTTGATATTTCTAGGATTTAGCTTCCCCTGCCTTACTTGACTGAGCTTTCAAATCCACCTGAAAATTGAAAGCTGACACCATCTGTGGGGTTCAGAGTGCTGACAGTGTCTCTAAGGACAGGCAGAGAAATCACAAGCCTGCCGACTTCTATGAAGAGCCTTACTGCCCCCTCCCCACTCTGGCCTAGAACCCTCCCACCCACCCAGCACTTTGACCTAGAGAGATCAGAATCTACCTTCCCTTGGTGCCAAATCAGGTTCCATTTGGAGCGACCTTAAGGACCCTCCAGTCCAATGCATTCACGGTTCACAGGACAACTGAGGCTACAGGAGGGGCATGCATCAGTGGTCATGCTGGTGATGCAAGAACTCAGGCATGGCTCTCAAGCTCTCTGTTCTTTGATCCACAGCTGCTCACTGAGATATCTACAGCATCTCTGTTGTAAGAGGCTTCTTGTTCGTTCCCAGCTGCCCAGACCCGAAATAACCATACAGAAACTATATTATTTGCAATACTGTTTGGCCAATAGCTTAAACATATTGCTAACTAGTTAGAATTAACTCATTTCTATTATTTGATATTTACCACGTGGTTTGTGGCCTACTGGCAAGGTTCTGACTGGTGGCTTGCGTCTTTCTTGTCTGGGGGCTCCATAGCGTCTCCCGACTCCACTTTCTTCCCAGCATTCAGCTTAGTTTCCCACGCCTAGCTTTACTCTGCCCTATCACAGGCCAATGCAGATTCTTTATTCATTAACCAATAAAAGCAACACATATGGAGATATGACGTAGGAAGTCTTTCTGTATATGTGTTGCTTTTATTGGTATCTAGTGGCCTGAAGCATGTCTAGTGGCCTGAAGCATGTCTCCACGAGCCTGGTTGCCTGGGTCCTTAACCCTGGCCCCAGCCATACCATTAGCTATATGACTTTGAGTAAGTTGCCCCACCAGGCGGCCTCAGCTTCCTCCTCAGCTGGGCATGGTGGTGCACAGCTGTGAGCCCAGCACTCTGGGGGCTGCAGTAGGAAAAGAGACAGTCCAAGGCCAACCTGAGGCCCAGGCTGCCGTGAGATTCTACCTCAAAAAGAAATGAAAATTGTAAAGGGCTGGAGATGTGGCCCAGTGGGGGAGCATTTAAAAAATACACACAAAGTCCAAGCTTGACCCCAAAACTGAAACACACGCACACGGATTTTAAAATATCTTACCATCATTTCCCCCTTCCATGCCAAATGTTGTGTCCACCGCACAACTGTCCATCCCCACCAGCTCTCCCCACGGCCTGTGTGAGCTTTCTAAAGAACACACCGTTTCTTTGGTTAGAAACCTTCAAGGCACCCCATGGCTTGCAGAATACATCAAAGGCTATAGCACACCGCTTTTTCCACCTGGCCCTAATTTACAACCCCAGCTTTATGCTGCTGCTCCATTTCCCTTTCCCCCAGTGAGCTCGACATTCTGGTAGATGGAACACTTCCAAATGTGGTCAGCCACCTCCCAAACTTCTCATGTCACCCTGCACAGAAACGTCTTAGGCCCTCTCCTCTTCTCCCTTGGACAGAGCTTTGATTTGCTTTTGAGACAACGTCTCACTGTGTAGCTTTGCTGGTCTGGAACTTGAACCAGACATCAGGCTGCCCTTGAACTCACAGAGATTCACCTGCCTCAGCTTCTCCATAGCTGGAATTAAAGGTGTGCCGTGATCCATCACACCCACCCTGGGGGAAGATGTTTTTAAAGCAATTGTTTTGTTGAATTATAATATAGAGAAAAGTATACACGAATGCAGTATACAGTTTCTAGACGCTCAGAGCTTAATGAATATTACACAGTGTACTTACTGGTCTACAGTGTCAGCTGCCAGATGTGAAAACAGCATTCCTATTCCCAGAAGCTCCCTCTGCCCATATCTAGCTACCTCCCCACAGGAACAGTATTACTGTTCCGACTCCGAAGAGCACAGACTGTATTATCCACTATATTGTCGTCAATCCCCCCTCATCGTGTGTGTGTGTGTGTGTGTGTGTGTGTGGTTTAAGTCTGTGCGGGCCTATGGAGACCAGAGGTCAGTGTTGTGTGTCTTTCACTGAGGCTAGAGCTCCCTGATTGGCTAGAATGGCTGGCCAATGGGCTCCAGAGATCTGCATGTCTCTGCCTACCCAGTGTACCTAGAGCTCCCTGATTGGCTAGAATGGCTGGCCAATGTACTCCAGAGATTTGCATGTCTCTGCCCACCCAGTGTACCTAGAGCTCCCTGATTGGCTAGAATGGCTGGCCAATGGGCTCCAGAGATCTGCATGTCTCTGCCCACACAGTGTACCTAGAGCTCCCTGATTGGCTAGAATGGCTGGCCAATGCGCTCCAGAGATTTGCATGTCTCTGC
>JAQHUG010000077.1:504066-541909 GCA_028555095.1 Dicrostonyx torquatus | reverse complement strand
AGTGTACCTAGAGTTCCCTGATTGGCTAGAATGGCTGGCCAATGGGCTCCAGAGATCTGCATGTCTCTGCCTACCCAGTGCTGGCTTACAGATGAGCCCCTCTGCTCTTTACACATCTGTTGGGATCATCCTCAGATGCCCATACACAGCGAGCACTTTACGGAGGGAACCGTCTCCCCAGCCTAGTCTGTAATATCTAGACCCACCTAATCTATTTTCTTCCCTGTCTGGCTTCTTTCACTCAAAATTACACTTCCGAGGTTTGTCACTCTAACGGCTCCATTCACTTTCTATTGCAGCACAATGTGTGAATGTATCAAAATAATTCTCATCCATTCTATTATTGGTGAGCCCTTGGGTAATCTCCATATGGAGATATTACAAATGGCTCTGCCAGCACTATTTCTGTACGTGTCTTCTGGTGACCATTTGTGCACAGTTCTGCAAGGCACAAACCTAAGGCTGGAAACGCTGGGCCACGGATGTGGATTTAAAAGGCTCCCTAGAGCATGCTCGGGACTGGGTAGGTTAACACACAGACTTTCCTTCAGTGGGAAGCAACATCCTGAAGAAATGGCATTCAGTGCAGGGAAATAATGGTGGAGAGACTGTAGATGAATGTTGGCTTGGCTCACAGCTGCATTCTCCAAACAGAAGGTTGGTTAGGTGTACAGAGAATGGACAACACTCAGTCAGGGTGGGAGAGGAAGGAGCAGCCACTAGTCTGGAACCATCTGGCGTTAAGTAACCTCTGTCAACTGTTCTCCAGTACCAGGCCTAATAGTAATTGTCTTACCGATCTTACGACACACATTCTCAGCATCTCCAGAATCGAGGTGCTAGATGAGTAACGGCATGTAGAAGCTAAATTCTGCAAGAGTTTGACCCTCTTGGTGGAACAAAATCATGAGTGGTTCCTAAGCCTCAGGCACTACTGCGTGTTGTAGGAAGCCAAGCAGCAGCAGCCCTGGCAGCCATGGGGACTGTCCATGGTGCTAATAACCAAGTGCTCATGGGGCGGGGCCTGGCTGGGGTGGGGGTGGAGGTTTCACAGGAGGGATGATTCTGAGACTGGGAGACATGCCCATTTCATCACACTTTCTTTCCACTAGCTGCCCCCAAAGAATCACATTTGAGGAGCTGGGGAAGCGAGTCAGAGTGAAGGGAGCCAGCATGAGGACCCGACTGAGTTCAGATCCCAAGCGCTCATGTAAAACTACGGGTATGACCACATGCATCTGTAACCACAGGGATGTGGAAGGCAGAAACAAGAGGACCACTGTGGCTTGCTGGCCACCAGCCTGCCTCCAGGTTCAGCGAGAGATCCTGGCACGACTGAGTGACAAAGAACAGAACGGCCAATATTATCCACGAGGCATTGGTATGAGCACCTGTACACACACGCGTGTGCACACAACATTTACAGTAATAATAAAATTCCTACTTTCATAGGAGATCACATCACCAAGTTGGGCTCACGATTAACCCCACCCCTTCCACTGATGCTGAGTATGGACCATTTTCACAGGAGAGTTGGACCTGATGTGCCCGCCCCAAGGTGGACAGGACGCTGAAGCCAGAGCAGGATCTTGTCACAGCAGACCCTGTCATTTCTGCCCTTGGCCGTGGGGAGAGGAGCATGCCTCTGGCCTTATCACACAGGGTCTGAAGAAGAGACCGTGAAGACGGTGAGGCAAAGGTGGGTGGTGAGGATCCGTGAGCACTAGAGAGGAAACGGGGGATTGCGGGAGGGTCTCCAGACTGTGTCTGCAACATTTCTACCATGCTTCCACCCTAGAAAGAAATCTACTTGCTCTTATCCAATAAACTAAATATTTATTGGATCCACTTTTTATGCCATGTTTTTCTTGGTGCAGGGGTGGGAGGGGGTCTGAAGAACAATCTCCATCCTGAGGGGCTATCAGGTGGTGCGGGGGGGGGGGGGGGGGGGAGATGTCGCAGGTAGTTTCCGTTCACCCAGCAGTCTCTTTACTAATTACCTATTCAGTACCCCAGCCTGTGCTGGAGACTCCCAATGCAGATGAATGAAAACCTAGACTTTGCTGAAACTCTGTGTACTTGAAGAGGCAGACAAGGCAAGGTGCAATTATAACACATGGTGTTATAATTATAGCGTAGCATAGAACAAGGGCAGAGATGTATGCAGAACATTATGAGACCCGGGGAGAGAGATAATTCATCTTAACCCAGAGGCAGAGGTGGGGTCTGGATTGAAAGCTGAATCGTTTCAATGTTGAATTATACTTAATTGCAAATAAAATACAGTATCTCATTGACCATGCAAACAAAATAGTATCTAATTGACCACACAGGTGCTACGCTCAGGTACAGCTGAAGAGTCTATCAACACGTGGGGAACACATGGGAAGAGAATGGAAAAAAAAATGACCCAAAAGGTCAGTGAAGGCTGGAAGGTTCTGGATGCAGAGTAAATACCATAGGGGAGAGGGGTCTCCACTCAGCACAGGAGGGAAGGCAGCCATTCTGCTGCAGCCAATAGGAAAGGATCTTATAGAGAAGGGGCTTTGCAACAGTCACCGGGAGACAGCGGACACCGAAATGATGTCCCCACCGATGGCTACCTTTCCTCAGGAAGCCGTTTCTACCAGCATGTAGGACCAACTCAAACACACTGAAAGAAGCGGGCTATGGACAAAGGGATGGTCTATGTCTCCATCTGGCACAGGGAAGCATCCAAGTCTTCCAGGGTTTGCCCCAGACCTGTACTACGAAGCCAGACATCACGCGCTTACCAGGTGCTCCATCTACACCCGCTTACTTAGCCTTCACCCAACAGCCCACTCACTTCCGTCTCAGCAGCATAGGCTCTGGAGCTGGATAGCTGGATTTAGGGTGGAAGCAGCCTTCTTCTCCTGACCTCCCTTCTGAGGTGCCGGGGCAATCCAGGCCTTTGTCCATGCTGGGAAAGTGCTCTGTACTGAATATATCCCCAGCCTGGCATCTGTCACTTCCTGAGAAAACTAAAGGAAGTTACTGAATGTATGAGCCTCGATTCCACATATGATAGAATCCACCACACACTTTTGTAAAGAGTCGGTGTTATCAGTCGGCTCTCGCTAGGTTATGCTGCAGTAACAAAGGGCTCCAAATTTCATTAACTTATAGAACAAAGGTTTAGTTTTTTCCTATATTCAACATTATTTATAAGGGCTCAGTAGGAGCCCTGTCCCAGGATTAATTCAGGGACCTGGGGTGAAGGAGCAAGTCCTGTGTGAGATATGACGCTTCAGTGGCAAGAAAGAGAGACAGAGCCACGGTTTTCAGTCACTGTACTTTTCTCTTCGTTTATTTCAAAGGTTTAAAAGACACCTCAAAGAAAAAGAAAAGAAAGAAATATGATAGCCCTGTTAATGTGAAAAGGCCAAAAGAACAGAGGATGGGGAGTCTTGGCACACACTGGAGAGAGAACTCATCTAGTCACTGAATGATTCACAATGACAGGACAGCATGCGAGCTTGTCACAGCAGAGAGCCATGCTAACTGGGAGACAGAGTCGCTCCTGTCCCTTGTGGGGCTGAATTCAATGGCATAACACGCACAGTTCCTGTCACAGCAAGAGAAAGGCATAGAGGAAATTATCACCATGATTACCAATGACACTGAGTTGGACAAAAGTCTTCCCAGTTCTCAGGAACTCAGGAAACAAGCTCTGAGCACTGAAGCAATCTGCCAAAGGCTCCACCCAGAAAGTGGTAGAGGCAAAATTAGTCTGCACAGAGTAAAAATGCTGACAGCAGGTTCCTTTACAAGATCCAGGGAGTCCAAAGGTCCATGAAAACATGAACAGCTATGCAAACTGTGGTATAGACACTCAATAGATTGTTATTCAGCTAAAGGAAAGAATGAAGTAGTGGTGTATGTCACAACATAGATGAACCTTGACAACATTATCCTAAGTGAGAAAAGCTAGTCTTCTCTCTCTCTCTCTCTCTCTCTCTCTCTCTCTCTCTCTCTCACACACACACACACACACACACACACACACACACAATCAGTAACTTGATTTACACCAGTGCAGAAACAAATCTATTGAGATAAAAGGACTAGTGTTTGCCAGGGCAAGAGTGAGGAGATATGGAAATTGACTCATGAATACAAAGTATCTCTGGTGGTTGGCAACAATGTTGTACAACTGACTAGGATGAGAGTTAATTATCTGTGGGTATACTAAAGCCCACAGAACTGTAAACTATACAAACTATACAAGTGACCTATATGGTATGTGGATTATAATCCAGTAAGAGAGGGGTGTGTGTGTGTGTGTGTGTGTGTGTGTGTGTGTGACATATATCTCTCCATCTATATCATCGCATATCCCAGGTCTAACTTTAACTCCATTCTACACAGACCCCTCAGAGTCAAGGAGCTGGTACATGGGGACAAGGAAGGCCTCTGTCGGGGATAGGAAGCTCTTTACCTGAACATGAGGCTAGTTTGTGAACCCTGCTGGAAAGCCAGGTAAGCCTACATCCCAGAATGCACTTGAACACCAACAGGGATGAAAACACCCTGATGGGTAGACTGTATCCACAGGTTGTTCTTCAGTGGCAGGTCCCTGAGAGGAAGGACCAGGGGATCAGAAGATAAAGAGGATAGGAATGTTTGGAACCAGGAGGTTTTGAACAAGCTATGTCTTATGCCAAGAACGTTTATTAAGAAGTGCCACATCTTATATATAGTTTTCATGAAAGAAAATCAGCAGCAAAACTATCATCCAATAGGACGAAGTTAGCAGGAAGCTAGCTAACCAAGCGATGCTACATAAGGGAACACGGGATATCTCAAGTAGACTGAGCTTTGGGACTGATAACCACAGCCCCTTGCGGGGAAGAGTTGGGTTCTCAGGATCCAAAGCCACAGCTCCCCCAAGGCCCTGGCCCCAGGCCATTACTGGCCTTGCCAAGCATGTACCTGATTTTTGAAAGTTCCTTCTCCATACATCAGGGCCTTTGGAAAGTCCAAGAACACCCTAGCCCTTAACAATGGAGAACAAAGATGTGGGGCAGAGGGTGGGACTAACGGGACACATTCCTTCCTCCCAACCCACCAAGGCAAGCTGTCTTCTGTGCTTCAGGCTCGCCACCTCCACCCTCATCTGACACATGACCAACTTCCTTAGAGCTTACCAGAGAGCAACCAATTGGAACCAGCTGAAAGCACCTAGCAGCAGCGCTCTTGAAAGCAATTCCACCTTGGGTGAGTTGCCTTCAGCGCAGGGAGCTGTGAGAAATGCCAGCTGTGAGTGATATGTCTGCTGTAGATCCTGCTTGGGTCCCAAAACCAGTTCCTCTTTGAACTGCTCTGCAGGATAGCAGCTCCCTGTGCCAACTAATTCCTCCCCACAAGAAACGCCCAGTTTAATGCAGGCTGGGATTCTTTTTTCTCTTCAGTTTAAACAAAGACATCTCTTGAATTGGCCTTAGCAGACCCACAGAGCTACTGGGCCCAGCTCGGCTGTGGCACCTGTTTCTTTCCATTCTCTCGAATGAGGGCAGGGACCACGCCTGCCTTGGAGCTGGCAAGCAGCACGTGCTCCACGCAGACGCTGTGCCCGGTGAATTTCAACCTGGCACCTCTCAGCGGTAACATGCAAATGGTCCTCTGGGGATCTTGTCAAATGCAGATTCTGTCCCTGCAGAGTTGGGGTGGGACTTGAAAGCCTGCCTCTCTGACATCCCCTAGATGAGGCCAACGCTATTGATCAGTGGCCCACATACTGAGTAGCGAGAGACTCTTTTTTGATTTCATCACTTTTCTTGGTCTTGAAGGAGCCTCTTGGGGAGCTAATGAATGCTATTCACTCCTCCCTTAGAAAAGAACCTTCCAGACAGACAATACACTGCAGAAATCTTTAGGGCTTGTAATTCGCGGGTTAAAAGCTATTCTTCAGCACCCAGAAACCTTAGTTCTGATGGAAAAAAGAAGCAATAGGAGCAGGGAATGGCAAGCCCTAGCGAGGACTCAGGTGGTGTGGATCTGGTCCCATCTGGCAGATTGGTGATGATGATCAACATATTCTCTCTCTCTCTCTCTCTCTCTCTCTCTCTCTCTCTCTCTCTCTCTCTCTCTCTGGTGGCTGTTGCCTAAAATAGCNCTGGTCCCATCTGGCAGATTGGTGATGATGCAACATATTCTCTCTCTCTCTCTCTCTCTCTCTCTCTCTCTCTCTCTCTCTCTCTCTCTCTCTCTGGTGGCTGTTGCCTAAAATAGCCCATGCTAAGAATTCTTACACTGTGTCTGGATTGAGAAAATTTTAAAAAGTGCCATGATTGATTGGTGATGCCTACCATGGTCCTGGGGAAGAGGGCCCTGATTAACTGGTGATGTCTGCCAAGGTCCTAAGCCTAGAGGGCCTCTGGGACTTCATTCCAGATGTCTGCCTATCCCAAAAAAGCCTTCCAGTGGTGACAGCCATAGCTCATCTTGAGTCACTCTGGACTGGGGAGAGTGGGGAGTTGGGAGAGAGGTTTGGGCTCGCCTCTAAGATAATAGAGAGGGATGACGTTTTTAAGGTGCTGCCTTCCCTGGTCTGTAGTCATGTAGAAAAGAGGGAGCAGAATCCCTGTTGGTGGTAGAGGACAAGGTGTCCTTGTAGTCCCATCCTTGGCTATTTCTAGCTGTGAGGACACAGGTTCAGGCAGAAGGTGAAATATAGAAGGGCTCCCCGGTCCCAAGGAAGGGGGTGCCACCACCCTCCCATGGCTGCCAAGTTGCCACACGTGTAGCCAAGTGAGGCATCAGGCAATCTGCCAAGGGGCAGGAGGGGTCTCACTTCCCATCAGACTCCCCCTGTCTCCATCCTGGGCTTTCCCAGGCAGGGCCAGTCACCCCTCCTGGGTGTATCTAAGTTCTGTCAGCTGGTCCCACCCTCACCTTGCTTCTTCAAACACCAGATGTACATACATGGGGTAGCACTGAGCATGGCAGGTCGGGGGGGAGCACTGAACAAGGTAGGTGGGGGGACAGAGTACTGGGCACAGCAGGTGAAATCCTTGTCCTCGGGCCCTTCCCATCTAGGTCAGAGAAACAGCCAATGGGACAGAAGGGGCAGCTACAATTGCAGGAAGTGCTTAGAAGAGAGCCATGGCACCTGCCAGGTCCCTGGTGCCTCAGAGGTGGTCACACCCAACACTCTATCCCGGGAACCTGGGGCTCACTGTAGCACGGGGAGCCTCTGGGGAAATATCAGTTTGTGGTTAATACTACATTGCAGATGTCTGGAGTGTGAGAGGCCAAAGATCCCACCTCAGACCAGACAAGATCCATTCATTTGTTCATCCACTCATATATTTTTAAACAGGTTTTATATGGCAAGTGCTATTCTAGGTCCTGAAACTCACCCGGGCAACAAAAGCCAGCAAACATTAGCCGTGGAGCTAGCAGCCAGAGAACTCATCTCTGACGGTGGCGAAGGGTGGGAGGTTCCTTCACAGGGGGTCAGGCAGCCTCACTGTGAAAAGCTGGAAAAGAACTGAAGAAGGAAGCAGGGTGGGGCATCACATACTTGTAATCCCAGCCCTCAAGAGGCTGAGGCAGGAGGATTGTCACATGTTCAAGACCAAACTGGATGACACAGTGGAGTTCAAGAGTAGCTTGAACTACATAACCAAAGTTCCATCTCCAAAAGCCAAAAACGAAACTGAAAACCAAAAGAACCTAAGGGAGTAAAGGGATAAAGAGTAGGAAGCCGGGATCATGGTGGAGAAAGGGAACCGAGGGACTTGAATGAGGGTGGCCTTAGTGGAGACTCGCCTCACCAGAAGCAGACACACATGCAGTTTGAGCACAGGGACATTTTAAGGTACAACACTTTGCTTATTTCCTTGGGGTTGGCTGAGGTTTCTTGGCCAGGAACATCTGTCCCACAGAGCTAGAGCAGGACCTAAGTCCAGTTTCCTTAGAAGAGAGAACACGGTAGCAGACTTCTCTCTTCCTTGGATGGGGAGGATGCTGACAACAGGAGACATTTCAGAGCCAGTGAGGGCCAGCTGTGCGCCTCAGAAATCTGGGAGAACATAGGCTTGGGCTCAGGCAGTGACTAAGGGTGGAGAGGAGGCTCCGGACAGGGAAAAGGGTCTTGACTGCACCTGCAGGTGGCACAGAAAATCTGAGACCAAGCTGACCGAATAACCAGCAGCATGTGAGCCGGGCGGTGGTGGCACACGCCTTTAATCCCAGCACTCGGGAGGCAGAGGCAGATCTCTGTGAGTTCGAGGCCAACCTGGTCTACAAGAGCTAGTTCCAGGTCAGGCTCCAAAGCCACAGAGAAACCCTGTCTCGAAAAAAAAAAAAAACAGCAGCATGTGCTCCCAAGGACCCATTTTGCCTGCAAGATGCCCGAAGGCATCATAACTAGGACTCCAGTGGTAGTGTCTAGAGAAGAAGGTTGCTACAACTGCCCCAGGACAGAGGAAACGATAGGGGCTGAGACTAAAGAAGTCCCCGTATCCATGCAAAATGGTCTGCCAGCCCCTTCCTTCCTCCCTTAGAGAAAAGGAGAGAAAGATGCGAAAGACATAAGCCAAAATTTCCCCCCTTGCCAGCTGAGTGGATTTTAGAACCCACCCCTCACCCCAACTTTCTAACCATTCTTTCCCCCCATCTCACTCGTTTATTTTGTTTTGTTGAGACAGGGTCCTGTGTATCCCAGTTGCTGGGGCTGCATGCGTGCACCATTGCCAGGTCTGTGTCTTCTCATCAGTAACACTGCACTACCCACTCCACCGTCATGGCGATGACAAAGTGGGACTAACCATGCTGATGCTTCCAGCAGTCATTTGTCAACTTGCTCGCAATATTCCCATCACCCAGGGATGGGCTACTCACACACTAAGCACTCAATAAAAACTTTTTGGATATTGATTTCAGCATTCAAATGTCCTCCACAATGGTAATCATAGTGCTGGGCCTTGCTCACACACACCTGCTTAATCTTTCCAGTGACCTGACCGTTAAGAACCATACGTCCCTTAGGTTACTCACATAGACACTGAGATACAAAGAGGACAAGGACACAGCCTATAGGGTAGGACAATAATAAAGAAGGGAGATGTTTGAACTCAGGTGTGACTGTGTTTGAGATCCACATTATGTTTTGTTTTTTGGTTTTTTTTTGTTTTTTTTGTTTTTTTTTTGCTTCCCAAAGTAGTTATTTTGTGGATAACAAAAGTCTCCATTATGCATGTTGGATTATCCATGTTGTCATGTGTTAGGACTAATGGTTAAGGTGACTTTGGATACAAGAAGAAGCTGCCTGTCGGTGGAGCAGGAGCCCTAAGAGGCTATGAACTCCCTTTCCTACCACGGGAGGCACCCAAGAGAGACCATACCCCCATTTATCAGGGAAATCAGGAACTGAGCTGTGGTTCCTGGATGGAGACTGGGCAGCATATTGAATCCCGTGTGGCTGAACACAGCATCACCGGGGGGCGTATGAGACAATGAGTTTCCAGGATTCATGAAGATATTGGATCAAGTGTCTAGGTTGAGCTGGGAATCCAGAAAAACATGGAATCAAGGACGAGTAAAAGAGGGGCACCCCCCTCACCTAAGACTACTGGATTCCAGAAGCCTTGGGAACCACCGGTCCCAAAGAACACAGTGCCCACTCTCACTATGCATAGTCTGTTTAGCAACAAAGTAGAGTTGGTCTGTACAGGACTGTATCTAGCATGATCACTGATCCATCAGCTCCTTCTCCCAGGCTGCCTCCTCCCTGGACTCCTCCAGGAAGCACCCCCTCCCCACTTCCCAGAGCCAGGAAGCCTCTCACTGAACTTCCACACCAGAAGGGTCTCATCCATGGACCACTGTGTCTACATCTACCCACCTCCTGCCTTGGAAGGCTAAGACGGGGTAATTACCACAGCCTGTGTACCCATCCCAGAGGGTGTGGCCCTGTGTAGATGCCCATGAACTACTCACAAGCAGGGCCCGCTCTGCTCCACGCAGGACAGACAGGAGGCAGTAAGGGACGCAGCCACTGCAGGGAGGAAGTAATCCAGGTCACCAGGTTGGGAGGAGACAACCTACAAATGCTTCCTGCCACCGTGCAGAAGAGGCTGGGGCTATTTATAGCTCACAAGCCTTCTGCTTCTGCACTGAAATGCAGGGCCAGGCATAGAATAAAATCCTGGGGAGGGCTTTCAGTTTTCCGTTTTATTTGCTGATTGGTTTTACAAGAAAAAGACTGGAAAAGCAGGGATAGATACTCTCCGTGGCCCATCAGGCTGAGCTGTGTGAGCTGTGCTGTCCCTTTTCAGCCTGGACAAGCTCGTGTGACCAACAGCATTCAGTTCTAGACCTGATCCTAGAAATCCGAGTGACGCCAGCCTGTGAAGGTCCTTTTGAGGTGATCTGTGAACGGTGGTGGCTCCAGCTCACAAAACAGCGTCATAGTATAAAGCCTGCTTTAGTTTAAGCGCATCTTCCTGCACACATGTCCCCTCTCTCTCTATCTCTCTCTGTCTCTGTCTGTTCTGAAAACAGCCCCAGTACATTCTACTTTCTTCTACTTTCGGACTAACAGATTAGGATTTCCCCCTTTGGGGAGAGGGAGAGAGAGATAGAGAGAGCAAGAGCCAGCATGGAGGCCTGAGGTCAATCTCAGGTGTCATTCCTCAGGAGCTGCCCACCTTGTGTTTCCAGACAGGGTCTCTCAGTGGCCTGGAACTCACTAAGCAGGTTGGGCAGGCTGGCTGCGGAGCCCCAGGAATCGGTGTGTTATCAGTACCAGGATAACACACGTGCTGTCACACCTGGCTTCTTTTTTTCTTTCTCCCCATACATGGGTTCGGGAGCTTAAACTCAGCTCTGGGAGTTGTTTTTATTTTCTTTTTATCTGCTTTTTCTGTGTTCTCCCCAAGTTTTCACTATGACCACACCCTGCATTGCCTGAGCATGTGAGACCCAGGGAAGCCAGTACCAGTGTCTATATCTGCTATGTGTGAAGCCCCGGACACTGGGCACACAAGGATATCCATAAAATCTCAGCACGGCACTTGATAGTGCAGTGTGTATGCAGGAAATGCCAGTGGGGATGGTACATGTATGTGTTCATAAACGTGTTTATAATCAAGGCTAACATGTAGAGCTAGGAGCTGGATGGTGGTGGTGCACGCCTTTAATCCTAGCACTTGGGAGGCAGAGGCAGGAGGATCTCTGTGAGTTCGAGGCCAGCCTGGTCTACAGTACAAGTTCCAGGACAGCCAGGGCTACACAGAGAATCCCTGCCTCAAAAAACAAAATAACAACAACAACAACAAAATGTGGAGCTGGGGAGATAACTCAGTCAAGTGCTCCAGTGCAGGCATGTAGAAGCCAGATGTGGTGGTGCGCACCTGTAACCTCAGCCCTGGGGAAGTGGGCCCAGGATGATTCATGGAGCTTCCTGGTAGCCTGTCAAGTCCAGTCAGTGAGTACTGCATTCAATGAGAGACCCTGCCTCAAAAAATCACTTTGGAGAACAGTCATCTGACATCAACTCTGGCCTCTATGTTCACAAACAGGGTACAACCCCCCCACACACACACATGCACACACACACACGCACACACACACACGCACACACACACATGCTGCGCATGCAAAAGTTAAGATGATAAATGACGCCTCTGCTTTTCTTGGGAATGAAAGGCGCCCTGTGCCGGGACAAGATCACAGCCTGAGGTGCTCAGAGCCGAGGTCCAACCCAGCCTGTTGGAAGTGTGTGAAGGACTGGCTCTTCCTCTCTCCAGCCCCGTTCTCTGAATTCTAAAAGGATGGTGAAGGTGGAGGTTAAGTCCCACCCATCCCATCGACCAACAAGATCTGAAGATAACAATGTAATTCTGGTCTCCATGAATGCTGTTACTGAGCAAAGCTCTGGGGCCTTTTCCAGCCCACCCATGCCACCCCTCTTTCCTTGTATCCACTTTCTGCTGTACCTACTTTGCTCCCAAGAGACATAAATAATATATTTACTTTGTTCTCAGAAAGCCCATCCTGTGCCCAAGCCTGGGCACCCTGCAGCTAGTAAGCACCTTCTTCTGAACCACAGTGGCTCTCAGCATCCTGCGCTCAATGGAACATCCCCTTGGCCAGGCCCTGAGTTACCTGCCCTGTTGTCTTTGCCCTGGGCAGTAGAAGGTCCTGGCTTCATAGCAACAAGGATACAGCACACAGACACAAGTGTCAATGAAAGGTGGCCTGGTGTGACAACCTCAGAGTGACCCTGGAACTTATACAGGAGGAGAGAACCAACCCCTGCAAGTTGTCCTTTGGCTTCTATGAACACACTGTGCCGTGCCCTACTCCCATACACAAGATCAGCAGATAAATGTCAAAAACAAAAGCTTTTTTTAATGATGAAAGGCAGTATAGGACAGGGGCTAGACTAACAGATTCGAGGAGCAGGCAGATGTGGATTTGAAATTACTACTGAATGATCCCAAGCCAAATTCAAGCCTGCCCTTTCTGTGCCTTGGTTTCTCCATCTGCAGTGTCAGCTGTGGTATCGTATTCTCCTCCCAGTCTGACGCCTCGATAGGATAATGGGGCTGAAGTGCTTGGAGTATCTGGCAGACACATTCCCATTAGGATAAGGATGACTTCAACATTGAGAAGAGTTCTAGATCCCAGAATGTCAGCACTTTCCCTTTGAGTCCTGACGGTGGCTCCTCCCTGGCTCTGGTCTGAGAGGATGCTGGGAACTCTCAGGCAGGCTGTGCCCTAAACAAAGGTGCCTCGGGGAGGGTGGCAATGGCAGAGGTGAAGCATTGCTCACTGAACATATCCGCTGATACTGGACTGAGGACTCTTTCTCCAACTCGCCCTCCTGGAGGAAGTGCCTCTGAAGGGGAATGGTCTTGGCCTATTCGGCTTATAGCCACGCCCTGCCATTAGTTAATTATTCTGCCCTCCCAATTAGCTGTTAATTAATTAACAGGGCTGGACCACCAGTCCTAAGAGGTATAAAAAGATAGGCCCACGTGGGAAGCGCTCTCTCTGCAGATCGCCGGTCTCCCTGCGTCTTCAGAGGAGCTCTGTCCGGTATTGTAAACTGTGTGTAGCTTGTCCCTACTAAACTGTGTGTATCAAATAAACATCCACATGCCTCCAGGTATGAGAAGACACACCGTTTTCCGACGGGCACAGAAGTGCCGTCTAAGCCAGGCTCCTGCACCTGAGCGCATGACGTGGGTCACAAGGGTGGAAGAGCCAAGCCGATTGTCTCACTCTTAGCTCAAAAGATGATGTAGAAGCCCCTGATATGTAAGGCTCTGGCAGGGATACAAATGAGGCTCTCATACTTATTCTAAATATTTAAAAGTTATAAATCAGGGCTACTAAATAAAATATGTCCCCTCCTACTATTCTGAGAAATATGTCTTCATAATGACCTTGAAGGCTGGGGCAGGTTCAAATTTAGAATCCACAGAGTCCCGCGGCTGACCATGAAGAGCAGAGGGTGCTGGATTTCAGCCATAGCCCACCCCTGCTCACCACTCCCAACCCCCATTGCACACCTGTGTGCTGTCTTCGCCTACACAAAGGGCAGCTTCAAGGTCACTCACTGGTCAGGTCACCAGTGGTGGAGTCTGCCCTCAGTTGGATGAACACAGGGAAGGGATCTGAATAGACCCACTGGTTCAAGGCTGCATGAGTCGGGAATTCTGGGGTCCCCAGTTCTGGAACTTGGCCTAGCATGAAAAGGCCAGCTGGGTGGCGCTACTCTTTCTCGGGCTCCTCATACCCATGAGATAGGTCTTGGTTGGAGGAGGGTCAGACAGAAGCAACCAGGGAGTCTGGCAACTCCCTGAAAAACTGGGACTAAGGTGGTGAGAAAACCACAGCCACCATCAGCCACCTGCAGGTCACGGGAACAGTGGCAGATCCTTTTGAGACAGTGACTCAGTTTTTGCCAAACTCTTACAAATCTAGAGATTTGA
This sequence comes from Dicrostonyx torquatus, assembly GCA_028555095.1. Classification (NCBI taxonomy): domain Eukaryota; kingdom Metazoa; phylum Chordata; class Mammalia; order Rodentia; family Cricetidae; genus Dicrostonyx; species Dicrostonyx torquatus. Next base: position 527,939 of record JAQHUG010000077.1, on the reverse strand, counting down.
CACCTCTTAGTGGGGCAAAGTAAGCCTGAAGGTTTTCTCACTCTCTTCCCCCACAAAGCCCAGATTTGGGGGTACAAATTCTAAGACAGTCCTGAGCATCTGCAGGTCTGGCCTGATATTGAGCCCTTCCCGGGGCTGGAGACATACAGCCAGGGTCAACCCCTCTGGCTTCAACCTTTAACTAAAGAATAGTTTTCCTTTTTTTATTATTTTAATTTTTTAAAAAAAGACTTAGACAGTCACCTCTGGAGAGAAATTATGGGTTTCAAAAGCTCTCAACAAAGAACCCCCTTCCAGAAATGTAAAGCTGGCATTTTAAATTTGGCTCTTATTCACGGCTGGAAAGTATTAGAACGAAGATTACAAATTTAATAATGTAACCCGGCAGGAACTGGCCCGGCCTCGGCTCTGGGAGAGTAATTTGTTTCTGCCTTCCAGCTGCACTTCCCTGCCTCCGAGCATCACCAGACCAGCCTAGTGAGACACTCCTGCCTTCCCTCCGGGGCTCTGGCCCATGCAGCAGCTTGGACATCGGCCCATCACAGGACTGGACCAGGGCCCATCCACGTGAGGAGAATCACTATGTGCAAAGGGACCGACCCTCCCCTTTGTCTCCACTCTGCCCTGTGAAAACAAAGAGGTCTCTGAAGATCTGCAAACCCCAAGTCTGAGAGTCATGTCCCATACCTGCTAAACAGTCAACAAGGCCTCCAGCTGCCCTGAAGTTCAGGTGCAAGGGGTGACAATGAAGTATGACCCAATGTGCCACCCCACCAGCCATACAGTCCTTCCTCTGGGCTTTCAAAAGGCCGAGCCCTTTTCCAACTTCAGGGCCCTTGACAGCTGCCAACCATGACAAGAGCTAATGTTTCCTGAGCCCTAGGTCTCACTGGGTGAAGGCTCCTCTCTCTCACCCCTAACCTACGAGATGGCAGCAAAGCCAAGAAGCTAAGCTCAGACTCCAGGATCCCTGCCTCTGACCCCTGTGTGAACTTGGGTGGCCTCTGTCACCACCCTGTGTCTCCGTCTTCTCATCTGTAACATGACATCATCAATCCTCCTTAGGACACCATGGGGCTTCAATGAATGACTGAGTGCTCCGTGTGCATAGGCTTGTCAGCATTGCCCCTTCTACAGCAGACAGACAATCTGCTCTGAGTCGCAGTAACATAGTTAAGGTCACCAATTGCCAGTGGGAGTCGGACTGGGGCTCCTGACTCTGAAGCTCCCAGGTTTTACCATGCCCCATCTTATGGGAGAACCTCTGCAAGACACAATGGGAGAGCAAAATCTAGTCATAGTTCTATCATGGACAGACCTTAGGTTAATGTGTGTGTGTGTGTGTGTGTGTGTGTGTGTGTGTGTATGTGTGTATGTGCCTGAGAGAGAGGGACAGGGACAGGGTGGGATGGGCAGAACAACCACACAGGCTGCGAGACTCCAGGACTCCACCTGTGTCCCCATAGCTGTCTACCGGAGCTTGGCACACTCTAAACCTCTGCTGCCACAAAAGGTCAACTATACTCATCCCCCAGGTCTCAGCTGTCCCCTCTGTCCTTCTCAGGGTCAGCTCCCTTACCATGGCCTTTTTCGGTATGTTGTCTCACCTGGCTCTTACCACTGGAGTGACAGAATCATCTGTTGTTTCTTTGGATTGTCCAATATCAACCCACCCCAGACTAATAACTCCATGAAGACAATGAGAAGGAACCTGATTTGGCTTCCCAGGACAGGACATGGTGGTGACAGCAGCCACTAGAGAAAGAAAGGGAGGAACAAGGTACGGGGAAGGGAAGAAGAGGCTCGAGAGCCAGAACTGCCTGTCCTAAACCAGTGGCCCGGGTGGGACACAGGATCACACAAGTCCCTGGAGAACAAGAAAAGCAGAGGGCCATGGGAACGCATAGAGCAAGTGGAGGACTCCGGCAGCGCTTCCCAGAGGAGGGAGAGGCACGCCAGGAGAGGACAGCCTGCAGAGACACAGAAGAGGAAAGTTAGAACAAGATCATCCGCTGGGGCTGGGGAAAGAGCTCCCTGGAAGAGCCCTTCCTTAGCACGTGTGCAGTCCTGGGTTCTGTCCAGAGTGTGGAAAGCAGCAAAGCCGCAGTCAGGTGTGGAGACGCCATTTTGAGCCAGAAAGCATCAAATGCTTGCTAAGGGCAGAACTGTGAGGTAATAAGGTCCCCCCACCCCCGTCATGCTCTTGCTGTTCTGTTCATCCTTCAGCCTTCTCTCCAACACTGCCTTCTAGTGGTCAAGCAAGCCACACCCCTAGCTACAGGGAGCTGTTGCAAATCCCTGGGTTCACTCCCCTGACCTGACCTCTCTTACCAGCACCTGCATTTCTTTGCCAGAGGGTTATCACCCCCCTGCCCCATTCTGCTGAAAATGATGACTATGGTCCACTCTTGGCACCCACCCCAGCTCCCATTACTAAGGAAGCTAAAACATAAACAAGCCAGCTCCTTTATTCTGGGTAGACAATTCAAGTGTGCCTTCTACTGTAGGGGTCCTCAAGCTATAGCCCTTAAACTAAGTTTGCCTGTCAATAAAGCTTTATTAGGACCCAGTATCTGTTCATTTACATACAATCTGTGGGACTGAAAAGTTGCAAAAGAGATCCAGGACCTGCTGTCTGGCCTCTCACAGAACAGCCCGAGAGAGTATCCCCAGAGTCTCCAGCCAAGCTAACCTCCGGTCCCCCTCACTCAGAGGGGGACACAGCCTAAAGACGTGCTGTGTCCTGGCTTCCCCCCGCCTCACTTTCTCACGTCCCTCCTGGGCATCACAGACCACTTTTGTCAACTCTATGAATAACACACAATTGCTATTTGACTTTCAACTCAGAAAAAAACAAAAAAACAGTAGCGTCACGAGCGAGGTTCCTCTGTGGCTTGAGTTTGAATCTTCACCTCAGTCTGCATCTGAGGAAACCCAAACATGGGCAGCAGGGCAAGTGCTGCTGTGCCCCTTCTGCAGAGGACCCCGTGCATACACTGCTTCTTCCACACAGAGTTCTTCGCTGTTCCTCTTCTCAGCTTCTCCACCATGGACCAACCAGAGCCAAGTGGGTTCATGCAGCATCCTGAGCTCTCAGGTTAGCTGCTGCTTTAGAGCCACTCGCTATTCAGCCAATGAGGGAACCAGGGTTCAAGAGGAGAATGAGAAGCCCCGGGGTCATCCAACCAGCAAACCTGCAGAAATGAGATCTCAAATCCAGGTCACCCTAGGACAAATCGGCTTCCCTGCAAACTGTCACATCCCCTCAGGCAGCCTGCCCACTTCTCCAGTTCAGGCCAGGGTTCCGTGGGATACCATGAGATTGAGAAGACTGAAATCCCCTTTCAGCCTGGAGGACTCGGTGCCTGGAAGATGCAGAGGAAGTCAAGGCAGATGGCCTCCAAGGTGGCACTAGGAAAGAAGCCTTGGGAAGCATCGGATACACGTACAGAAGGCGGAAGAGACCACTGGGATGGGTTCAGGCTTAGGTTCCAGCTCTCACGGGGTGAATGGTCCTGGCCAAGACAGGAGTCAAGTCACAGGCTCATTTCATAAGTAGGCCTCTTGAGATAATCAGGCCTACCTCGCGGAATTAAGAGCTGGTGGCATGTCATTGCCTAGGCATGGGTCAGTACGGAGCTGGCTCATCGGCTTCCCCTACCCTAGACAGAGGTTCCCTGACAGCAGATGTCTGAGCCCCATCAGTGCCCTGGATACACCCTTTTACCAAGCATCACCCTCATCCCCCAAGTGGCTGTACTAACTTAAAATTAACCTTTGGCTAATGGGAGCTGTCTGGTCCTGGAAGTTATGTCTGCTCCCCAGTTGGAAGGCTATTGACACAGGGGATCAGAAAGCTGGTTTCAGATGCTACCACTCTGGCACAAGCAGTCGGATACCCATGGTGGCTCCTATGCTCCTTGCTCACCCCATAGGTCTCTCTGCCATGCCTCCCATGTATGTTCAGCCAAACCCAAAGTTCAGGTTAAATTGTGAAGTAGGAGGGAGAGTTCGCATGGCCTTGCTATTGCTTCCCACCTGAGATAATCCCGAGGACCTTAATAGATGTATGTGCTAAATCCTGCCTTGCAAGGGGTTCCCTCTTCTCCAGCACTGATACCCACCTAGATATCCACTGATCCAGGGTATCCTGGAGTCAGGGGACTTGAGGGTGGCTTAGCCCAGGCTCAATAGGCCTTAGAGACTCCTGGTCCAGCATGGTGTTGGACTCAGGCATAAGAAATATGATTCTCAAGACATGCTCTGAGGCACTAATTAATTTCCATGGCATGTCCCAATCAATGACACATCCTCCCACCTGGTCCCCCAGTGACTGCAAGTGGCATTTTCCAGGGACATTGCGTGCTGGAAATGTATGGTACAGACTTGAAGCCTAAGGTGCCAGCAGGGTCCATCCATCATAGCACATGGCACATCTGGGGTCAGGGAAGGCTGAGTCATGAGTATGGAAACACTGGCACTGTTTCTGGCTTTCTTAGCCACCTGCTGTGAGACTTTGGACAAATGAAGATGCCTCACTGGTCCTTATCCAAGATAGCCAGGGTCAATCTCAGGGGTTAAAAGCCCCATAATACTAAGCACTAGCACACCTCACTTTTAGTGCACACCAGGCTCTATATAAAGAACTTGACAAATACCAACCCATTCAATCCTCACGGCACCTTTGCAGTAGGAAGGGGCTCTGAGAAACCCATTTTACAGGTGGCTCAGAGTGGTTCCATAACTCCATCATGGTCACTCGGTAACATATGGCAGGGCCAGGACTCAAACCCACACCTTCTGCCTGAAATCTGACTCAATTACCCAGGGTCAGCTGGCTCCTGTGCAGCCTTCACAGTGCCTGGCTCAGAGACGGAGCCCATCATAGGCATTGGATTCAATCTGATAACAGGAAAGCAAGGAGACACTGGAAGCCTTAAAGATGCTGGGCATGATGGTGCATGCCCTCGGGAGGCAGAGCAGGTGGATCTCTGAGTTTGAGGCCAGCCCGATCTACAGAGAGAGTTCCAGAACAACCAGGACTATGCTGGGAAACCCTGTCTCAGAAATAAAAACAAAAACCAAAGACTGACGTAGTGGCTATGAAGTGGACTGGCGGGAGGTGGGTGGATAGTTTCTCTGATGGCCTTTGGTGCCATCAGCTCGTTCCAACACAGATGTTTTTATCCACAATAGTAGCAGACCTGGTTATGAAGCCCGGTACCAGTGCACATATCTGGAAGGGGCAGGAAGACCCAGTGATGGGGGAGGCCCTCAGGACACTTCTCACTGGTATCTTTCATACATTTAATTTTAGAATCCGCATACACGAATGTCCAATATCCATTATTTTTTTTTAAAAAATCTTTTTTTGTTTGTTTGTTTTTGAGACAAGTCTCTCTTTGTAGCCCTGGCTGTTCTGAAACTTTAGATCAGGTTGGCCTTGTACTCAGAGATCTGCCTGCCTCTGCCTTCTGAGTGCTTTTTTAAAAAAAATTATTCAATGATCCATCCACCACAGATCAGCTAAAGAAGAACTCTGAATGAAAGAACTTGGGGTGGGAAATAAGTGGGGGGGTGAGACCTTTTCTCTCTAGGAGGTTCTGCTCTTGTGGAAATAAAGATTAACAAGCTCTCATTTGGAAGACGGGGTACCAAGTCCTGGGGGCACCTGGGGAGAGGGCTCAGTACACTGCTCTCTATGTAAAGACTTGAGTGTAACCTACAAAACACCCATAAAAACCATGGAGTGCTGGTGCAACCTTGTACCTCCCCAGTACAGGAGGGGTAGACAGGAGTGTGCCTGAGGCTCACTGGCCAGCCTGGCCTAACTGGAAAGCTCCAGGCCAATGAGAAACTCTGACTTAAAAACAAAACAATATAAGATGGATGTTCCCAAAGAACAATGCCCAAGGTTGTCCTCTGGCTTCCAGGACTCATGGGCACACACATGCACCCACATGAATACACACATACACAACCACACGTGACCAGAGGAGACACCAAGATTCATGACTGTTCAGACTCCTAAGGCAGCCTCTCAGGCTCCAGGGGCACACAGTGAGCCATCACCCAGCCAGGCACAAACAACGCCACCCCAGTCTGTGGCAGGCTCCCAAGCTCCCACCTTTCAGCCAGCCATGCATGTGTGTCGCCTCATTCCAGGAAGCCAGGAAAGGCAGCAGTTTCTGTCCCTCCGCATGTAGTACCGACAGCCTCAGTATCACTGAATCTCGGGTTTTGTGCAGTATTTTATGTCACACACTGAAGCCCAGGCCAGTTACCTACAACAGATGCACAGTTAGCACGGTGCAGCGATGTAGACCCAGGTCATTGCTATCCAAGACAGCACTCCATCTGCTTAGGTCACACCCCACCAGCAGACTAGCTCTAGGTACCTTGTCTTGCTTTTTGGAGTTTTATTTGGGCCAGATAAGAAATTTATTACTATGCAAGGTCCACCTCCTGCTAAACATTCCCTAGACACTGGCCGTCCTGTCTCAGAAGCATCTCAACAAACTGACTCAGCCAGCCCCTTGGCACCATTTCGCAGCAGTATGTTTCTAGGCCCATGATCACTTTGACTTACTTCTTCCGAGTCGAGGCTGTCCTCGAATGAACTGTGCGTTTGCGCACATGACCCTGCCTACTTTTCATCAGTACAGGACAGGGCAGTCCCCTGCTCCATCTGGTAAAAGGGGCTGGACCCTGTCCCTCCAAGATCCCAGGGTTGCCTGTGTCCAGCCCTCAGCTTGCTGCATCTTCTAAATCACATTGCCGCATTCATCACTTGGTCCCGGGGCTTCCCAGAGGCTGTAAGTCTCACACAGCTGAGGTTCTTCTGGCCCTCAGAGACCAGGAAGAAACAAGAGGGCCTGCAGACAACAGCCAGCACTGAAGCCGAAGACGCGGGAAGATGCATTCAAAGGCCGTCATTTGAGCTGGGGAGATGGCTCTGGCAGTTAAAGTCCTTGCCACAAAAGTATGAGAACCTGAGTTTGAGCCCCAGAACCTACATGAAAAAGCCACATATGGTAGACATGTTTGTAATCCCTGGGCTGGGAAAGTAGAGACAGGCAGATTTCTGGGGTCCAATGGCTGACCAACCTTGTTGAGTTCCAAGCCACTGAGAGACTCTGACTCAAAAACAAGATAGATAGTGCCTGAGGAACATCACCTAAGGTTGACCTATGGCCTCTACACGTTCATGTACATGTACACACACACACACACACACACACACACACACACAAGCCAGAGAAAGAGAGGGATGGGCAGACAGACAGACAGGCAGAGATAGAGACCAAGACAGAGAGACAAACAGAGAGGGGAAGGAAGAAAGAGAGAGGTGGGGAGACGGTGAGAAGCAAGGCTCTCAAGGACTGTCCCAGACTGAACAAGAAAACCTGGATCTGCCAGGCAGTGGTGGCGCATGCCTTTAATTCCAGCACTAGAGAGGCAGAGGCAGGCGGATCTCTGTGAATTTGAAACCTAGTCCACACGTCTCTGTGAGTTCCACAGCTCCAAAGCTACTGAGAAACCCCGTCTCGAAACAAAACAAGACAAAACAAAACAAAACCTGGATCAGGGCAGTGTCTACAGTCTGCCTTTGACCAGACCTAGGTAATCCTGGGGCTTATTGCTCAAATTGATGGGACAACCACAGCAGTCACCACTGCTAAAACCTGCTGTGAACTGGGTACCGAACACACAATCACAGAGGCCACAGCCCTCCATGTCCAGCTCATTCATATATCATGTTATATAATTCATCCCTTGCAGCAACCTTTGAGGTGTCTCCTATGACCATGGCCCATCTTACAGAGGAGAAATTAAGTGCAGAGATGCAAAGAGACTTGCCCCAGGGTCCCCAAGGTCAACAAGAGTTAGAAGAAATAGGGGCAGAAGCAAGGGTCTGAAGACAGCCTCACTCTCTCTTCCCCACCCTGGAAGCCCCCAGGGTCCCTCTCAGTTCTGTCAGCCTGAAGTCATGGAGCTAGGTCCAGTGAGGAGGAGGAGGAGAAAGGGCAAGCAGGGTGATCAGTAAGAGGCCTGCCTGGCTCTGCAGTGCCCCTCACCTTCAGCCCCAAAGAAGTCAGGCTGTGCACTCCAAGTCATAGCCACCTGCTCCCAAGGATGGGTCTGAGGAGGCGTTCTCGGTCCTTCATTCTGTCTCTTTCACATGGGGGTCTCTTCTTTCCCCACACTGGACCTCAGTTTCCCCAGCAGATACCCCTGATCACTCCCTACCAGCCAATGACGATCCAATTCCTAACCAGCTACCTACCTCGGTCTGCCTTCTGTTCCCTGGGTCACCCTGACCTCAGGGCCTTTGCTCTGGAGTACCTACCTGGAAAAGCTAGACTTTGTCATTTAGGCTTCAACCCTGCTGCCACTGCGCCTCAGTTTTCCCTGACAACTTGATGTTATCTCCTCGCTCATCACGTAACCCAATCTGAAAATATGTATTTTCAACTGATTACATAGTTATTACCTATATGCCTCAGGCCAGGGCATAGTTCCCATATTAGAGCAGAAACCACGTCTGACTCATTCCCCAATACATCTCTAGCACCTAGAATGTAGTTTGGCACTGAATAACTTAATGAATAAATGCCAAAAAGTTCAACAGCCAAAACTCTGGACCATTAACATGTGACCTTGGCAAGCCACTCTGCCTGCCTGAGCCTCAGTTTCCTTCTTTGCCTAGTGAGGAGAACGGACCACCCACTACTTTCCAACGGTCCTTTCAGGACAGCTTGTCTTAGAAAGCCAGACCTGGAACCCACCCAGTTTGGTCCATCCAAAGCAGGCAGCTGGCCAGGGTCCCGGCAGTGCCTCCCCTGTCTTCACCTCCACCTGTGTCCCTGCCCAGCCACCCAGCCCTCTCACTCCCCCACCGCAGAAACTGTAAATGAAGTACGCGCTGCTCAATGCAGTTACAATTACGGGGGCTAAGAATAAGGCGCTGACATCAGTTTCCAAGTGAATCAGAAGAGGAGGGGGGAGGAAGGAGGAAGGAGGAGGGAGGAGGGGAGTGGTGCTCCAGAGCTGTCAAGTAGAAATAGCACAGCGTTAAATATAATCTAGTCCTGGCCTACATCGTTCTGCAGAGGCAGGTGACGGCTGGGCCCTCAGGGCCAGGGCACACAACTGGATCCTTCAAGGAGGTCAAGCAGCCACAGCTGTCGCTGGCCAACTGATGGGGACCATCCAGGAATGGTGGTCTGTAGCAGGCTGCCAGTCCCTGGAGTGCTTACATAAGCCAAACAGGCCCCAGTACCCTGGCCTTTGTCATTTGCTATTGTGGCAGCCCCTTCCCACATGGGATTTCATCTCCAGAGCTGGAAGGTAGTCTGCAGGCAAGCACGGCTCAGCTGAGATCACCACCTGTGGATGGTTCCCGCTGACTAGAATTTGGCATCTGTAAAATGGGCATGAATGTAGCAGCAGCCAGCACCTCGGATGATGCAGAAATCCATGAGATCGTGGAAAGAAGTTGACACCACCATCCTGAGAGATGCTCTGACCAAGATCATTATCCCTCCTTGAACCCTGAACTCAGGAAGATGGAGGGATTTGCTTGAGGCCACAGATCATGGAGTCAAATTCAAGCTCTAGGGTCTTTTCACAAAGACAGTGACTGGTGTGGCCTTGAGAACAGAAGGGGTTCTTCCCTGGTAGTTTTTAAAGGGTACGCTGGCGATGGCTGCGGGGTAGAAAAGCAGCTGGGGTGGGGGTGCTGCCTTCCAGTTCTACTTTCCTCCACAGTCCAACTGCCCCCAACTCAGCCTCCAGCCGGAGCATTGGAGAGTGGCAAGGAGGGAGGCAGGGCCTCATCCTCCAAAGGGAACCAACTAGATGAATCTTTCCTTCCCCACCTAGTGGGGAAGGGGGAGAAGTGAAGGGTAGCTGCAAACCAAGAAAGTTGGAGCCCAAGCAGGGGACTGAAGAAAAGAGGTCTGGGGGGTCAGAGAAAACCCTAGCAGATTCCTTCAGGATAACTTGCTTCACGTGCCTTGGTCTACATTCTCACCTTATTGCTCAACCTGAACTACAAAGACGCTCGGCTTGATACGCTAAAAGGCTTCAGTTTTCCCAATCCAGAAGAATTCTGCCCAGCTCCCAGATTTACAGACGATTAAGAAGCTGGGTGTGGCAGTACAGACCTGTAATCCAACTGCTCAGGAAGCTGAGGCAGAAGGATCACACATTTGAGGAAAGCCTGGGCTACACAGTGAATGCCTGGCCAGCTCGGGCTACTTAGTGAGAACCTTTCTCAAAAAGAAACAACGAGATTATAGTTGTAGGTGGTAAATGGGGGTGTGGGTAATAGAGGGCAGGAAAGAAAAGGGGCACAGGATGTAACCTCCCCTGGGGCGAGGAAGGTGAGGGAGGTAGAGGAGGCTCCAGAGCCGAGTCTCAAGCTTTAAGGTGCCCGCCCCCCCCCCGTGAAAATATGATAGACTGGAACCTCCCTGTATCATGCACACAGCCCAGCCCCCCTCCTGGAGCTGAAGGACTCACTCTGTTCCCACCATTTCTAGGGGAAGGAGCATTCTGTAGGACATTTTGTTTCCCAGATGAAGCTCGGGTCAAATTTCAAGGACAAAAGTTAGCACTTGGCCTGGGAAAGAAAACTCCGCCAAATCCTGTAAATTTGGGAGGGAGGGTGAGATTTCAGTGTGGTCATTCCAGGTGCCTGGGGGTGCTGGCAGGAACTGGAACCCTGATTCCTCCTGCCAAGATCTGTCTGGCAGGAAATGGGTGGCTTCACAACCTCGAAGTAACTCAAACAACCACCTCCATTTCCCCTCTGTTCAAAACCGGGGGTGGGGATGAGGGCTGTGGTACTAGTTTGTGGATCCCACCCACCATGCTCCCCTCAAAAAAATTTGGTCTGAGCGGAAGAGGGAGGTGCCATGAAAGGCATTCCAGCCCAGAGATGTGGCCTTAACTGCTAGAAGAGGGACTGGTAGCCGGCTGGTGTTGCCATGGTAACTTCCTCCCTGAGCTGGATCGAAGCATCCATCCTATGGGCAAATCAGAGCTGGATCCTCCAGCTTCTCCGCCCTTCTCCTGGGCGGGCGGGGGAGAGCTAGATGCTAAATCACTTGGTCAGGCTCAGGGACACTAGCCTCAGGTCCAGACCCTGATAAAACAACTTCTTTTGGTATCTATTAGAAAGGGGATATACCCCTGTTCCCAACTATACCCCAAGGAACTGGCCTGGGGATGTGCTACACACAAACTCATTTGAAAGAGGAGGGAATAAGGCAGACTGCTTCCTACCTTCCTCTGGCTTGCAAGTCCCCTGAAATACCCAGCCTTTAGACACTTCAAAGAAGGTGAGCCCAGCTCTACCTTCATAAACTGCAATGCAATAGTCTATTAAAATGATGACAGCTACCATTATGAAAATCAGGATTTTCTTTGCCCAAATGCACAGGAGTCTTCTCCATGGCCATGCTCAGAGACAACTCTCATTTGTTAATGACACAGACCAAAACTAAAATGCACTGAAGCCCACTTCATGCCAGGTACCATTGCATAGCATGCAGCATGATTAAAAACAAATGTGTTTGGATCATTTTTCCAGATTTAAACCCTAACTCCCTCACTTCCTGGCTAAATGACCTTGAATGAATTACTCTGCCTAAACCTCAGTTTTCTTATCAGAAAATGGGGGTGTTAAAAAGGATATTGATTTTATGAGGGTGTTATGAAGAAAGATTAAAATAAATGTCTGGAAAGACATGTAGCATATGGTAATAATTTTAAAAACACTGGCCTAATGGAATCTAAGTGGGAGTACTATTTTCTTCCTCATGTAGGTGAGAAGAAGGTCACATGTCTAGCTCCTTCCCACCCTAGCTGCAAACCCATGGCCAGTAAGGCTGAGCAACAAAGACCCAAGTTTCCTCGCTAAAGCCCCAGCGTCCTTGGGAACAAGGCAAGGCAGCAGCAACATAAGACATGCACCCAGAACACACTAGGGAAGAGTCCTCTTGACAGGCGTTGTAGCAACCCTGTAGTGGCCCTTTTCTTAGGCTCAAGGGTGTTGGAGAGACACAGGAAGGGAAGGCAGCTTCTTCTTCTTACCCCATCGCCCAACACTTCTAAGTCCAAAGCAGGAATGTGATCTGTCCCATTTAAAGCCCAGGTGAGAAGTCTCCTCCTCAGCCTATGACTCAGGGAGCTAGCTGGAGACAGCATGAGAGCCTTGAAGATGGCTCTGGCCTAATCTAACAGATGGGAAAAGATATCTCGACATGGGTCACAAACAGCAACAAACGGGAGGCTCCCAGATGAGCACAAAGCCTGTCAGGGACACAGTTCAGAAATGGAGCCACCAAGGACAGACAGGCAGTGAAAGGGGCCAGTGAGAGAGTGGAGGGATTCAGGAGTCATGTCTGGGCTAGCCTCCTCTAGCTAAGTCAATCCCAGTCCAGGACCCCAGAACCTATTCCAACTGCCTCTAGATGTTAGCTCAGCTCAGTACTGTTTTAAAGGAAATAGGCCCAAGTTAAGAGGAATGAATGAATGAGAAGATCAAGAGAAATTAAGCATCAGGACAATGGCTCTTACTTCCAACTCTTACCAGCCCCTCATAGATATGACAGCAGACTTTCTCTGCCTCCTTCCCAAGCTCGAGACAGCCTTAGGCATGAGCAGGTGGCAAGCCTGAGATGCCCGAGCAGAGCCCTGGGCTGCCAACCGCTCCACAAGGCCTCCTCACCTGGGAACCATTTTCTGCACTGTGAGATCTGGCTTTTTAAAAATCCTCCTCCAGAAAGCTACTGGTGCTCTGAGGAGAACCGGAAACCTGGTTCTGCTCTCAACTTTGGGCAGGAGACACCAGATGACCTTGGATCTTACATGCACACACACACACACACACACACACACACACACAAGGGCTTCAGTCATTCACACACATTCTCACAGATACACAATTCCCACCCTGTGGATTTGGGGCCTAGGAGGGCTGAAGACGGTCTCTTACAAGTGAAACACAGGATTTAAAGAAACTCACTTAGGAAGGGAGGCAATTAGACTGGCATTTAGAAATACTGTTAATGCTCTCAGCGAAGCTGTCCTTGACTCAAGTGAAACCTAGAGAGAGTCTTGCAGTAAGAGTCAAGGTCCCTGACCCACAACATGCAGCATGATCGGAGAAAAACCAAACCATGCCTGTCTCGGATGCTCCTACACTCCTGGGCTCCTGCCCAGCTTGTCTCTTGAGACCCAAGTAAGTGAGTGGCCTGCTGAACTTTGGGAGAGCAACCTGACATCCTTTCAGGGCTAGAAGCCTGCTCCCTCCACAGCTGTTCCAAGACTCCCCCTGCCACCCCATCCCTACAGCGAGCCTGTTTTCCTCCCTCTCTGAGTTAGCTGCTGTAGAGGTCACCACATTGGGGACCCCTCTCCAGTTCCAGCTCACCTAGTCCTGTCTAGAATAATAATATAACATTCCTCGGCTATATGAGGGGAGAAGCTGAGCTCCTGGGCCTCGGTTGTTTGATGTGTTAGACGGTGAGTACCTAGGCTGAATGTGTCACAACCATCTTCACCCCCAACTCCTGTCCAGGGCAGTAGAAAATTCTCTCAGAGGTCAGCCTCAACTGTTACCACTAGCTCAGCACCCACAGACTCTGGGGAGCTTTCCTATCCCCATCGGTCACCCGCAGGTGAGCACCCATGACCCACCACTCCACCACATAACAGAGCCCAGGCAGAAAGCTCCAGCCAGCAGCGAGTTGAAAGCTGAGCTCTTGGATTCCTTAAATAGTGCAGCAAAATTCTGGGGTAGTGCATACGTGCTTTTTTTTTTCCTTTGAGAGAAAATCGTGTTTTAATCAGTATCGAACCAACTTGTTCCAACACAGATACACACTCCTCTTCCCCGCCCCTCATCAACTTCAAACACTCAAATTATCAGCTCAAGAACGGTTTCACTCCGCCCCTCCCACCACAGGGAGCCTTGTCCCTGAGGCAGCGTCACCTGCATTTGGCAGGTGAGGAAACTGAGGCTCCCAATGGCATGACTTGTCCAAGGTCACAGCTATGGAACAAAGGAATAAAGACTGGAATCTGAGTCCAGCTCCTAGTCTTGGCACTCTTTGGAGGAACTCTCACCCAAATCTTCAAGGTACCCCACCTGTTGTTGGATTCCCTGCTTTACCCCAAAACCAAACTCACAGCTCTCTGTACCCTCTGCCTGGTCCCAGGATCGGAGAGCTGGTTTCTTCCCCACCCCTAGGCTGTGGCTGCCATGGGAGGAGGAGGTTTGGTTTTGGTTTGTTCGGTTTGGTTTTCTTGTTTTTGTAGGCCTAGGAGCAGAAGGTTTGAGTTGTGGGTTGGTAGCTGGGTTCAGCCCATCCAGAAAGGGTACTCTAGGGACAAGGGCACCCAAGTCAGGGGCACACACTGGAAGGTGCGCTGGTGTAGTTAGCACTTACGCTGCCTTACACCTCCCTGGGGAGGAAAGAGGAAAGGCCAGCAGACACCGGGCCAGTTCTGTGCGGCCCGCCCCAATCTGAAGAGTCTGGAGCCTCAGCATGTGGGGGAAGGGAACGAGAGACAAACAGGGGCACTCAAGGCTTTGGTCTCTGAAGAGGGGTCTTAAGCGGGGAGCCTCCGGATGCAGCTAAGATAAAGACCTCAGAGAGGTAAGGTCTGTGTACCACCTCCAACGGGCGGCAGGGAGGCACATCGGAAGCCCAGGGGTGAGGCGGCCTAAACCCTAAGATCTGATTAGGGGCCATATACTAGACTTAGGTGGTGGCAAGTCGGGTCGCGAGGGAGTCCTGTAGGTACACATAAATAGGAAGAGTTGAGTCCAGGCGACCCAAGGGCCCACCTGCGCGAGAAGGATGCGTGCAGATGATCAACGGGTTCCTGGGGCGGAGGGGCAGGACCAGAGCTTATCCTAGATCCCTGGGGTCCCAAGGGAGTGGAAAGGACCCCTGGATACCTATCCGGAAGGGACCGGGAGTGCAGTGGAGACAGTGGTCGCCTCTCTCGGGCGTCCCGGGTTCCCGAGGGTCCCAGGCATCTGTATCCCGGGACAGCCTCTCGGGGTGGGTGGACCGAAGCGCGCTCACCTGCGTCCTCATCGTCGAAGGAGTTCATGCACGGGAAGTAGATGGCGAGCGCCTCGAAGGAGGCGGACAGGCTGAGGCGGCTCTGCGAGCGCTCCATGCCCGCACCCGCGCCAGGAGCCTCGGCCGCGGCGGCGGCGGGCGGCTTGGGCAGCTTGGCCGCCCCATTCTTGACGCGGAGTACGGCGCGCGGCGTGGTGGCGGCGACCCGGGGCTCCGCGGACGGGCTGCTGGGCTGGCTGCGGGGCGCAGAGGGCCGGACGCTGGCGGCGCGTGGAGCTGGAGTCGCGCGGTGCTCGCGGCGGTGGTGGTGGTGGCGGCTGCGGCGGTGGTGGTGGCGGCGGCGGCGGTGGTGGCGGCGCAGCGCGCTCTGGACCGCGGCGCCCCCAGCCTGCTTACCGCGCGGGGCGGGCCGGAGTCGAGCGCCGCAACCAATCGCCGCGGCCCGGGGGAGGGGGCGCCGCGGGCGGGGCGTGGGAGCCGCGAGGGTGTGGGCTGCGTCGCCGCTGCCAACCCGGCAGGTGCATGAGCCCGCCGCAAGGCTCTCTGCGCCCTGCTGCTGCTGTTGAACCCCCAGTGCCGCTCTCACCCGTGTGTGTGAGTCCTCAGACCCGCTCCAGAGGCAGATGGCCAGTCAACCCGATTCAAGCAGGCCTCACCCAGAGACCCAGATGTGTCCAGAGGGACACAGTCCAAGAAATAAAAAAATTTAAAAAAACAAACACCTGCCAGATCCCCCTGGGTCTCCAGTTCATACTGAGATCCTCAGATGCACAATCAAGATATATTCACTCAGCAAGAGAGATCTCCGGCTCCCTCACTCTTGGGGGTCAGAGGGACATCTGAGCAGACACACCCTTGTAGACACCTGAACAGACATTCTATAGGCACACAGAGACTCCTAGAGATATAGTGGCAGATGCACTAACCGGTAACTTCAGAGGGTACACAGAGATCTGCAGAGCCACAGGGAGCAACAGGCAGGACATGTCCTCCCACACAGTGGAGACCTTCTGATCCCACAGGCGTTTAGACAGACACACACCTTCTCATGAAGCCACACTTAAAGTTTGCAGGCACCCTGGAAGTCTCTCTCGCACACAGAACATAGTCCCAGACCACCTTAGACACTTAGCACCCCTCCTCTGTGATGCCCTGTGTGTCAAAAAGTGGGACAGTCACCCTCAGAACGTTCATACCTACAGACATAGCCATACAGACTGAGTCACTCTCGGGATGGATTCATTCTGATGCAGACACCCTCAGACTCAAGATCTGAGACATTGCTCCAGCTCACACTGGCACACACTCCTGCGACATATTCTCATGGTCACAGTCCCTGGAGTCACACCCACAGGCTCAGTTACCAGAGCCTGGGTATAGACAGACAAACTCAATAGCAACTCCCTGCTGCCCTCCCTACCGAAGTGGCTCCCCTTTCCAGCTGCTCCCATCCCTCTCCCTGAAGCAACCATCTGAGGTGGTCTCAGAAAGACTGCTTGATCCCTTCTTTCCAAGAGGCCTAGGGCAAGCCTCTCCATCTCACTGACCTATTTCCTCATCCGTGTGATGGCAGTGAGAACCCTCCATTCTGGATGGGTGTTAGTATTTGTTTTCTGTTGCTGCATAACCAACCAAATAGCTTAAAGCAACAGATCCTTATTAGTGTACAATCTGTCTAGATTAGAAGTCTGGGCAATTCATCTGGGTTCTCTAGATTCTTGCAAAGTATTAGCCCGGTGCGGCTGTTATTGCAGACTCTGGAGAAAGATCTGATTCCATGATCATTCAGGATGCAGTGGGATTCAGTTCCTTGTGCCTGTAGGACTAAAGGCCACGTCTGCTAGCAGCTCAGCACCTGCAAATCGTCCTCTGCCAAGCCCTTCTCATCCTTTGATCTCTCTAACTGCCCACTGGACCTTCCCCCAAAGGGCAACCCTTCTTTATCCTTTATATTGCTTTATAACTTCATCGTGGCAGCGACGTCTTTCCCTAGTGCCACACACAAAAGGGAATGATGCAAGGTGGAGATCCCTGGACCATCCTTGCAATTCTGTCACCTCACTGAGTGCCTGGGACAAAGAAGGCACTCCTGAGGCCTCTTCTTCTTTCCAGGAATCATACTCTGACCTTGTGAGCCACAGATGTCAGAGTGGTCTGCACACAGCCACCCCGCATTGGTAAATGGGAGCTTCACTCTTTCCAGGCTTTCAGACACCATACATCTTAGAGTCCCCCCCCTACTCTGTGTGTGTGTGTGTGTGTGTGTGTGTGTGACTCCTATCCTCTATACCTAAAACATACCTAGCATACTTCTCTGCCATAAACTTACTTCATGGTTCTCATCTCATTCAGAGTTCGAGTCCAGCGTCTACAAGGCCCCAACTTTGTGTTCTGCACCTCTTTGCCCGCACCCCCCCCACATCCCTGTGGCTCACTTGTCTCCAAACCCATTAGGGTTTCTCTTCCCTCTGCCAGAAACACTCTTGCAAAAGCCACAGGGCTTGCTCACGTGGATATTCATTCAAATATCACTTTTGCAGTAATGGCTCCCTTCATGGCCACCTCCGTGAGATGACAAATTCTCCCCATCCTTATTTCCTGTGTAGCTCTAGTGGCCATCTGATCCATCATGTCTGTGGACAATGGATGTTTCTCGTGTTTATTCATTCTTCTATCTACCCAGCCAAAGTCTAGTAGGATACCTGGCAGGAAGAAAAAAAGCTGCACTTGTTTGCCAGGTGGATGAATGACCCCTCATACCAGCTTATGAAGGGGGTGTCCTTAGTTCATCTCTCCTCCATTTTTACAAAGAACTGAGATTTATAGCGGGAACCTGATGTTCCCAAGGTCACAGGAAAGGAATGAGAGTGGAGCCTGGAGCAGCGCAGCTCCAAAGCCTGTCTTTTCCACTGCTCTGTTGGTCTCCTAACACCAGGGAAAAGTATTTCAGGGATGGACATGCAAGGGGGCTGTGGGAGGTCCTCGAACTTGGCCTGGAATCAGGGAAGAAATCTCAGAGATCCAAGAGGAATGTTCAAGCCTAAATATTGAAAGCAGGCTGTGCATGGAAACAAAGCCTGCAGACCCTGAGCTAACCTCTAGAGGGTCAAATTCCAGCCCTGCCCACTGCTCAGCGGGACCTCCAGGCCACTTTCGAAAAACGAGCTTACAATGTTTGTCCAAGCCCTTTCCCATATATGCGAGTGACGTTCAGTGACTAAGTTGTAATCCATAGAACATGGGGGCTGAAGCATATAGAACTTCTACAGTGGGTCAGAAAGGTCCTGCAGCTTCTTCCTGGCTTGCTCAAGCTCCACACCCTGGGAGAAGCCAGCCTCTGCCCAAGATACCTAGCTGTGTGAAGACTCCATGCTGGAGATGCCATAGGAAAGCCCCATGGAGCTACCAGCTATCAGCCAGCCTGGACCACTTGGCCATGTGAGAAAGCCATCCTGGGGCTCATCTTGGATGAAGCTTGATAGGACCACAGCTGACACCTGCAGGCCACCAAGTGAGAGACACTGAGTATTTGCTGCCCCACTTGGCACTTCTGGAGCACATGACTGTGTCTAGAGATCATATTTTAGGCCATAGTGGAACACAGTGACTTTGAACAGGTGAATTAGCATCTCCGGGCTTCAGTGTCTCCAGCTGGAAAGCAGACACAGCACTTACCAAGTGGGTATCGCCATCCAACGAGCCCCTCAGCCTGCTGCTCTGAAAACACTTCAGATCCAGCGTGTGTTCCGTAAGTATGAGTTGATGGGTCCACACAGCTCCCCCTGTCAGAGCCAACCACACCGAGCAAAGGGGGACCTGAAATACCACCAATTGGCTCCTCTTGGGGAGAGGGAAACGGAGGCCCAGATAGTGCCATATGGCACAAGAAGCAGAACTGTGGAAAGACAGAGACTCATCACGGTCCAGGTCACCTGGTGGAAAGACAGAGCCTCAACACGATCCAGGTCACCTGGTCAACTGGCATGAGTCTGGGGGCTCCTGGTGAGGAGCACAGGTGAAGTTGACTGTGTAGAGGAAGAAAGACAGTTCTCAAGAACCTAGTCTGGGGGCCGACAAGATTGCTCACAGTGAAAAGGAAAAAATCCCTGTCCTTGGTTTCTAAGAATGCATTCAAGGTGTACACCCCTCCCCCACCGTGTGCACAGATTGATTTTTGTTCTGTGTTTGGAGGCAATGCCTCACTGTGTAGCGCTGGCTGTCCTGGGACCTGGTCTATAGACCAGGATGGCCTTGAACTCATAGAGATCCACCTGCCTCTGCCTCTCAAGTATTGGGATTAAAACTTTTTTTATGAGGCTACAATTACCCTGATACCCAAACCACAGAAAGACTTTACTAAGAGAATTACAGACCAATCTCACTCATGAACATTGATACAAAAATACTCAATAAAATACTGGCAAATGAATCCAAGAACACATCAGAACCATCATCCACCATGATCAAGTTGGCTTCATCCCAGAGACACAGGGATGGTTCAACATACGAAAATCTGTCAACATAATCCACCATATAAACAAACTGAAAAATAAAAACCATATGATCATCTCATTAGATGCCGAAAAAGCTTTCGACAAAATACAACATCCCTTCATGATAAAGGTCTTGGAGAGAGCAGGGATACAAGGAACATACCTAAACATATAACATATATATATTAAAGAAAGGACAGTCTATTTAGCCTTCTGTGTGATTTCTCCTTTCCAGGTTAGCTCACGGTTAATATTCCAGAAATACGGTTTGGACTTATAAACCCAAATCTTTGACCCCTTATAAATATGCTGTTTCCCTGTGGGAAGCCTCATTGGGTGGCCTCCTGGACCTGAGCGTGAGTGAGGTTTGAGGAACAAGTCTGAGAGTGCAGGGAGGCTTGTGATTGTGGATGGGGACTAGTAGATTTGGACCCGGAAGAAAAGTCCTATGGGAAACCACAGACAAGCTTCCACTTTGGGACCAGTAAAATGCAGAATGCCACAGAACCGGCAGGTGGAATGGAGCTGAAGAAGCATTGCTTGGTGAACTTAAACACCCACACTTATCTTGGATATGTAGTCTTGGATAAGTCCTTTCAGAATTCTCCGTTAAGAAGTAAAGGTAAGGAGTCTGGACTGGTAAAGCACTTACCGTACAAGCTTGAGGACCTGAATTCAGATCCCCAGACACGGGCTACAATCTCAGGACTGGTGAGGTGAGGACAGGAAGGTTTCAGGGGACTCAGCAAGTAGTCAGGCTAGCCAAATGGGAGAGCTCCAGGTTCAGAGACAGAGCCTGTCTCGAAAACTAAGGTGGAGAAAGATGGAAGAAGACAGCCAAGGTCTGGCCTCCACATACACATGCACTAGCACACACATATGGGCACACACACATGCATATACACACATGCACACACACATGTATGTACACGTGTGCACACACACACACGCATGCACACGCCAGAGCAAAATTGGTTGTATAGAGAAGGCATGACATTTGCTAAGTTCACTGATGGAAGTTCTGAGTGGCTATTGCATACGAGTCTGTATCAAGAGCTCAAAATACAGGGTGACTAAGATGGGCCTGGCCCCTGCCTTTGTGGGGTTTATACTATGCCAATGATTACTATATTATGTAATAGTGTGATTGTGATGGATTTAATTACCACTGTGAGGACAGATTTGAAGCATAGCTCTATTTTATAGTATTATAGGGGCTAGAGGGTGGCAGACCATAAGTCTGCCAAGCGTTCATGAAGTCTATCCTGGGGGAATGATATTCAAGCTGTGGATGCTACCTACTAGGAGCCTGGCACTGTTTCCCGCCCCGATGTTGTAACAATAAATAAAACAAAGTCAGTGGCCTCTGGCTTACAGTTTTTTATGTGCATGGATTTTTTTTCTTGCACATCTGTCTGTGCACCACACATGTGCCTGCTGCCCATGGGCATTTAATACCCTGCAACTGGAGTTTTAGATGGCTGTGATCTGCCACGTGGATGCTGGGAACTGAACCCAGGTCCTCTGGTAGAGCAGCCAGTGTTCTTAACCGCTTAGCATCTCTCCAGCCCTCCCTGCCTTAAAACAATCCCGGGACTTCTCTGAGGGGGGTGAATTGGAGAGAATTCAGAGGGAGCACTTTCCCCTCTTCTTAGCAGCTAAGTCTTGATTTGAACCAAAATGCCATCTCAACAAAGGCAGACAGCGGAGATAGAGTGTCCCTCTGACATGTGACATGGAAGGGCATATGGAAGGATGTTGTCAAGACTTGTATGGAGACAACCAAGGCCAGGGCAGGAGACTAGAAATGGGAATAGGTGGCATATTAAATTAGGTAAGAGACAAAAAGGACATGTTGGTGGAATCCCTTTTCTTCATGCCCCTTTGCCCTAAAGCTAAGGCAAGAAGCCCTTATGTTCTCCATAACTCACAAAATCCAGTAAGTGACTTTGGCTTAGAGAAAACAAGAAGGGGCTGCAGTGCAGCTAAGCCCAAAGTGGGCTGTGTGCAGCTAGGTCAGCAAGAAAAAGATGGGTTTTGGCAGTGTCTGTGTTCTGCCTGCTGGGGTAAGGATATGTGTGTGTGTGTGTGTGTGTGTGTGTGTGTGTGTGGGAGAGAGAGAGAGAGAGAGAGAGAGAGAGAGGGAGGGAGAGAGAATCTGAGGGCACATATGCCATGAATAATCCTGGTCTGTGTGGTCCCATGTCTCCTTGAGTGCCTCCTGATGGCGTGTCCTTTTCGACGTCTGCCTGTCTCTAAGTGTATCAGTGTCTGTGTGGGTGTAACTGGCTGGGTTGGCTAAATTTATGTACAGTGTAAGATTTCTGTTCTTGTCTCTCTGCATCCTGGTTGATGTAAGTGCATCCTAAACTCTGTGTGAAAGCTCCTGTGTGTGGCCTTGACCATGGAGGCTGATAGCTGGAGAGGAAACAATTGTATTTTCTTGGTTAAAATTGCCTTCAAAATGTCTAAAATATAGCCTAAAGATGTTTAGAATGTAGACATTTAGGACTTTTATAAACTCAAATTCTAGCTACTTACCTGATGATTTTTTTCACCCATCTATCCACTTCATGGATGGTTATCTTTGTAGTTCTCTCTCAGGTAAATTACTAAATTCAGTGCCTCAGTTTTCTCAGCTATAAGATGAGGTTGATGCAGCTGGAGAGATGGCTTAGCAGTTAAGAGCACTGGCTGCTCTTCCAGAGGACCCAATTTAATTCCCCAAACTTATATTGTGGCTCACAATCACCCTTCACTCCATTTACAAGGGATCCAATGCCCTCTTCTGACCTTCAGGGGCACCAAATACATGTGTAGTATACAGACCTATGTTCGAGAAAAACACTCATATGTACAAAACAAAATCACATAAAATGAGGGTAAGAAAGGCAGAGCTATTGATAGGGCTGGGTACAGTTATTGATTGATAGGGCTGTGTACAGCTACTGATTGATAGAACCAGGTACAGTTATTGATAGGGCTGGGTAAAGCTATTGATAGGGCTGAGTACAGCTATTGATACAGCTGGGTACAGCTATTGATACAGCTAGGTATCAATACAGCTATTGATAGGCTGGGTACAGCTATTGATTGATTGATAGGGCTGGGTACAGTTATTGATTGATTGGTAGGGCTGGGTACAGCTATTGATAGGGCTGGGTACAGCTACTGAT
Source organism: Dicrostonyx torquatus (assembly GCA_028555095.1). Classification (NCBI taxonomy): domain Eukaryota; kingdom Metazoa; phylum Chordata; class Mammalia; order Rodentia; family Cricetidae; genus Dicrostonyx; species Dicrostonyx torquatus. The sequence continues at coordinate 505,163 of JAQHUG010000077.1, read as the reverse complement.
TGATAGGGCTGTATACAGCTACTGATTGATATAACTAGGTACAGCTATTGATAGTGCTGGGTACAGCTATTGATAGATAGGGCTGGGTACAGCTATTGATAGGGTTGTTACAGCCGAGCTGCTGTATCTATCTTTTCACGTGGGTGCTCAGGATCAGAACTCAGGTTCTCATGATTGTGGTTTACCAGCTAAACCATCTCCCCAGCCCCTGTACTGACCATAGCTACCACATCATTGTGGTTAGGAAATTTCAGCAAATCTTCAACAGTTCACTCAATGCCACCTCTGGGCTAGAAGTTGGTCAGGTCACCGCTCCCTGTGTGTGAACCTGAATAGCTACCTTCTTGAGGAGATTCCAGGCACACCTGCACTTTCAAATGCACCCAGAGCTTCGCAGTCACACAGCAGTCAAAGATACGCCAAGGCCTTGGTGCTGTGGAATAATCTTTTTATATACTGTGAAGATGTGTCACTCTGATTGGTTTAATAAAAAGCTGAATGGCCAATTGCTAGGCAGGATTTCTGGGCAGAGAGGATGCTGGGAAGAAGAAGGCAGTGATGTCGTGAGATGCAGAGTGAGCAGGATGGGCTCTACAGAGATGAGGTAATAAAGCCAGGAGATAGAAAGTAAATTAATAGAAATGGGTTAAGTTATAAGAACTAGTTTAAAACAAGCCTAAGTTTTCATAAATAGTAATAAGTGTCCATGTCATGATTTGAGAGCTGGCTGATGGCACAGAGAAAGACTCACAACCTCAGACTGGCAAGGACTAGATAGAGTCATTTAGACGGTCAGTCAGAGTATGGACAGAGCCAGGCTCATTCTACTGCAGGACTCGGTCTGCTGCCTCTGGCTGCCTCCTTCCTAACACTCTCCATCTCTCTTGTCCAGCATCCGTGAGATGCCACAGGCAAGGACACAGCTCCTCCTCATCTCCAATGCTGGAGTCATCACTTCCTACTTGATGAAAGGAATGGAGCTGGGCGTCACTGCAGACTCGGTGGTTCAGGGGCACAAAGCTCCACTTGGTACAGCTCTCCCCAAAAGGATGGCCACTGTGCCCAGCCATCTTCAACCAACACACACACTGATGCAC
>JAQHUG010000077.1:480295-498356 GCA_028555095.1 Dicrostonyx torquatus | reverse complement strand
ACCCTGACGTCCAGCCCTCTAAGTCCCTCTTCAGTAAGGGGTGGGCCTGGAAATCATCTACCTCATCTGGGCAGAGGTTAGGCTGGATTGATCTTGTACGAGTCTTGGGAAGATGACTCTCTCTGCGGTGAGTTTGTGAGAGATGGGGTCATATTTCATTGAATACATGTACGAATTCTTAAACATAAGGGAAAAAAATTTGAATGTTCTTGTCACTCTGAAAAAATGGAGAGAAACCTAAAAATGGTTGGTTATCGTTACAGTTAGTGACATGTCTGTGTTCATTAAAACAAGGGAAAAAGTGAGGCATTGTTTTAAAAGTATCTGCTCTGACATTTTCATTCATGTATGAAATATATACAGTCTGTTTTCACACCCCCCACTGCCCCCCACTATCCCCTCCCCACCTCTGCTGAACTAACCGTCTTCCCAATGAAGCCCTCCAACTCTCACGTCTTTGGTTGCTGTTGTTTTGTGAGCCTCTGTGTTTGATTAAGGTTGCTTGCCTGAGCATGGGTTGGGTGTTACTGGGGCATGGGCAACTTATCAGCGGCTACATCCCCCTTCTCCAGCAAACATTCACTGCTAATAGTTCTTCTGGGAGGGAGCCAGGGCCTCCTGAGCCCCTCCACCTTCCGTGATAGACAGTTGAGGGGCCCAGTCTTGTTCAGGCCTTGTGCCGCTGGCCACTGTTGCCGTGAGTTCGCAGTCGACAGCATTCCACAGCATCCCTCCCTCCCCATCCTTGGCCCTTACGGTCTTTCTGCTCTGTCTTCCACAGACTTCCCTGAGCTATGGAGGGAATGGAAGAGATGTCCCATTTAAGGCTAAGGACTCAAAGTCATTTATTCTTGGTATTTTATGAGCATTAACTGCTACCCTCGACAAGCAGAAACTTCTCTGACCAAGGCCAAGAGCAGTACTAATCGATTGCTGGCTCTTGTCTGAGCTCCCTTGTGCTCCTCCCTCACCGCTGAAGGATCTTCTGCTCATTTCCTATCCTTCATTCTGAGAAAGAAGAAATGACTGCATAACAAAGAGCAGTGAAGTCAAAACGGTCACGCAATACATTTTGAAGATCAACTCGTTAATATTTATCAAACTACTTAAATCTACACGTCACTCACCTGAGCAGTTCACCATTGAACACAGTGACTCCCAGGGGCTCATTCTGCATTCTATTGATATGCTTGCACATGTGCAGAAAGATAGTACATACATGTATGTCTCTGTGGGGCTGGAGAGATGGTCCAGCCGTGGAGAGCGAGTACTGCTCGCTTTGTTTCCCAGCACCTATTTTTTTTTTTTTTCGAGACAGGGTTTCTCTGTGGCTTTGGAGCCTGTCCTGGAACTAGCTCTTGTAGACCAGGCTGGCCTCGAACTCACGAAGATCCGCCTGCCTCTGCCTCCCGAGTGCTGGGATTAAAGGCGTGCTCCACCACCGCCCGACTTGCTTTTGTTTTAATAAGGGTGCTAGACTCATTTATGAGAGCACTACCTTCATGACCTAATCATGTTCTAAAGGCCCCAACTTCTAATACTGACATTTTGGGAATTGGCGTAGGTTTTAACATACAGATTGGGGGAGGGGAGAAAAAATTTGTATCTAATATGAAAAAAAAAAACCTTTTTCATGTACCCATGTTAGGTTTGTTGACTGTGTCCTCCAAATTAGACTGACAAGCAGATTAGCAAGAGAAAAACCAAGTTATTCCAAGGCAGTTCATGCATGCACNTTTCTCTGTGGCTTTGGAGCCTGTCCTGGAACTAGCTCTTGTAGACCAGGCTGGCCTCGAACTCACGAAGATCCGCCTGCCTCTGCCTCCCGAGTTCTGGGATTAAAGGCGTGTGCCTCCACCGCCCAGCCCAGCACCTATTTTGAACAGCTCATAACCATACATGCGTGCACACACAGCAAGATGTCAGTGTCAGTAATGACTGAATAACTAAGGGATTTTGTTAACTCGTGCTTGGTTGTTGCACCTACTCCTTCTGGCATAACCCCACTGTATGTGTGTATAGACATATAGGTCCACAAATGTATGTATTATATACTTATATACTTTTTAGGCACGTTTATAAAATAATGTTTCCCTGTGACTTTTTCAAACATCCTTAGTGTTATTTATTTATCTTCCTTTCCACTTCTGTATTAGCTTTTCTCTCCCTCCGTCTTAGTTAGGGTTTCTATTGCTGTGAAAAGACACCATGACCACAGCAACTCTTATTTTTTTGTTTGTTTGTTTGTTTTTCGAGACAGGGTTTCTCTGCAGCTTTGGAGCCTATCCTAGAACTAGCTCTGTAGACCAGGCTGGCCTCGAACTCACAAAGATCTGCCTGTCTCTGCCTCCCGAGTGCTGGGATTAAAGGCGTGCACCACCACCGCCCGGCAACCACAGCAACTCTTATAAGGAAAACATTTAATTGAGGGTGGCTCACTTACAATTTCAGAGGTGGAGCACGGTAGCATGCCGGAAGACATGGTGCTGGAGGAATAGCGGAGATTCCTACATCTTGTAGGCAATAGGAAGTTGACAGACAGTCACACTGAGGGAAGCTTGAGCAAAAAAGACCTCAAAACTCGCCCCAACAGTGACACACTTCCTCCAACAAGGCCATACCTACTTCAACAAGGGCACTCCTAAAAGTGCCACTCCCTTTGGGGGTCATTTCTTTCTAACCACCACACCCTCCCAATTAGCCTGTGGCCGTTATTTCCATTACCCCTTTGCTGTACCTGTTGCCTGCTCTGGCTAGTACTCCTGAGTCCTGAGGGGAAATCCCACGGAAACGAGGAGCCTTGTCTGGGACACACAGAGTGAAGGAGGAGACAACCCAGAGAAGCAGGAATATGAACAGCAGAAAATGATGGCTTGACCCTGCTACTGGTACCCTTTCTGCTTTCTTCTCTGTCCCGTGATGTGATGGAGAGAATGGCTAAGTTGGGGAAAAGAAAGTCATTTTTTTCATATTACCCAGAGGACATTGCTGGAAATGTCACATTTTCTCCACTACTGTCCCCTGCCCTTTCTTCTCCTTCCGTCCATCAATCATCCAAGGAGACATTTAATGTCAGCATTCTACTAGGGTCTCATGACCCATATTTTGTCTTTTTTTCCACCATCCACCTTTTCCCACAGCAAACACACTTCCCTGACACTGTTTTAAATTATTGAATAATTCCATGTTATTTAGCTTACCTGTTACTATTGGATACTTAGATTATTTCCAGTCTTTTGCTCTCCCGATAACATTTTAAAAAATAGTCTTATTTCAAGGGTGCTGACTACCCTGCAGAGCAACCGTGGGGCCAACTCGATGACTGTATTGAAGGCTTTTCAGAAGCGATGACGCATTTCCTTTGCTAATGTGAACCAACCTTCCCTCTCTCTGGGAGCAGATGCCATTGTTCTTCATGCTCACTCCCAAAGTCTCGCTGTTTTGCTTTGTGATTTCCCTTTTGTCTGTCATCAGTAACCCCATGACTTGCTACTTTTCATTCCCCACCGAGAGACACCCACATGCTCTTGATCTATTAAATTCGTGAATTTAGACAATCCAGTCTAAAACCTTTATTTACGCAGGTGTATCCATAAACAATGTATAATATTGCTTTGAAAGAAACGTGTGTGTATGTGTGAGTGTGTGTGTGTGTGTGAGTGTACATGTAAGTGCTGGTATGTACATGTAGAGGTCAGAGGTCCATGTTGAATGTTTTCCTCCATCCCTGCCCACCTTACTTTTTACTTTTTGAAAAATTTACATTTGTTTATTTATTGTATATGATGTGCTTGTGAGAATGGGGGTATGTCCATGCCACGACACATGTGGGGACCAGAGGACAAGCTATGAGAATCACTTCTCTCCTTCCACTGTCCAGACCCCAGGAATCAATCTTGAATCCTTAGGCTTGGTTGCAAGTGCTTTTCCCACTGAGCTATCTTGCCAGCTCTCCACCTTATTTCTGAAGCAGGGTCTCCCACAGCATTTGGAGCTAACTGTTGCAGCTGGAAATGGCTAGCTAGTGAACTCCAGAGTCAACCTGTCTCCGACACCCCAGTGCCAGGATTGCAGGCACATGCCATCCCATGGGGCATTTTTCATGGGTGTGCAGGGGACCGAACTCAGGTCTTCAAACTTGCAGAGCAACCCTTTGCCAACTAAGCCATCTTACATGCCCTGAAAAGACATTTTAATGTCACATATGCTATTGCTATTACACTACGTGTTTTATTCTGCTGATTTTTGTTCAATTGATACCATTTTTAAAGATCTATATTAATTTACATAACTTGAAAGTATTCACTTTGTCATTTAACTTTTTTCACTATTGAAAGTTATTTTCAGACTGGTGTAAGTGTTGCCAGAACTTGCTATCACAAACAACAGCACACTGAACATCCTCCTATACTGGTATCTTTGTTTCTTTGTTTCAGGCAGCGTCTCTCTACACAGTCTGGCAGTCCTAAAACTTACTGAGTATACACCTGTATCTTTAATTTGGCTAGAGTTTCTATATAGAAATTGAACTGTTTGTAGGGCAAGGATGTCACTCATTGCCTAATTACTTTATTCAAAATTCATATTGTCACCTTCAGTAAGAAATGTGTTCACATTGTCACCTGGTAAGGTTCCCTACACACACACACACACACACACACACACACACACACACACACACACGTAAATTTCTTTCATGAAATAATCAGCCTTACTACATTATGGCAAGAATAGCCTTGCAATGCGTCTTATTTTGTTTAGTTCAACTTCATGTCAATTGAAAACCACTAGTTATTTCACAGTATAGTATAGGCTGTGTCCCGATGTGAGGAGGGATGGATGAAAATTATTTTGGTTTTACTTACTACGTTAAGGTAGCTTGTCAGTACACTGTAAGACATTAGATTCTCGTCTCTCCACATCTCAGGCATCACTGTGAAGTCGTCCTTTCTTCTTTTTCTCCAGTCAGATGGGTATTAGGTTAGAGGTCATTTCTGTTTTCATCTTTCTTTCTCTGATTACCATTAAGTTATACTTTTCTTTATATAGTTATCCATTTTTTGAGTATCTAAGGAATACGTTTCCTGTTTTTGCGAATTACTTTTTGTCAGTTTTTTTCTTGATGCTTTATGGCTGAGTTTCTTAAGTCCTATAGATTTCAATCCTTGGTTATTGCTGGAAATCTGTTACAAAGCCTAAGTCAGCACAATGGCTCAGTGGGTGAAAGTGCATGCTGCCAAGGCTGAGGGCCTTCAGTCAGTCCCCAGGACCATGTGATAAAGGAAAGAACCAGCTCCTGAGAGTTCTGCTCTGACTTCCACACCCATGCATGGCATGCATGCGCATACACATGCACACACACACACACACTCGCCCATGACATGCCACAAACACACACTCACATATGCCACGGCACACACACACACACACACATATACACTCACCCATGCCATGACACACTTAAACACACACTTACACATGCATGACACATATGCACACACATGCACAGACACAGATACATGTAGAAAATAAATATGTAATAAAACTATTTAGAATGTTCTCAATCTGTCAACCACTGGTTGACTTTGTGACATCTTTTGTTGTACAGAAAACAGTTACTTTCCTTATGATTTGAGCTTTCTTCCATTTTTGTGAGAGTATGTTAGGAACGCCAGATCTTCCTGCCTCCAGGCCATGCAGCACCACATCCAACTTTGTTTGAGCTTTTTGTTTTTTCTTTAAGAGATATCGCCATAACGAATATTATAAAAGTTCCCCTTTAACTTCTTATTGCTTGTTAAATCACCTGTATTTGTTTCCAATCAGGACCACTTTCCCCAGCACCATTAACATAACCTACTGATTTCTCTCGCTGCCTCCTCACAGACCAGATGTCCATGTCCCTCACTCTGTTGCTGATGTGGTTCGTCTGTCCCATTGGTATGACTTTACGTTAGATGCTCCAAGAACATCAAACAACATCACAGTGATCCTTAATATCTGACAGAATGATAGTTTTCACCTTAGCCACCACTCATGCAACCCCACTTCAATACTGGGTTAAACCTAGGGCCTCCCTTTATAGTCGAAACTGACCTCAACTTGAGACCCTCCTGCCTCTGTCTCTCTAGCACTGGGATTGTAGGCATACACCACTCACCCAACTTGTGCTCTTCCATGAAAACTTTAGATTTTATTAATACAATCCCTTTCCTCCTAATGTTAGAGACCATTTCAAACCTCAGCAACATCACAATACTATTTTTCATATCTACAGGCATGATAGTTTTCCATTTGTTTGGCTATTCTGTCTTATTTAAAGTTTCCTCTGGCGCTTAATACTTTCTAAGTGATTCCATTTGTTCTTCCTCCTCCTCCTCCTCGTATTCATCTTCTTTTGGTTTTTTCAAGACAGGGTTTCTCTGTGTAGCCCTGGCTGTCCTAGAACTCCCTGAACAGACCAGGTCGGCCTTGAACTTAGAGCTCCACCTGCCTCTGCCTCCTGAGTGCTGCGATTAAAGGTGCATGCCACCACCATGCCCAACTATCTACTCTTCTTTTCTAAGAATACTTTTTTCCAAATAAAAAGTGGGAGCGTCTTCTTGTAAAAGTGATAGGTTTTAAGACACTTAACTGCCCTGGCTCACCCCTACGTCTAGATGATCCCAAATACCTCTGAAGCGTGCATTCAACAAGGTCAAGGCAGAACCAGGAAGACACTAGTCAGAAGGGTAGTTGCCAAGAATATCAAACTATGGCAGGTGTCAAGCACCTCTGGAGCTAGAAAACAACTTGAGAAATAAGATGAGGTCCAGAAAACCATATTGACCTGACTTTTCCCCAAGTCTATCGCTGCACACCTTTGAAGATAAAGCTTTTAAACACTATGAGAGAAGATGGCGTCAAACTGCGAGCTGAGGAGGCATGCGTGCATAACCACAGGACTGGCTCCACCGTGCCAGTTATGTGAGCTTAAAGCCAGAGCCAAAGTACTTTAAAAGAATGCTAAGCATCAACCCAAGCCATCTTCCTGCTTGGTTATTTCTCATGCACCATTCAGGCTGTCTTCTAAACACTACAGAACAAACATTTAGAGCAAAATGAGTCACCAGCTTATCAGTCGCTCTGGAGACCGGCCTGTCTTAGGATAGCAAGGTCTGGGGTGGGCGGGATGATCAGATAGCACTGGTGAGAACAAACACAGAGGCCCCAGGAAATCATGTAGAACACTGTGGTAGAAACTTGAGGCCAAGGCCAAACCCCCATCACAGGAACAATAGGCCAGGCCGTTAGTCCAGTGAGTGTAACGTCAGCCCGCATCCCAACAGCGAAAAGTGGGAGAAGAGCGAATCATCGGACACCCACATGGAGAGAAACAAACAGCCAGTGTGAAGGAGGAAAGCAGGTGACTGCACTGGAAAGCTACGCAACAGTCAGGGATGTCTCCTGTCTGCTTAGCCAGGGCTGGATTTTCCCCCTCCCCTCGCCTCCTCTCTCTTCCCTCTGCCTCACTCATTTCTTTCTTCCTAGAAAGAAATTGAGAAGATGGTAAGGGCACTTCCAGGCGCAGCTGGTAGTTCTATGAGTTGGCACAGCTTTTCTGGAGGGCAATTTGGCAGACTATTAAAAAAAAAATCCTGAAGACAAGCACTCTTTTTGATCCAGCAATCCTACTTCTAGGAATTTTTCCTAAGGAAATAATTAGAAGTGAACACAAAGATGAATGCTAGTGGCGCCACATTTACGGAGGGTTTGCTCCCCGCCACGCAATATGTCAGCACTTCGCTCTTAACTCTTTCAGCCCTTAGAGCATCAGATGATATGACACATACCGTCAGGTCTGTGTCTACGTGTGGAAACTGAGGCGGAGATGAAATAAATGGGGAAACTGAGACTGTGGTGGTGTAAATTGCTAAGTTCAAAGAGCTTGGCCAGTAACAGCCTGGGACTTGTACCCTGGCCTCTTTAATCCCCAAACTGGAAACCCTATGTTCTGGATCAAGTTTTTGTCCTGTTTTCTGGAACACTGAACTCAAAAGATGCTGCACACAGTCTTGTTTAAAATACCAGCCAAACAGAAATGCGTACAACATGCAAGAACCAAGGATGGTTCAATAAATGGTGTGGAGTCGTATGATTAAAATGCACGATCTTGAAAAATGTCATTTGAGGCTGGGAATGTAGCTCGGTGGTAGAGTGCCTTCCTGGAAGGTGTGAGACCCAGGGCTGGATCCCTACTGCTGCAAAATAACTTATCTTGAAGGAATAAAGACTGTAGGAATTTACCTGAATTACTAAGTAAAGATGATGTAAACACCTGCATCCTATATGAATTTTGTGCATGTGTGTGTGTGATGAACATGCATGTATGGACGTCCTCCTTATTTTCAGACAGGGATTCAACAGTTAGGCAAGGTTGGTTGGCTGGGCAGCAAGCCAGGGATCTGCCCCGGTCTTTCCAGCACTGGGAATACAAGCACATACTGCCACAGGCAGCTTGGCTTCTTTTGGGGGGAGGGGTGCTGCAGAGAAAGAGTTTTGGGTCTTTGTGTTTGCATGGCAAATACTTTACCAACGGAGCCGGGACTGATCCCAGCCACAATGCCATTCTCACTTTTTAAAGATTTATTTTTAATTACATGTAGGTGCGTACGTGTGTGTGTCAACATGTAGCTATGCGCACACACATGTGGATGCCCATGTATCCCCTATAGCTGGAGTTACCAAATGTGGGTTTCTGAGAACTGAATTAGGTTCCCCCAGAAGAACAGTGAGTGCTCTTAATGGCTGAGCCATCTCTTCAGTTCTCATTCTCATCTTTTAAATGCCTACTAGACATTTTTTTTTATCAAGTTCAAGAATTGGAATGCCTGGTCAGCGGAAGGAGGATGTGGACCAGGAAGCCACTGGGTACTTGAATATAATGAATCTCCAACTGGGTTGTCGTCACATGGGTGTCTACACAGTACACATTAGCCCAGTCGTATAGTTATGTGTGCTTTATACAGGTTTACATAATTTATATCTCCCTAAAAGATGTGCTCAGGTGTATAGAAATACCCTGGAAGCAAGGAACAGAACAGTGTCAGTCATGATGAATTCCAAGCACAACATGCATTACCTTCCATATACTGGCTGATATTTTTCTTTTCTTTTATAGTGAGCCACACTGTTCTTATATTAGAAAAGGATAGCGTTGGTTTCCTGAGAACTGGGTGGGGGTGGGGAGTTATGCACGCGAGAGCCAGTTAATCCTGGAACCCTGGAAGTGGTCAGGTCTGCTCAAGGTCTTCAGCACTGTGTGAACTAAATGTCAGGGTCCTGAAGAAAACAAAAAAGGCAAAGGCGAGAAAGGCCAACTCTGGCTGGCTTGGTAGGGAAGGCTGCGGGAGAGGCCCCGGGCATCCGGGAGTGGACATACAGCAGCACCCTTAACACGCTGCCTCCGACATTAAGTCCCGCTGTGCGGATGCTGTGCGGATGCTGTGTAGAACCTTCCTGGCCAAGGAGACAACTCACCATTCAGCTGCTGGTTGGATGGCTTGTTGCTCACTGGTGGTGACATCAGGCCTCCTGGGAGCCCTTGGCTGTCAATCAGAAGGCTTTTCCAGGCAGTGAGCCATCTCTGCTCCTCTCTCTTTTAAAGGGACAGCTTCTCCCTGGATGAGGGAGCCAGGCTTAGGTCACCTTGATGCTCTTTCTCTGAAGAGTCTGATTCCAGAGCAGTGGGGACACCAGAGAGAGATGAGGGAAGCTACAATTCCCCAGAGCCTGCTATTTAACCATGGTGCTACAATCCTTACAATGAAGGGGAAGATACAAACAAAAACAAAGTATTTAGAAACAGCCAGGCATATGGCACACCTGTGATCCCGGCACTCGAGAGGCTGAGGCAGAATTATGAGTTTGACCCTCTGAGACATACAATGAGACCCTACCTCAAAAAAAAAATTTAAATAGTAAGCATGTAGAAGAAAGATTTAGTAGAACTAGGAAGTACCTTGGTGGGTAAAACCCAGGCTACACAGGCCCAAGGACTAAAATTCAGATCCCCAGAACCCATGGAAAAGTTGAGTGGGTGACAGCTCACCTGAAATCACAGGTGGGGACTGGGCATCACTGGCAAGTTAGCCAACTAGACTAACCGAATTAGTAAGTTCCAGGTTAATGAGAAACCCAGACTCAGTAAAGTAAGGAGTAACATGATCATGGAAGATACACATGAACAACATGTGACATACATGCAAACACACAAGTATGCACACATCACTCTCTCACACACAAAACTTTGGTGTCTAAGATTACTGGAAATATTAAATATGATTAAATAGAAAATGAGGGATTACAAGACTGGAAAGATGACTCAGCAGTTAAGAGCACTGGCTGCTCTTCCAAAGGACCCAGGTTCAATTCCCAGAACCTACACGGCAACTCACAACTGTCTATAATTCCTGTCCCAGGGGATCTGACACCCTCACACAGACATGCATGCAGGCAAAACACTAACGTACCTAAAATACAAATAAATAAATTATAAAATGAGGAATTAACAACTGTGAGGGTTAACAGTTCTTTAGACAGTTTTTAAATTGTTTATATTTATATATATAATTTATGTGTATCTAAGTGTTCCTGAATGAATATATGTTGCGCCATGCGCATGCAGGAGCCCACAGAAGCCAGGACATGGCATCAGGTCCCCTGGAATTGGAGTTATGGATGGTTGTAAACCACCGTGTAGGTGCTGGGAAACAAACATCTCCGAGCCACGTCTCCAGGCCCTGTGCATCTTCCTAAGTAATAACAACTTTAGAACCTTCAAATGTGTCTAATTTGGAAGAAACATGCATTCCCTGGCCTCTGCTGCAGCTAGAGATAGCATATAATAGCTACGGCCAATAGATTCAGTCTAGGAAACTTTCCTTTTCTGATATGATAATTTTTCTCATTATTCCTGAGAAAAACAAGACCATGCTGGCTGGAGGCAGAATGCCGGTTTTGCACTCATGAGGAAAACCGAAGGAGAACTGCAAAGAGGCTAACATTCTCAAGGTATAGAAACAGCGTCCATGTGTACTGGCTGGTTTTATGTCAGCTGGACACAAGCTAGAGTCCCCATCTGACAGGAGGGAACCTCAATTGAGAAAATGCCTCCACACGACCTGGCTGTAGGGCATTTTCTTAACCAGTGATTGACAGTGATTGAATGGCTAGGGGAGCACCTAGCCATTGTGGGTGGTGCCATCCCTTTGCCGGTGGCTTGGGTTCTATAAGAAAGCAGGCTGGGCAGGCCATGATGAGCAAACCAGTAAGCAGTAGCCCTCCACGGCCTCTGGATCAGCTCCTGTCTGCAGGCTCCTGCCCTGTTTTAGTCCCTGTCCTGACTTCATGAGGGACTATGATGTGGACGTGTGATCCAAATCAACCCTTTCCTCCCCAACTTGCTTTTGGCCATGGTGCTTCATCACGGCAATATAGCCCTATCAAGGACACCATGGTCACCTAAGTCATTCCCATCGCAGCCATAGTAACCCTGACTAGGAGGACACCATGGTCACTTACCTCACCTCTGTTCGATGTTTATTTGTCATGGGGTTTTTTCTATTAGCCATGGCTAAAAGCAACCTTTAACCGAGTCACTCAACAATATAAAAACATTAATGTAGTTAATACCTAATAGGAAGTTTGGAGACAGATGAAAAACTACAGCGCAGCCACACCAATGTTTTGTTGAAGCTAGTCACCACCTGAAACTGGAAAGTATGCCTTAGGGTGCCCAAGGCTCTGGGCCCAATCTCCATAGCTGAGAGGAATGAAAGAGAAAGAGGAGCGGCGAGAAGATCTATCGTTAAAGCAGGGTCAGCTACAGCCTGTTAGTGTATTCTAGAAAGCATACTTAACTGCTAGCTCCCTGGGGGGTGGGGGGTGCAGGTTTGTGGAAGCCAGAGTTGGGTGTCACCTTCTGTGACTCTCCACGTTACCATTCTGGGACACCGGCTCTCCCTGCACCCAGGACCGACTGACGGATGGATTCCTGAGCTCTATCTGCCTCCACCAACCCACACCCTCATACCACATCCCCATCTCTACTCCCACATTCCGCTCCCAGGCTCCAAGCTAGGGTTACAGATGTGAAAGGCTACGCCTGGTGATTTTATTTTGATCTGTTTGTTTGTGTGTGTGCGTGGGTATTTGGCTTGCACTTATATCTGCATCATGTATGTGTCTGGTACCCGGGGGGGGGCAGAAAAGGACATCAGACCCCTCGGATCTGGAGTTGTGAGTGGTTGCGAACTGCCGCGTGGGTGCTGGGAATCAAACCCAGGTCCTCTGGAAGAGCAGCCAGTACTCTCAATAGCTGAGCTGTCTCTTCAACCCTGATACCAGGCTTCTTGACACGGGTGCTGGGGATCCAAATTCAGGTCCTTATATTTGCATGTAAGCATGTCCTGACTGAGTGATCTCCCCAGGGCCAGACTTTTTGTTTGATTTTGCTTTTAAATTGCTAAATTTTTAAGCAAATGTGGATTTACAGGGTTACAGAAACAGGGCCCAGACTTCCCACTGGCCCTTTAGTCCTCCTGCTCGGACATTAACATCTTACATAAGCACTGTACATCAGTGACGATTAAAAGATGGACTTGGTGATAGGATTGGAAGTCTATTATTAACCATTCTACATATTTAATTCAGATTTTCTAATTTTTTCCAGTGATGTTCTTTTCTTTCCTAGTTCCTTAATTAGAATGTCATCCTGTGTGTAGATGTCCATCTCCTTGGCCTCCTCTGGCCTATGAGATTCTCATTTAACTTGGGTTTCAACCCTTGACACTTTTGAAGGGTAGCAGTCGGATCTTTTCTAGACCGTCTCTAAGTTGCTGCATCAGAGGCTGGGAACGAGACTCCATGGGAGCCACAGGCTCGCCTCATCACATGACCTGGGAGGATGCACAGGGCACATGGGGGCTCTTCTCAGGCCACGTTTCTGTTCTCCAGTCTTCAGGCTTTCCCATATTGGTTACCAGGAGTTTGCGAAAAGAGAAAGTCTAGAGACTTCCACCAAAGTGGAAGGTCAATTTTTTTTATTTGAGAGAAGGAAATGATGTTCAGGGCTTGGCTGGAGGAGGGAAGGGGAGATAAGTATAGCTGTACTATCAAGGTTTAATCGGTCTGGAGTCTGGCCAGGGTGCGGTGGAGATGACCTTGAGAATTAGGTGACTGCCGTCAGAGTGGAGAGGGCCTTCTGGAGATATTTTTAATACCACACTATTTTCTTTTGAACTTATCTCCCTGAGTGAGGGTGGGGCTGCCTGCAAGCTCTTTAGCTTTTAGCTGACTCCACTGTAGGAGTAAGTCAGGTGGGCCAGAGATGGAGAATCATGGGCTCTTTTGCAGGTGCCTCTCCCTGTTTGCTGTGTCTCCACAGTTCTGCTAGGTAACTATAGTGACCCTCTCTTTTTCACAGGGAAACAGACTCCAAAAGGCAAATGATTTGCCCCAAACCAAGCGTATTTTGGCAAGTGAGAATCCATCAGACCATGATCTGGGAGGCACAGTAAAGTCACTGTTTGAATTCAGATGTCTGTGACATCACACCTGTGCTATTCCTCTCCCAAGTCACACCTCATGCTTCCCAGGAAGAGCAGCAGGATCCAACTATGGGCAGTGAGTCTGGACCATTCTTCCAACTAGAAGAGTCTTTGCAATTTCTTGGCCTCTCCCCAGACACCCCTATCTACTGGAAATCTTAGAAGCTACAACAACCAAAGAGCCCCGTGGAGCTGGGACAGCTTTCCCCTGACTCTTCTTGGCAGGACGCCACTGTCCAGGGAGAAACACAGGAAGGAGGGTTGGCCAGTGAGATGTTTCAATGTAAAAAAAAGTACTTGCCATGCAAGCCAAAGTCCCAATCCCTGAACTCATTGTGGAAGGAGAGAAGTTGCCCTTGTAAAAGTCGTCCTCCTATGACACACGTGTGCCTGCACTCACACACACATCCTACACACACGGTAATAACAATGAGTAAATTAAAGAAAAAGCGGGTGGTGGCGAGAAAGAGAGACACAAAGATTCCTCCTTCTGCTTAGCCCAAAGTCCAGGTTGTGTTTTGTGCCTGTAGGGCTGGAATTTAGCTAAAGAAACAGCCTTATTTACTGAAGCTACTTCTAGTTCGGTTTTTGCAACTTGAAACTGACATCTCCTGATGGACACTTTCTGCTCACTCCAGTCTCTTCTCTCCCAGGGTGTTATCATTCCTGTGGGCTTCTCCTGCCTGGACCCCCAGATCTGTCTCATGAATGCACCCTCTGGAGTGAGGGATTGGAGCCCAATCCAGCTAGATGGCCTTGGACAGACTTCAGCTCTTTGAGTTTGTTTCATGTGGTAAGCGAGGATGGTACGATTACTGCAAGACAGACGTAAGTATGAGACAAGGTAAGTGCACAGCGTGGTCCAAATTTAGCTGAGCATTGACTGTTTGGTAGCCATGATTAATATTCAACTCTCTTTGCCAAGTGCCTGTAATTTACTTATTTCCCAATTCCATGAGACATCTGCTGACTGAGGCCATTTTTTTTCTATATGATTCATATACCACTGGAAACTTCTAGAGAAGCCTCTCCAGAGCGAGGTTTGGTGTAGTCGGGAGTAGAACTGTATAGGCTGTGCCCAGCTGTGTGTTGGCGTTGTATGAGATGGCATTCTCATACAATGAGTTATAGAGGGACTTCTCCATCAACACGATAGAGTTCCTTTTCTCGTCTCTGTGGCAAATTACACAACAGAAACAACTGAGGGAGGACTTTATTTTGCCCGGAGCCTGCAGGTTCAGTCCATCATGGCAGAGAAGGCTCAGCATCTGGGGCACCAGAAGCATGAGGCGGCAGACACGGCATCCAGAGAGTCAGGAGCTTGAGGCGGCTTGTCCCGTTGCATCCTTAGCCAGGAGATGAATGTCAGCAGAGAGAGTACTGGTGTTCAGCTCACTCTATCCTTCTTCTTCAGTCGGGGTTTCCAGCCCAAGGTTGATGCTACCCACTTCTAGATTGACCTTCTAACTTCAGTTAACTTAATCTGGAAACTCCCTCATAGACATGTCCAAAGAAAGGTTTATCTCCCCGGTGACTCTGGGTCCTGTCAGGTTGGTGATAAATATTAATCAGCAGAGGAATGGGAAACGCAGTGAAGGACAAAAGAGAAAACACGGTTTAAAAAAAAAAAAACAATTGCTGGTCCTGCTGAGCCCCAATCCTACAGGGGGCACCGCGTGTCCACTAACCCCACAGGCATGAGACAAAGGAGCTGTGAGGAGTGGGGAGGGACTGCTCAGCTCTACTCAGTCAGGGCACAGGCTGCCTTTGGGGATGAGAGTCATAGAAAAGTTCCTTTGGCTGAGGGGAATTCTCGGAAGGGGACAGCTGGGACCTCTGAGTTACCAAGTGTGACAGAAGCTGGGGACTGGGCAGGCCATGTGGGGAAGGACATCAAGCCAAGGCCTTAGTGTGCATCAGTCTCTGGTGGTCACTACTCTGATGGCCATTTTCGTGGGGAAAGCGAGAGAGAATGTTCTGCTGCTGTTGGGCTGGCGTGGTGGAAGGAGTCTGTGGCACCACGGAGGTGGCGCTGAAAGTGACGATGACTATGGCTACGTGCTGGTTACTGGTGAGAGTAAAGGTCACAAGCGCCCACGTCCGTTTCTTCAAGGTTTGTCTCTTTCTCTCATGCTTTGTGTTTCTTAAGTGGCCCCGGGAAGCAGAACGACTTAACATTTCCTCTTATCAAGACACGCAGATGAAAAACATGACAGAGAGAATAGAAATGCATTCATCCTTCCTGGGCAGACCTGCTGTGTGTAATTTTTTAAAAAATAAGGCACACATTCCCAGGGCTGTCATTTATTCTATTTGCTACTGTGTGTCATGGTTCATTGTGAACTATAGGGGCGTGGTGACTTCAGGCTCCTTAACATGTCAAACCTAGGGGTGGAGTTGAACATGCTAACGTTGTGCAGGGAGCCCTGGAGTTGCTGGCATGCACCTGCTCCACACGAGACATAAAACTATGGGTCTAGCTGCAGTGGTTTTCCTGGGAGTATGAGAGCCGTGGACTGTACCTGTGGGTCAGCAAGTCAGCACACTAACAGGGTATGTTTACAGTGTAGGCCACTGTGTCTCTCTCGTGTGTGCCAGGGTCTCTGCTCCCTTCCCTTCTCCCTTTCAAAGCGACATAGCCAGGCCAAGAGCCAGGCTGACTATGGCTCCAAGAATCCACCACTGGGAGCTGCTCTAGCACAATTCTCTGCTCAGGAACGATCCTGGGCACTTATGAAGTTCATCTGTTCGCATAACTGAGCATCAGTGGATTGGTGGGGAGCTGGACACTACAGGTGGGGGTGTGGTGTAAAACTCCCTGCCCTCCCAAACATACAGGCTAGTAGGTTTTAAATATTACCCATTCTGGCCAGCGGTGGCGGTGCACACCTTTAATCCCAGCATTCAGGAGGCAGAGGCAAGTGGATCTCTGTGAGATCAAGGCCAGCCTGGTCTACAGAGTGAGCTCCAGGACAACCAGAGCTACACAGAAAATCCCTGTCTCGAAAGACAATAAATAAATAAATAAGACCCATTCTGATCATAGGTGGGGAAACTGAGGCTTCCTGAATCTGATAAAGGTCAGAGAGCAAAGGTCAGACCTAAGATTGTAACTGAGGTCAGCCTCATCCCAAAAAACCCGCATGTGGACAGTGTGTCTGCCAACATGCCTGCCTGCCTGTCTGTCCATCTGTTTGTTTGCTTGTCTTCTCATCCCCACCTCCTCCCTCCATTCTTCTGGTACTAGAATAATTAGTCACTTACAGAAGCCCACTCTCCACAAGGCCATCTACAAAGTACCAGCTGCCTTCCTTCATTGAGGCCGCACTGTCTGATACTGATTCCACTTCCAAGACTTCCCAGAACTGGGGCTGCTGGTGAGCCCAGCTCTGTCCCCCAGCTTTGCTTATGGTTCTGTGCACCTGCCTGAGATTCTTCCATCAAGCAATATTTTCCTCCAATTATGTGGACTAGGTTTGTGTCGTACATAACCCAGTACCTGGGCTAACAGAGTATGCACCCTCCATTTTCCTGTGGCGGTCCCAAGCAGGTCTTGGCATTGCCTCACTCTTAGTCCCTGCCTCATGGAAAGACCGAGGAAGGAGACCCCGTTTACGTGAGCCAGGCATTGTCAACATCCCTGCTCTCCGGCCTCGTCTTCAGATTAGAAGAACCTTCTGAGAAATGCTTCCTAGTTCTGCATGAGAACCTCAGGCATGCAATGCTGCCCACTAAGCAGGAGTGGTGGCGAGGTCTGCGCTGTATTTGAGATTCTCTACTTACATGCAGGCACCGCGTCCTGTGCTCTGCTTGACAGGGACGGTGCTAATCTCTGCACTCTTGCTCATAGCTCAGCTAGGACAGGTGATAGCTCAGCAAGCTCAGGATCACAGCCCCAGCCAACTCTTCTTCCCTCGTGTCTATTTTTGGGTCACCCCAGGTACTTATTAATGCCACATGCCAGGGCTATAGGTCGGAAAAGAGACATTTCTGGGATAATGTATCAGTCAGGATTGCACTGAGTAGCACGTAACAGAAATCTGACCAAGTAGTAGCTTTTACCTTCTCACCTAATGAGACAGTCTGGGCAGGCTCAGAGACTGACAGAAATCCTGTAGGACAGAAGTTCCTTCTGCTGCCGCCACTACCCTCAGTCCTTAGGAAAGGGGCTCTCCTCCTCCCAGTCACAAGATGGCTGCCTCACTTCCAGAAATCTCACCTACATTCCAGGCAGAAATAAGAGCAAAAGGAAAAGGAAAATGGCCTGTGCTGGCTGAGGAGTTCTCATCGTCACTGTGTCATGTAGTGTCATCCCCTCGCCCCTAAGGAAGACTGGAGAGCCCCATCATAGTCCCACTTATGTCTCTTTGTGCTATGAGGGCCTCTCAGCTCCTTGAAGGAAAGAATTCAGACAAAAGACAGTTTAAGCAGCAGTTTATTTAGAAAGCAAACAGCCAAAGAGAGACTGGAGT
>JAQHUG010000077.1:382586-438010 GCA_028555095.1 Dicrostonyx torquatus | reverse complement strand
TGTTGTGCTTTTTTTTTAGCCTCCTCTAGGCCAATGAAAAATCACTAGAATGACTCCCAATTTCTGCTCAGATTGGATGTCAAGCTCAGAAGGTGCGGTTCCGTCTCCACAAGAGAAGCAGATGCAAACTGAAGGTGAAAGCTCTTCTCAGAGCCTTTCCTCTGGAGGGAAGGCCTCTGCCACAGAGAACACAGTGATCTGGAAATGAAGAAAATGAGGTCGAGGGGGAAATTACTGAAAATGAGAGTGATTAGAGAGCCACAGAAACACGGCTCGCTGGGGCAGCCTTCACTGGGCACAATCAGTGACGTGTTTAAACCATAGCCGGGAGTCACTAGAGGCTGAGTGCGGCTTCCTATCCCCAGAGTGCGCCACAGTGAGCGCAACCTGCTTCGCCACAAAAATCTAGGCAAGAGGAGAGGGGAACATTTCCTTCACTTCCAGATCACTGTGTTCTCTGTGGCAGAGG
The DNA here is from genome assembly GCA_028555095.1 of Dicrostonyx torquatus. Classification (NCBI taxonomy): domain Eukaryota; kingdom Metazoa; phylum Chordata; class Mammalia; order Rodentia; family Cricetidae; genus Dicrostonyx; species Dicrostonyx torquatus. The sequence continues at coordinate 437,541 of JAQHUG010000077.1, read as the reverse complement.
CCTCCCTTCAAGGAAAACTACTTTTGCCAGAGCCTTATCTACCTGGCAGAAAGCCAATTAGACATCTCCAGCCTCCTTCAGTTTTGTGTCTCACAAAAGAGAAGAAGCTAAACTATATCTCGAGGTTACAGTCTAGGGACTCCGGCCTACTAAAATGCATACCCCACACACACGAGACTTAATTCCAGAATTATAGAAAGCTTCCCATTACCGGAACCTTCTACAGCATTAAGGTGCCTTCAACATAAAAACAAGGAATTACAACTGAGAAAACTGCGAGATACAAACTCTCATTCAAAAGAGTTTCCAGGGAAACTTAGACAAGGGAGCCAAATTGAAGAGGAAATTAAAGCCTTTGACATAGTTACAGTAAGTGGTAAACACAGCCTCACTCAGGCCGATAGATATAAAATCAGCACAGGCTTGTTTACCTTAGTTTCTATTACACAATACATCATGTCTGAGTACTAGAAAATTATAAGGCAGGCTTAAAACAAGAAGGAAAAACCCTGAAGAGACAAAGCAAGAGCTGGGGCTATAGCTCAATGGTAGAATACTTGCCTTGTATGTATGAGGCCCTTAGTTTTATACCTAGAACTGCACAGTGTGTGTGTGTGTGTGTGTGTGTGTGTGTGTGTGTGTGTGTGTGTGTAACAGAAAGAGAGGCAGAGAGAGACACAGAATCATAACCAGACTCAGACATGGCAAAGATGGCATTACTGAACCAGAAATTTAATATTACTAGGATTAGTATTCTAAGGGTTCTAATGGAAAGAACAGGCTACACATAACCCTAATGCTGAGGTGTTCAGGGGAGAATGGTTGGCCCCTGAGGCTCACTGGTCAGCTATCCTAGCCAACCAATGAGCTCCAGATTCAGTAGAAAATCCTGTCTCAAAAACTAAGATGAAGAGAGACGAGGAGACACCTAACACTGACCTCAGACCTCCATACACACCTGTAAATACACATGCATACACCTGCACAAGCCAATACACATGTGTACATACATACAACACACACATACCTCATGCACATCTAGACATAACCCTATTTGCTTCACCAATAAATTAGCCCTTGCTGGGCTTGGCAGCATGTGGCTCTAGTGCCCCTTCTGGGGTGGAAGCAGGAGGCTCAAGGTCATTCTCTGCGACCTAGCAAGTTTGAGACCAGACTGGGCTACATGCAACTTTGTCTCAACAAAAACAACAAAAATGGATCCTCAGTGGATTCCCAGTGAAAATTTAACCCTCAGTGGATTACAGATCTAAATGCAAAATACAAAACGACTTCTGGAAGAAAACAAAAAGAAAAAACTCTGGGTAACCTTGTGTTTGCAATGAGTCTATAGATACAAAAATATGATCCATGGAGGAAAACAAAAGGTAAGTTTTAGTTCATTAAACTAAAAAATTCCTGCTCTGGGAAGCTATTGCTAGGAGAGCGGAAACCAAGCCAGAGAAGAAGACAACCTGCAAAACACCCATCTGATACAGACAGGCATGCTGAGTCTACAGAGAAGCCCAACATTCGAGGACAAGAAACAAACAACCCAATTTAAAATGGATAAAAAAGAAAAGAACCAAAAGAACACGGTGTGTGTGTGTGTGTGTGTGTGTGTGTGTGTGTGTGTGTGTGTGTGTGTGTTTGGGGGGCAGGTTATGGCTCAGCAGCTAAGAGCATTACTACTCTTGCACAGGACCCAGGTTTGGTTCCCAGGACTCACATGGTGGTGGGTAACCATCCACAACTTCAGTCCCAGGATCTGAGGGCCTCTTCTGGCCTTCATGGGCACCAGGCACACATGTGATGTACATACATGCATGCAGACAGCACACAGGGAATAAAAAAAATCAATCCTTTCTTTAAGGGAAGAAAAGGAAATAAACACTGTAATAATGAAACACATGATAAATGAGCCTGTGAAAAGGTCTCACTAGGGGACTGTAAATTAAGACAGTAATGAGAACCAAAGCACACTAATCTCAATGGCTAAAATCTAGAAAACAAATCAACTAAAGTCTGCCATACCAGATATAGGCATGCTCAGGAAGAAGCACTCTTGGTTGTTGATGTAATATAAAACATGTGGCCACCTTGAGAGATACTTCCATAGCTTCTTAAAAAGTCAGACACGGCTTTGGAGCTAGGGAGATGGCCTCATCTGTAAAGTGTTTGTAGAACAAGCATGGTGACTTGAGTTCAGATCCCTAGCACCCATGCAATAATCCAGACGCAGCAGGACACACTGTTAATCCCAGGACTCTGGAGGTAGAAATAGGAGGATCCTTGGAATTCACTGGTCAGCCAGCCTAGATGAATCAGTGAGTGATAGCTTCAATGAGAGACTACCAAAGAGAAAGAGAGAGAAAAAAAGAAAGAGAGAGAGAGGGAGGGAGGGAGAAGGGTGGCTGAAGAAGACATGCAGGGCTGGAGAGATGGCTCAGTGGTTAAGAGCCACGGAAAGGAAAGCAATGGAAAGGAAGCCAGTAAGCAGTATTCCTCCATGGTGTCTGCTTCAGTTCCTCCCTCCAGCTTTCTGTCTTGGCTTCCTTCAATGATGGACTATAATGTGGAAGCGTAAGACCAATAGATCCCTTCCTTCCAAGGTTGTGTTGCTCATCAGGAGAGCAGCAAACTGGAATACACATCATATTTCACCTTTGAATCTTTCAGTGGTGGCTTGCTGACTCCTGGCCTAGAATGCAGAGATGGCGAAAGGACTTGGTCCATGCAACCCGTTAGCAGGCACCAGGGGAAGCCTGACAAAGAGCATGTCTATTCGCTCCATGTACTAGTGATGTAACCTGTGGTGTAATCATTATAAGCCTCTAACCCATTAGGCCCTTTCTAGATGGGGGCATAAGACAGTGCTGTCACATTAGAGCTAGTGCAATCTGAACAGACTCTGGATTAGTGACTGGGCTTTGGTCCACCAAAGACAAATTCCCATGGGGTACTTGTGGTATTAAGAAATCCCTCCAGTATTCTAGTTCAGTGGTTTTCATTAAAATCCTTTTTTTCTTTTTTTAACATTACACAACACACTCTCAATCTTTTTTCAAGTTAAAAGTCGCTGTGTTTGTTCAGGACATGTGACGAAGTCTGAGTCTTAAGAACAAGTGTCTATCTGTACAACCAAGAATGTCAATGAAAATGGCGCACAGACTGGGAGAAGACCCTTACACCCTGGAACATTTGTGTATATATACCCAATCTATGCAAACAGTCACTTTACTCCGTGGCCTCAGCTGCCACATGGAAATATGGACTGCATTGTCAGACCAGGCAGAGAAATGTAAATTTTTTTAAGTTGGCAACTGGACTGGGGCTATAGTCGGTAGGACCCTTGCCTAGCATGCATGATGTCTAGGGTTTGATACCTAGAACCCTATAAACTAGTATTGTGGCACAGCCCTGTAATCCCAACCCTCAGAATCCTCAGACAAGAGGATCAGAAATTCAATTTCACCCTTAAGATGGAGGCTGTCCTGGGCTCTATGAGACCAGTGGTGCTGGAGAGCTGGCTTAGTGCTTGCAGCACTTGCCCCGTGCCTGTGAAGACTGGGTTCTGCACCTCAAACAACACAGAAATACCAGGTGAGACAAGACTCCTCACCTTTAATTCCTGCCTTGGAATGCAGAGGCAGGGGAGTCCCAGAAATGACTGGTCTAGGGAGAATACCCATACTGGTGAGTTCTGGGTTTGATAGAAAAACTTTGCCTCAATGAAAAAGGTGGAAAATGATGGAGAATGATTCCCAACATCAAACTCAGCCTATCCCCCGCCCCCCACCACCACACAAAAAAGAAAAAAAAATCAGCAACTGTACTGGCTAGTTTTATGTCAACTTGACACGAGCTAGGGTCATCAGAGAGAAGGGAGGCTCATTTGGGAAAATGTCTCCCTTAGATCAGGCTGTAGGCAAGCCTATAGGGTATTTTCTTAATCAGTGATTGATGCTTCCATCATTAGGCTCAGTCTAACGTGGGTGGTGCCATCCCTGGGCTGCTGGTCCTGGGTTCTAAAAGAAAGCAAGTTAAGCCAGTCAGTAAGCAGCAGCCTTCCATGGCCTCTGCATCAGTTCCTGCCTACAGGTCCCCCGCCCTGTTTGAGTTCCTGCCCTGACTTCCTTTGATGATGAGTGATTTTGGAAGTAAAAGCCATATAAGCCCTTTTCTCCCTAAGTCGCTTTGGTCATGGTGTTTCATCACAGCAATGAAACCCTAAGACAGCAACTATTGCAAACTTTTTGTAGACACTGGAACAGTACATTGGGGGAATAGGGCGCTACATAAATGCATTGGGGTGCTGAGAATCGGGAAGGACAGCTTTGGGGAGCTCTGATTGTCGCACTCATGAACTACTGGTTTATGCCTACAGTTCCGGACACACTTAGAATGACACTGAAAAAAAGATCACTTGGTACTTGGTGGGGGCAGGGCTCAGAGTCAAGTGGTGAATTAGAAGTCTATCATTAAGTTAAGTAAGGGAGAAATGACAAAAGCCTTTTTGCTCTTGCTCCTAGAGACTGTAAGCTTCAAGACAGCAGGGCGACCGTCTGTCTTGTCCCTTGCTGTATTCTCCAGCATTCAGAAAGCTGCCACAGAGAAAGTGAAGAGTGCTGATAGAGGTATTTTGAAGGGCTAGGTTTAAGAGTCAACAGGCTTGGCTGGAGTATTAATACAATTCAGGTAACGTGAAAAATGTCTAGGGAGGCCCGGAGTTCTGTCTTTGAGGCTTTCTTATAAATGATATTTGGGGATCAGGGAATCTCAACGAAGAAAGGATGTACACGGGTTGTTTTTCTTAAAACCTTGAGGATGTTCTGTTCCTGACACTTGATGTAGCTTTCTCGGTCTACAAAAGAACAGTAAGTACCTTTTGAACTGAAATATGAATTAACTGAAAATGTAGGGCTGAGCCATTTCTGTTCTCCTTCGGTTACAAGCAATCCCTTAGCGCACAGCTAATAGAACTGCTAGGGCCTCCGATCCCATGAGGATTATTTTCAGGGTGGGGTGGAAACATATGACCCCGAACCTGGACCAAAAATGCTCCAAGCTTCCGAACCCTCCGTCCTGGAGCCCGCCCTGTTCTCACACATCCCAGCCCTGGGGCGGTCACCTCAGCTCCGCCCTCTCTCCTTCCTCCTCTTCCTGCTCTCCCACCCCACTTCCTTTCCCTGCGTCCGCCCCCTCCTCGCTCCCACCCAGGCCCTGCGCCCTCCCACGACCGCTCCCTCTAGGTCCTCCGTGACTTCCCCTCCTCCCGGCTATCACCGCCCTTCTCGGGAGGACGGGGCAACCCCGTGCCTCGCTCACCCAATGAAGAGCCGATTCAGGGTGGGGCGGGACTTGGGCTAGAGCGGAAGTGGTGGCCGGAGCGGAAGTGCAGCTGCCTCCACCGCCGCCGCCGCCGATTCCGGAGCCGGGTAGCCGCCGCCGCCGCCGCCACCGTCACTGCAGCTACGGTCGCCGCTGCCGCCGCTGCCGCCTCCACCGCCTGAGGAGTGGGCCTGGGAAAGACGTAGTCGCCGCCCTCTGAGCTTCCCGGAAGCGCCTTTGCTCCCTACAGTCCTCCACGGTGAGTGCGGCGCGGCTCCCAGGGGCCCCAGCGCGAAGCCCCTTCTCGGGCGGCGGCCGCGGCCCGTCTCGCCACCGCCCCTCCCCGCTTCCGGCCGGGCCTGCGCCTCCGCGGGAACCCGGGCTTCTCTCTCGGCGGGCCATACGGGGTGCGGCTGGGCACGGCTGGGCTGCGGACTCCCTTCGGCAGCTCCTCTGCTCGGCGCCGCCCCTGCCTGCTCCCCTCGGGCCCGGAGCCATTTCTCTGGGCCTGTCAACCTCGCTCCTTTGTGGCTTTCAAAAACTGCCATGTAGCCGAAGGCGAGCGAGTTTCCCCGAGCCGCGACGCCCCTGCTGCGCTCCCCTGGATGAGTAAGGGTTTAACCTTGGCGACAGCTGGGGCGAATCCCTCTCCCACTTTGCAGTAAAGCTGTTTCATCATCGCTGGTGTGGGAAACCCTGCTGGACCAGAGATTCTCTGACAGCAGGGTTGAGGTTTGAATCTAGAAATGGAATTGTAGGAACCGTTTTACTGACTCAAATTGGATTCCCAATGGGGCGGGGGAAGATCAGGCTGTGAATTGAGGCTTCTCATGCTATTTGTCATTTTACTGCCATAATCTCGTGTCTGCGCCCCGAATTCCTCCATACATTTTTGTTTGTTTTGTCTTTTACTATTTGAAATTTGTCTGTAGGTGGGGAAGGAGTGGGCAGGATGGTGGACCCTTCTCTTTCCAAGATGAGCGCATCTGGGTTTATTGCAAATGGAGAACTTGCGTGCAGGGAGGATTCCAAAGGTGGCAGCGTTGATGATCATTTGCCAACCTCTCTGTAAAAATAAGTCTTGTCCTTGCCTTCAGTACATTCTCTCTGGTAAGACCAGATAGCGTTCGACCCCTGATTTTACGTCTCGTGAGGGAGGTGGAATCTGCAAGATGTTATGAGTCTGTGATATCACGGGCCGATGCAGAAAGGTGCAACCCTTAGGAGAGTATGAAAATTATATTTCTCATTGTATCTCAGGTGTTTCTGTGAAACCGCACACGTACACTATATAGGACTGAACACGTGGTTACTCAGCGTTTTACGTTTAGCTGCTGGGAAATTATACAAATATTTGGCTCTTGGTGGATTTCTTTTTGACTGCCTCCACCCAGCTAGCCTCATTTCTTTTTATTTTTTTAAATCAATGTTCTTAGTGGGATATAGCTGAAGAATATTGGTTATTTTTTCATTCCCACCCAAGTTAGAATTTTAAGCATGGCCTTAGAAATGGAAGACTGAAAATCCAGTACCAATTGCTAAATTATTTTCCTACTTCTGTCTTCAAACAAGATGAAGTCTTTATGAGAAATGAGGTAATTTGGCCTAAACCACACACCTATTTTCAGATTGAATATCCTCTCTCATCTGTGGCAAGTCTTTATGGACTGTCAGCCCCTGGAGTATGGCTCTTACCCTGTTACCTTCTGTACATTTCCCATCATGCAGTGCTTGTGCTGTGTTGAAGCCATTTTAGACTTGGAGCTGTATGGATCAGGGAGGCAGCCTGTGTGAAACCAGGCCGAGCACATTCCCATGATGCTTGTTCCCTAGGCAGAGTCTCCAGAGATTTGGGCTGCTGCAAAAAGTGCATTTTTTTCCCCCACTTGGCTGTGGATCCAAAAACAGAGCGCTGAAGTTGACGTTAGGTAAATTTGATTCGGTTCTTTCCCTGTACTGTTTCCTAGCAGTGATCACCAGAAGTTAATTGTTCTTAGCTTCCCTATCTCCACAGCTGTCTGAGACCCTTTGTAAACTCTAAGTTGTTAAGTATAAGCCTTTGGTTCTGTTGCATTTTAATGGTTGAGTTCACTTCTTTCTTCCTTTCTGGTAAGAGACAATCTTGTTTTGTCCACTTGCTATTAAAAATGATACATTGTATAACTTTACATATAGCAAGTCCAGTTTTCCTCATCTGTACTGTACAAATGATAATGGTGTTCCCTCTTCCCCACCTGTGTTACATAGCCCGGTCTAGTCTCAAGCTCACTGCTTCAGTCTTCTCTCTGCCTTAGGGGCTGGGGTTACCTCTGTACTGGGCTGACAATACAGACTGAATTCAAATAGGTTTCTGGGATGTTTTATTTCTTAATACAAGTAAAATTAATAAAAATAAATTGAACATGAATGGATATATACTGTGATGTTTAAATATATGTATATATTGTGTAATGTTTAAATAGCCTATCTCCTTAGACATGATTTTTGTTTTTAATTTTTCAAGACAGGGTTCCTCTGTGTAACAGCCCTGACTGTCCTGAAAGTCACGCTGAAGACTAGGCTGGCCTTGAACTCACTCAGATCCACCTGCCTCTGCTTTCGAGTGCTGGTATTAAAGGTGTGCACCACAATCGCCCTGCCAGACATGATTTCTTTATGGTGAAAAATAAAGTCTTTTCTTTTAGCCGAATGAGAAACACAGCACACAGGGTACATGTTAGTGTAGTCAAGGTACAGTGCCCAGCACAGCTAACTTGCAACACCTGTGTAACTTAGTAGCCATTGATCAGCCTTTATCTTTTAGAGTTATTATCAAATTTTTGACTGTACATGTACACGAGTCTACATTTAGGTTGGGTATTGCATATGTGCCTGTAGCATAGACACGTACAGAGTCTACCCGTTGTGATTTAGTCCATAGCCTCTAAGGCATTGTCAGGTTAAATGGTCTGTGGTCACTCTAGTCCCCACTTGTAGCACTTTGTATCTGCCAGGCTTCATCGTAAAACACTTTAAGCATTATTTATTTAGTCTTTAGCCAATGAAAGGTAAGTACTGTTAGCCTCATTGTATAGATGAGGAAACTCAAGTGCAGAAATTAGAATTTTTTTTTTCAAGGCGACACATATATGTAGCACAGAATTACGCCTAGGTCGTTTGACTCTGGGTAATGATTTGAACAACATGTGTATTCCATGACCATCTTACGTTTTTGTGCCTGCATCCTGTTAGTGTGTTGAAGCTGTAATTTTATCTGTTCTTAAAAGCGTATGCAATGCTGTTCTCGTGTAGAGCATTATTGCTGCTGAAGAGTCTGGTGTTCAGGTACTTGCTTTCTGCTAGGGAGGAACTCCGTCAGGTACTCTGCAGAAAATCACCCTAGGGTCTGGTTTACTAGATTTTAGCCATAGCCATCATTTAGTGTTACTTATAACACTTTTTAGTAATTTAGGTTCTTATTTTGTCTGAGAGAAGGAAAAGAGAGTCTATCTCTTCCTGTAAGTAGGGAGAAGCTACTAAGTTACTGCATCTGTAAAAACTGCTCCCTGCTCTTTCAGTGGCATCAGGCAAGAGCAGTTATGTCAGTGAGGAACCCTAGAAACTATAACTTCTTTGTAAACAGAAGTTTAAAAGATCCTTGGTTGCCCCAGCATGACTTTGCCTTTAATCTCAGCACTTGGGAGGCAGGGACAGGCTCATCTTTATGAGTTTGAGGACAGTGTGGTCTACATAGTGAGTTTCAGGATATCTAGAGCTACATAGCAAGACTCTTACTGGATGGATGGATGGATGGATGGATGGATGGATCCCTGCTTTATCCATTTACTTGAGGAGATGAGAGTTCACACTAGCGGCCAGGAGAAGATAGTTACATAATGACTCGTTAACTTTAGGTCTGTCTGCACTACATGAAAAGAACTCGAGTAGATCTGTGTTTCATAATGAGAAACAGTCGGAGGTAGGCTCAGAGGGGATTTTCCTAAGGAGAACGTTGGAGAGATACGGATTTAAAGTACTTTTCTGTTCTGTGATGTCTACTAAAAGCAACTTACAAGGCTGCTTTCTGAAGGACATGTTTCTGATACTTGTAATAAGATGAAAGTGAGTGATGGCCTCACAAAAACAAGCTATTCTGGGAGATTGTAGGTAAAATTTTTTCCCCCTCAAGTTCTGGCCAGTTCTTGATTATGTAAGTTTTCCTGTTATGGTTGTTTATTTCATTGTTTTCCTTAAAGACTCAACTAGAGGAGTTATCTGAATGGCCATGACAAACAGATGAAAAGCCAAATGAAAGTAGCTGTAAGCCTGGTCTGTTACTGTTTGTCTTCATGAGGAGAGCCTTACACTGGAGCTCGTGTGAGAGAGTATAACAACTGTAATAACTTACATGATTTTTTCATCACAATTCACAGTTATACATCTAAGTGTTGGGAATCAGACCTTATCTTAGAAAGAAACATTTAACTTTAGAATTAATGTTGAGGGGCTTGGTGAAATGGCTTAGCTGTTAAAGGTGTTTGCCACCAAACCTGAGATCGAGGATTGATCCCTGGTACCCACATAGTGAAGAAGAGAACCAACTCCCTCAGTTGTCTTCTGACTTCCATGTGCACACAAAAGAAAGAAATGTCAACAACTTTTTAAAATTAATATTGTAAACTTAGGAGACAGCTTTGTTGGTAAATGTTTACTATGCAAGCATAAGGATCTGTGTTTGGTCCTCAGCACCCACATGAAAACATGTTGTGCATATATAATCTTAATTCTGGGAATGTGGAGACAAGAGAATTCCTGGGGCTCTGTGGCTGGTCTGAGAGAGATCTGTCTCAAGTACAAAAAACCAATCCCCCCAAGGATAGCTCCTGCAGAATGACACTCAAAAAATTGACTTGTGATTTCCACACATACATATTGAGGTAGATTCCCAGCTCTGCCATGGATAGCTAGCTGTGTTACCAGAGTAAGTTATTCTTTACATGTGTAAAAGGGGTTGATGCCACCTATCTCATAGGTACCTAGTATTGTATGAATTGATACGAATTCCTAAGTGTTTTATCCATTTCAGCAGACCATAAATGATAGTGTTGTTACTTAGCCTTTTAGCTGTTCTGTGTTTTTTATAGATGCCTGATACTTTTGTATGGATATTGTTTGAAAATATTTTAGGGACTTGTTGGAATCCAGTTTGAATCTCTCTTTTAATTTTTTTTTATTTTATATGCATTGGTGTTTTGCCTGTATGTGTGTAAAGGTGTCATATCCACTGGACCTGGAACTACAGACAGTAGGGAGCTTCTGTGTGGGTGCTGGGAATTGAACCCATGTCCTCTGGAAGAAGAGCCAGTGTTGTTAACCACTGAGCCATGTCTCCAGCCCCCAGTATGAATCTCTTAAGTATGCTTGGTAGCTGAAAAATTAGTAATAAAAAAGCCTAGTGCTGTATCTTGATTTGAGGTTTGGTAGTACTTTGAAGAGTCCAGCTGGATATGGTGGTTCACACCTTGTAACCCCAGCATTCAAGAGGTTGAAGCAGCAGAATTGCCAAGAGTTTAAGGTCAGGCTAGGCTGAATAGCGAGTTCCCAGATAACTTAAGTTACAGAGAAGATCGACAGCAACCAAAAAAAGTAGTCTAAGGTAGACTGTATATGCAGTCTGTATTTTATAGGTCAAATGGGACCTGCCTGCTTCTGTCCTCATAGGAAATAACAGCTTGTTCACTTTTTTAAAATTCATCAGTGATTGAGTGGCTTGAGATTCAGTGTGGTGGGCATGTTACACTTTGGGTGTCCAAGGGATAATTAATAGTCTGGATTCCTAACTTAAGCATACAGCCCACTGTAGGTGCCAATAAAGGTGTTTACAATAAACACTGGGAGTCATATTCTAGAAATAAGCATAAGTAATTAACACATGCTATCCTTTTTAAATCCTTAAAGAGTTGTTCTCTTTAGATTTAAGAGAAATGAGGTGCATATTGAGTGTCCCTTACTCATTGACCATTAACTTCTGTGTGGGATATGTTGTCATTGCCAGTGACTTGAGTGCTTGCAGACTCCTAACAGGTTCATCGTGAACTAAATGTATTCCTTTTAAATGACTGGGTATGGTTAGGACAATATGGCTATAGATGATTTATACCTTTAAAATTATTTAGCAATGGGAAATACTGTTTATTACCACTGATTTTATACTCGATGCAGGAGTATAAAATAGGACTCTAGTACCTGGATCAGTAATTTACTTTGGATTATTACCATGTTTGCTTCCATGTGCTTTCAAATCTAGTTAAATGGAGTTGGGGTATTTATTTTTGAACAGTTAAAATAAATAAATGACTACCATAAGCTAAAAAGTTTGAGTTCTCATTATGTGTAAATTAAGTGCTTGAACATTGTGCAAAGTTCTATAGGTATCATACGACATCTCCTAATAAGGAGCTCCCCTCCCCATGGATGTGTGTTATTTACTGGTTCAGAGATGACTTTTAACCAGTGGCTACACCCCTGAAGCAAAATGACTACCCCTATGCCAACAGCTATTCACTGCCAATAGCGCCTCAGCTAGATGTGGGGCCTCATTTGCTCTGGCCCCATCCATTCTAGAATGTTAGCAGGCCCTGTCTTGTTCAGGTAACCATGCTGATTGGGGTCATGAGTGCAACAACCACATCATGTCTAGAAGATAAATTTTTCAGCCCTTCTTCATGTCCTCTGGCTCCTACAGTCTTTGGATGTCTGCAGTGTTCCCAATGGACCACTTGCAAGTCTGCATTATCCACTGTCCCTTGCAAAAGAAGCATTTCTGACCAAGGTTGAGATGAGTACTAATCTTATTATGAGTATAAGCATAGATATTTAGAAGGTAGTTTGACAGCATGTTTGTTTAATAAAACAATAGTAGTAGCTTCCCCCCAGGGTCTAGAACCTCCTTTTAGCAGTGGGCTTTGGATTCCTGTGAAACCCATGCCCTCAAATCTAATGGGAAAGTGATTTTACTCCTGTTGTAGTTTCTGTTGCTGTGGTAAAATAACTGACCAAAAGCAGCAGAGGAGGAAAAAGTTTATTCAGTTTAAAATTCTCTCCAATTTCTCCCAAACCTTTCCACCCTCAGTAGTTCCACCTTTGTCCCCTTCCTCCCTTAGGGTCTCTTCCCTCCCACTCTCATGTTCCTCCTAGCTTTCTGACATCCACAGACACTTAAACACACAAATCCAAGACCAGAGCTGGGGTCTGGGCCTGGGCCTGGGTTACCTCACTTAGTGCGATAGTTTGCAGTTTCATCCATTTTTCTGTGAATTTTGTTATTTTCTTCACAGTAGAATAAAATTCATTTCATGTAAATATACTTAATGTTTCCTAGGTTTTGTAAAACAGCAGGAGTTAATATGGATGTGCTGGCGTGTCTGGAAAGATACATTGGTGAATTGTATTGAGTGGCTTCATTATAATGGTGAGGTAACCTTTGAAGTCTGTTCATAGGGTCAGTATTGGGCATATGTCTTTGGATTGATCACTTATAGCAGCAGATCAGTTTATTGCTGTGCATGTTATTTATTCACACTGGGACACACCACTTAACACTGGTGGGGTTTCTAGGTTGGGTTTTGGGGGAAGGGGTTGTGTTTGGTGTGTGTGTGTTGCTTGTTTTTCAAGACAGTGTTTCAACACTGGTGGTTTTTAAGTTAAGTATTGGTTCTTTGGGCATAATTAGTAAAGATAATTGAAAACCAATGTGAAAGATGGGGCCTCGGCATGCTTGTAATCCCAACACTCAGGGAATAGGAGGCCCGAGTATCAGGAATTCAGTTCAAGGTCATTATCATAGTTTCATAGGGAGTTTGGGATCAGCCTGGGCTACCTGAGACCATCTCAAAACAAACAGCAACAAAACTCCACAACTGCTGTGGGAGAAGGAAGGGATTTTGTTTTTATCTTCACAATCAGTGTTTGCTGAACATAGAACTCTTGTGTTTCAGATATGCTGTTTCTGTTTCCAGCAAATAATCTGTACATGTTTGAATGAAATTAAAGTTTTGCAAGACTACATTTTGTGCGTGGAATGGCACAGAGACATTTTGGAGGAGGTGTGTTCATGAGTAGTTTCCTTTGAGAGCCAGGAGTGCTTCATTTGTTTCAGGATGACACCACCCACCAACTGACCCAACTTCTCCCTCCCTCCCAGGGTAGGTAGCTCAACTGTGATCTGCTTTTTGGTGCTGGGGCTGCAGCCCCACCCAGTCACACTCAACCTGGAGCTCCTTATTCTTCCCCACCATCTCATAAAAGGAGCTAGGACACCCATCTTTTTTAAAAGATTATCTACCTGTCTGTCTATCTAGAGTGTGTATATGTATGTTCTTGTGATACACACGGCGTCCCACCCCCAAGGGCATCAGAGGCATCACGTCCCTGGAGTTGGGAGTGTCAGGCAGGCAGCTGTGAGTGAGCTCCAGAAATGAATTCTGGAAGTCAGACTGATTCCTTGTAAGAGCAGCATGTGCTTTAGCTTCTCAGCCTTCACTCCAGTTCCAGAATTCACATCCCTTTAACCTCTTCTCTCTGGGTGTAGTTGGTTGACTTTCAAAGGAGATTCGGTTGTGCTGCCTTGTGTTTTTGTCATAGTTTAGCTTGAGTATGAAGCACTCTGCTGGGAGTTCTTTTCAACTCCTCTCAGTGAATTTTCCAAAGAATTCTTGGACACACTGGTCATTTCTGCAGGTGTTCCAACTCTGAACTGTAGCATTTTGTTTTGTGAAGTACCTTAAAAGTCAGAATTACTCGTCCGTGATCCTTCACTCTGAGCATTGTGTAAGCAGCAGTGTGTATTATCCTCTTTGTCTGCTGTTAATATTTACTTTTAACACTGCAGAAACAGGTATTAGAGTGTGAGGAAATCACTTCGTTGCTTTATATAGTTTCCTATTGGTTCTATGTAGGGCTTTCCTGAAAAGAGTACCACGTTTTCTATAAAGTCGGGTGATTCTTGACATGTAGTAGATAATGGATCCACATTTTAAAGTATTTGTTTGTTTTGTTTTTTGACACGAGTTTCTCTGTGAAATAGTCCTGGATAGCCTGGAACTCACTCTATAAATGAGGCTGGCATCAAACTCGCAGAGACCTAAGCTACCTGCCTCTACCTCCCAAGTGCTGAATTAAAAACGTGTTTCACCACCCGGCTCACATTTTAAATTTTTAACAAGTTATTACACTCAAACTTACTCTATTTTTTTTATTATTGATATTTATTGAGCTCTACATTTTTCTCTGTTCCCCTCCCTGAATCTCCCCTCCTCCCTTCAGTCATCTCCCAAGGTCCCCATGCTCCTAATTTACTCAGGAGATCTTGTTTTTTTTCTACTTTCTACTTCCCATGTAAATTAGATCTATGTAAGTCTCTCTTAGTGTCCGTATTGTTGTCTTAGTTCTCTGGGATTGTGGTTTGTAGTGAGTACATGTGATAATTGTCTTTCTGGGTCTGGGTTACCTCACTCATAATGATGTTTTATAGCTCCATCCATTTCCCTGCAAAATTCAAGATGTTAATTTTTTTGTGCTGTGTAGTACTCCGTTGTGTAAATGTACCATATTTTCTTTATCCATTCTTAGGTCGAGGAGCATTTAGGTTGTTTCCAGGTTCTGCTATGACAAACAAAGCTGCTATGAACATAGTTGAGCACATGTCCTTGTGGCACGATTGAGCATCCTTTGGCTATATACCCAAAAGTGCTATTACTGGGTCTTAAGGAAGGAAGGTTGTTTCCTAATTTTCTGAGAAATCGCCATACTGACGTCGAAAGGGACTGTACCAGCTTGCATTCCCACCAGCAATGCAGAAGGGTTCCCTTTTCCCCGCACCCTCTCCAGCATAAGTTGTCATCAGTGTTTTTGATCTTGGCCATTCTTACAGGTGTAAGATGGAATCTCAGAGTTGTTTTGATTTGCATTTCTCTGATGACTAAGGATGTTGAGCATTTCCTTAAGTGTCTTTCAGCCAGTTTAGATTCCTCTGTTGAGAGTTCTCTGTTTAGGTCTCTACTCCATTTTTTCGTTGGATTATGTGATCTTTTGGTGTCCAATTTCTTGAGTTCTTTGTATATTTTGAAGATCAGCCCTCTGTCTGATGTGGGGTTAGTGAAGATCTTTTCTCATTCTGTAGGCTGTCGTTTTGTCTTGTTGACCATGTCCTTTGCTTTACAGAAGCTTTTCAGTTTCAGGAAGTCCCATTTATTAATTGTTTCTCTCAGTGTCTGTGCTGCTGGGGTTCTATTTCAGAAGTGGTTCCCTGTGCCAATGCGTTCAAGTGTACTTCCCACTTTCTCTTCTATAAGGTTCAGTGTGGCTGGCTTTATGTTGAGGTCTTTGATCCATTTGGACTTAAGTTTTGTGCATGGTGATAGATATGGGTCTATTTTCATTCTTCTACATGTTGATATCCAGTTATGCCAGCACCACTTCTCAAAACTTACTCTTTTACAATTGAAAGTGTTCCCTTTTTTTTTTTTGAAAATATAGTTAATGCTTCTAAAAGCTGGTTCCCATAGTCAACTTTTCTTTCTTTATAGTAACTTTTTAAAAGAATATATAGATGAGTGTAGTGATTGTCTGTTTGCTTGACCACTCTGAAATGACTTCTCTAAACTTTGACTGACCTCTAACTAGAAAATGTCCCTTAGGAAAAGCATTAGCCAGAGGAATGAGATTGGCTCACATGTACTCTTAGAGCATTGGTTAGCTGAGTTAGCTGTTTTGTAGTCACTTTAGTGTTGCATTTTGAAATGTTCTTGTGATCCCAGCACTGGGGAGATGGGCAGGAGGATGTACAATTCCAGGCTACCCTGGGGTTACTTGGTGAGAACCTGTCTGAAATCACCAACAAGGGTTGCAAATAATGACTTAGCCAGTGTGCCAAGTCTCTGGTGGATTCCCCAGTACTGTTTCTTCCTCAGAGAAAATTATGGAGTTGGGGGTTTGCCCACAAAGGTTAGAAGACAGTATCTAATCCCCTGGAGCAGGAGTTCAAGGCAGTTGTGAGCCACTGGATAGGATAACCCAAGCTAAAAAAAAAAAAAAAAAAAGAGTAAGAAGTGTGCTAAACATCTGCTTTACAACCACCACTCCCAGTAGGTTTGTTTGTTTTTTTTAAAGCTTTTTATTATTATAAGACAAAATAGGCTGTTCCTTTAGTGCCTATCACAGGCTGTGTTCTTAGGATGACTGTGTAGAAACAAACAAACCCATAGGCACCTCAACCTTCAACAGTGGGAATGGTCGGGGTTTTAGAGTTTCAGGTCCTGGGCCTCGTCTGGTCTGTGTTGTGACTGAGACATGGGATAAAATGATTTTAAAAGTAGGAGATAGTCAGTTATGTTGGCACACATCTGTAATGTGAGCACTTGGGAGGCTGAGACACATTGTGAGTTTCAGACCCTGTCTCCAAAAGAAAGGTCAATTTTAAAAATATGGATTATAAAAATATCCCACCTGGAGATAACACTGAAATTACTACCCTTAGTGTCACCCTCCCCTCCTTTTTTTCTTTTGTTGTTTTGAGACAGGGTTCCTCAAGGTAACAGCTCTGACTGTCCTAGAACTTGCATCCAGGCGGCCTCGAACTCACAGAGATCTCCCTGACTCTGCCTTCCAAGTGCTAGGACTAAAGGTATGTACTACCACTGCCTGACTACCCTTAGCCATTTTGTGTTGACTTTTCTAATCATGTGTGTATGCTCTTTAGGAACATTTTAGGAAAGTATTGTGTACCCCTTCATGCACAGCCCTGTACATCTTAAATTTAACTTTCTGTACAGCTTTCTTGTGAGGCTCCTGCAGTCTGTACTGTTGACTCTTCTTTATTAAGCATTTCTCTACAGTTGAATATTTGAATTGTTTCCAATATGTCACTAAGCATTTTGTTACATTTTTTAGCAAATGCCTGGCAGTCCTGTATCTTGATGATTCCAGTGGCCTAGAACAGACAGATTGACACCCATCGTTACCATGTGGGTGTTCTGAGAACTTTTGTTCTCATGCATGTCAGTGCCTTCCTGCTGGCTCACTGCCAGTCTAGACTATTATGGCCTCTGGGGAGCTGTCTGTCCTGGTAGAAAACAAATAAAGGCTGTGACCCTATTGAAAGTCTCAGAAGAAATGCATGCCCTTCTGGTAAGCTGCCACTGCCTACTAATTCCAGAAAAGTCTGATTGGCAGTGGCTAAAATATCACTGTTAACATGTATGTCCATTTTGAACTCACTGAGAGAATGAGTC
Organism: Dicrostonyx torquatus; assembly: GCA_028555095.1. Taxonomy (NCBI): domain Eukaryota; kingdom Metazoa; phylum Chordata; class Mammalia; order Rodentia; family Cricetidae; genus Dicrostonyx; species Dicrostonyx torquatus. Next base: position 419,944 of record JAQHUG010000077.1, on the reverse strand, counting down.
TCACGTTAACATATAACTACTTTCTGTGCAAAGTTCAACCCAGACTCACTTCCTCCTTCCTTTTTTTTTTTTTTTTTTTTTTTGCTTGTTTTGATACTGGGGATTGAACCCAAGGCCTAGTACCTACAAAGCAGGTATTCCTTCACTGAGCTAACACTCTTAACATTTTTTGAAATTATGTATTTTTTAAAAAGCTCACATTTTGGGTTAAAAAATGGTATATGGACACTTGGGGTTTTCAGATTTGTTTGTGCAGCATGTATTTCTAAGAAAGATCTCATGTCTGTTGTTCCTGGTGTTCACAGCAGCTCTGCCAAGGGAGATTCCATTGTCTGCTTTGTAAACTGTAAGACTTGAGTTCAACAGGATCCTTTTCTGTGTAATAGCAGAATGTGCTTCGACATATGGTGCCTGTTGTCTTTCTCTATGTTCTTTGTTCTCCCAGTCATGTGTGTTCAAAAACTTAACAGATGCTTACTTGAGCAGTTGAGGCATTACATGTGAATCCTTCCTTTGAGAATAATGTGTGGGGAGACCAAGTAGTCTAGCTTTTGCCATCTTCCATAGACCAACATAAAGAACCGAGACTACTGTGTAGCAGGTTCCATGTGTATTGAGCAGGAAGCAAAATATCCAGCAGAGCAGTCTAGACGAAGAGACCTGCATGTTTGAGCAAGGTGCTTACAGGGTATTTGGGAATGTGTACCTGAGAAAAGATACCTGTTGAAGATCAGAAAACCTCACAGGCCATGTTCTGAAGGACTTTGAAAGCAAGCCAACTAGGGTTTAGACTCAAGTGATGAACTAATTAAAGGGGACATTGCTGGAGTGGAAGACACTTGCAGTCCTGAGTTCAAGCCCAGCCAGCTTTAAAAAGACAAGTGAAACCAACGTTTTTAAATATTCAAAATATCATGGTTTCAAAAGGTGGCACTAAATTACATTTTCTAGTGGCCAGTGACTTTTGGAGCATCTTGGGAAGGTCGATGTAGGGGCCATGTGAAGGAGAGCCGTGGCCTAGTGAGAAGACAGAAAAGCAGACGTGAAGATAGCTTTTTTGATGAAGGACATGTTGTGAGAAGAGGGGCTTGCTGTCACTTGCTACTCTTTTCACTGTTTCTACTGTCCATGGCAAGGGACTGTGGAAACTTTTAATCAGGAAGTGTCTTTACTGGGAATTTCAGAGGATGGGCCTGATATCAGAGATGTGAACCAGCTAGAGGTAATGACCTAGGTACAGGTGGATGTCACTTTCGATGGAGAAAGAGGAACTGTTTCATTTTTCCTTGTCTGTGCTTTTCCTCCAAACTACTAGATGTTGTGTAACCCATTTCCTGTTGAAATTGGCCTAGCTGCTCCAAAATTCATGTTATATAAGTCTAGAGTTACATAAGCAACAGGCATCAGGACCTTTATTTTAATGTGTTTTCTTGTTTCTTTGTATGTATAATTGAAAGTTTTAGAAACTGAAAGATAAATGAGTATCAGTTTTCTTTTTAAGGACATACATTTAGTCTAAGGTAACATGATGGTTTTTAATTTCAAAGAACTCTGTGACAATGTCAAAGAATCTTGAAATAGTCCCAAGCCAAGAAAGGCTCCATTTGATTTCAGATTTATTTATTTTTATGTATGTAAGTATGTATGTTTTCTTGCATGTGTATCTTTGCAACACTTATGTGTGCCTGTTGCCCCCAGAGGGCATTGTATCCCTTGGAATTAGAGTTGTAGATGGTTTTGAGCTACTATGTGTGTGCTGGGAATTAAACCCAAGTCATCTAGAAGAGCAGCCAGTGCTCTGACGAGCCATCTTTCCTCCCAAAAGTTCTTTTTTTGTACTGCATGTGCAGTGTAGCAGAGTCACTCGGGAACTTGAGCTAGTAGAAGGTCACCCTTTGAGGACTGTCCATGGTAGCATCCATGGACTTTCAGGTGACTGCTGTAACTGAAGAGGGTCTAGGGACCTGTGCTTAGTGTTTTCACAGTTTGGGCCTGGAGAACTCTCATTTCTGCTGACATCTCATCAGCAGAAGTACTTGCTGTTTGACTCATAGCTGCTGTGGGATGCTGGGAAGTGGACAGTGAGAAGGGGCTTCTGTATTACTGAGTGTTGAGCTAAGGCTGCTTTTTAGAAATAAAATTCTATGTGTATGGGTGTTGTGTCTATGTACATGCCTGGTACCTTCAGAGACCAGAAGTGGGGTGGGGTGCTCAGATCCCTTGGAACTGGAGACGCAGGCAGTTTTGAACTATCATGTAGATGTTGGGAATTAAATACAGGTTCTTTGGAATAGCAGGTGGAAGTGAGTGCTCTTAACCTCTGAGCCATCTCTGCAACCCCAAATTAAGGTCACTTTTAAAAAGTTAAAGAACCTGTATGTAGCATAAACTTAAAAACAATCGTTTCAGGGGGCAGGGGGGACTGTCAAGATGGCTTTGGCAGGAAAAGAATATTGCTGCCAAACTTGATGACACAAGTTCGGTCCCTGAAACTCATATGGTGCAGGGAGAGAACCAGCTCTGACAGTTGTCCTCCCTTCCCCACACATGCCCATGTGCACTCCCATGTGCCCGTACACATAAGCAAATGTTTAAAAGCAAGTAGTTTTTAAGGAGTTTCTGTATATCGGGAAGGATGAACAAGCTGTAGAATTGGACAGGACAGCTAGAAAGCCTTGACTCCACTGTGTTCTACTTGCTGTGTTGTTTTGTTTACATCATTTTCTTTAATTGTTGTGTTTTATAAGAAGGTGGAAGGATTATTGGGAATATTCCTAACATGTAGGATTGTTGGTAACAATTGACCAAAATGATTTAAAGGCCTCAGCCCAGTCCTGACTCTATAGATATTCAGACATGGTCCACATTCTTGATGACACTGAGGGGTACGCTTCTGAGAATGTCAGAAGCCTGACATTGCTTTCTCTGTGTTCTTGCTGTTATAGGAATGACCATGGACAAAAGCGAGCTGGTACAGAAAGCCAAACTTGCTGAGCAAGCTGAGCGCTATGATGATATGGCTGCAGCTATGAAGGCTGTAACAGAACAGGGACATGAACTCTCCAATGAAGAGAGAAATCTACTCTCTGTTGCCTACAAGAATGTGGTAGGTGCCCGTCGTTCTTCCTGGCGTGTCATCTCCAGCATCGAACAGAAAACAGAGAGGAATGAGAAGAAGCAGCAGATGGGCAAAGAGTACCGCGAGAAGATAGAGGCTGAGCTGCAGGACATCTGCAATGACGTACTGGTGAGGACAGCGCTTCTGCTTTTCACATCTGTCTCTAGGCTCCACGAGTGGTCCAGATACAAACTCTAAAAACAGCTTAGGAGAGAGTGGAGATGTTCCACTATATTCCAAAGCTGAAAACCATTTGTAATTTATCTAAGGGATGTAATGTAATTTTCATCACTCTGTCTTGATCAGTTCATCTTTTCTGAGATGTTTTTCCTTCTCTGAAAAAGACCTGCAACAAACAGAAGCATTTCATCAACATTCCTTGGGTTTTCTTTAGATATTGAGGTTAGATGGAAAGGGTAATTAGAAAGAGGCACTCATTAGTGGGCTGCTCTAGTAGTCTCGGTAGTGAGTCGTCTAGAAAGGAAGAGATGCCAATGTAAAGGCCCTTCACCTCTCCTTGGTCATGATCTCACAAAGTGTAGAACTCTGATGTTGAAGGTTAAGGCACATCTGCCAGCTGCAGTGTACAGTCCAAAGCCAAATCAGAGGTGGTATCGGGCTTCTCCTGTGTGTTATATACACTACGGTCAGGTGGTAGAGCCTTCTTAATACATTTGGAGTTGGATGGGAGGATTGGTTACCTATCCTAGAATACCTCATAATTAAGTTCTTCCCCTCATATCTGGAGCCCACTGGAAACTTTTCTATGTGAAATCAGGTAAAAAATTAACTGAAGGCTGCTTTAAAGGGAAAAAGGAGTTAACACGTACTGATTTCCTTCTTGCCTGCTGTCTGTCTCTCCAGATGACTTCCTTGACATCTTCTTTTGAAAACCAATGTAAAGCTTGTCAACTGTCAGGCAGCACTCCTCACCCCTAACCCACAGGAGTTACACCCTCTGTGTGCACAACATTTTAAAGCTGCCTCTTGCATACTCTGAGACTGATTCATGAAATCCTCGATAGCTGAGCTTTAAGCCTCTCTTTTTATTAGATTCTTGGTATAAGAGTTTCATGGTTAAACTTGTTGCCTGTCGGTTGTTTGGGGGTTTGTTAATGGTGCACTAATTCCTGAATGTTAGGTACATCTGGTATTCAGATGAAGTATGGCATGCATTCCAAAGGCAAGAGAGTTCCATAATTCCTGAAATGTAGACCAGCTTTTAAGAGCATCTGAAAGAATGTGAAGAAGAGCATGGTACTTACTGCCTCTTAACCAGTTTTTCAGGATGCCACATTCTAAAACAACTCTTCGAAAATATTGCTCTGTATACGAAGCTTGGACTCCTTCAGAACTACTTTTGTTGTAAGCATAAATGTTTAAAGGAATTTGTTATTAATAATAGAACTAGACTCTCTGAGTGCTTACTACGTGCCAAGCAGCGTGTTAAGCACTAAATGTACGTTACCTTGCTTGTCCTTATAACTGCCTTAGAAGGTGGCCATGCTGGTCTCCTTTCCCCTCCCCACTGTACAGCCAAGGACTCTGAGGCTTGGGGTCCTAAGTCTCTCCAGGGTCATGTGGAAACACAATAAGCGTCAGAAGGTTTTCTTCCCAGGTCAGATGAATTTTAAACTTAGTTCTTGGCTGTTTTTTGTTCTATTGATTATTTTTTTTTTTTTTTTTTTTGCTTTCCAGAATGGAAAGACCCACACACACTCAAAATCTCAAAATTACAGAAGTAATACAAGTGTAAATGGGGGTTTTGTTTGTTTTTAAGAAACGACAGAGACTTACAGAGTAAAAGTTCCTTCTAGTGTTACTATCCAGAGAAGCATTATTAGTGGGCTCCTCCAAGGCTTTCCCCATGTTTTGTGTGCATGCACCCACGCCTATTTTAATATTAAAGTGATGCTTTTGTTGATGGTCCTTTCCATTTAGTTTTGAGTTAACAGTGTAGTTCTATGCCATCCTTTTTACATCGCATTCTACTGTAGTGGCTGCCTAATAGCCAGCTCTTAGAGTGTCAGAGTGACTTACAACTCAAGAGTGCAGGGTCTGCTCTTAGGACTTGGCTAAACAGTATTTAGCAGCTTGAATGAAAATTGGTTGGGTTTTTCTCTTTGTTTGTTTAGGATTTTTTGTTTTTAGTCTTCAGAAAAATCAGTAGTGGTAGTGCATCTCTTGAATCTCAAATGTAATTTTAACATCTCAGAAGCAATTCAAAATTCTTAATGTGAATCACTTTTTAGGAGCTGTTGGACAAATATCTCATTCCCAATGCTACACAGCCAGAAAGCAAGGTGTTCTACTTAAAAATGAAAGGAGACTATTTTAGGTATCTCTCTGAGGTTGCATCTGGAGACAATAAACAAAGTAAGTAAAGATTTAAAAAATATAGTCAGTAAGAGGGCTAATTTTCATAATGAAATCCATTTTTACTGTATATACTAAGATCACAATAATGAGAATTTCAGATGTTACAGATTTGTCATACATGGGGTCACAGAGTTAGCAAATCTCTTTATATAATAGACAGCTATGAAGGGTATTAGAAGTTTGGTATGTATGTATTTGGTGACGTCTTACCTAAGAATTGATGGTTCTCTTTTTATAGGTAAAACTGGAAAATATAGTAGTTCAACTTGGCCATGACTTTGCTTTACCCAGTTTTAGTTACTACAACTGTAGTCTGAAGTCTAAGTGGATATATGAGTCATAAATTTTGCTCCGAGTTACCCTGTATGGGCTAGCCACCTATTGCTTACCTAGTTGCCATATTGGTTACTTGATTGACTCTTCTAGTATGGTACTGCTTATGTTCAAGTCATGTCCTGACTTCCAGAGAACAAGCTTACATTACAGTGGTTACAATGTACTGGAAGAGCTGTTCTGTTAATCTCTGTGGAGTTTCCTTGAGCACGTCTGATAGGTTTCAGTACTCTCTAGTTTCGGGTATCCACAGATGAGCAAGACTATCGTGTGAGACCGCCACAGGGATGCATTCCTTTCAATATATGGCTTACTGTGATGTGATTTAGTTGCTTTATTGATTGCTGTGTGCCAAGTAATTGGGGTTGCATTATCCTCTTAGCACTCTGAATTTGGGTGTGAGTCTCACATTTTTCCAATAAAAGAAACCAGAGTTCATGTATTGACTTTTTGCTTGCTCTAGGCCACATACTGGGTGAGTTAAGTTGAGGGTTTGAGCTTGTTTCTGCTGACCTTAAACCTCATTATTTTTTTCACTAGAATATATTTTCCACAATTAGTCTTATGAAAGGCTGTGTCTGTATTTCTTGGCTGCTTTAATAGACTTTATCATAATGGTTTGTTTTCTTCCAAAGTATTTAATATAGTGCTTAGCATAAACATTTAATAAATATTTAAGTTGAATAGTGAAAACATTGACCTTTATTTTGATAGCTCATTTGCTTTAGCCTTGTTTACTAAAGTAACTTGTAGTAAATCCCATGTGTGATGCAGGCTACCCAAGAAGCTAACCCTTTTTATCTTCTTTCTAGCCACTGTGTCGAACTCCCAGCAGGCTTACCAAGAAGCATTTGAAATTAGTAAGAAAGAAATGCAGCCTACACACCCGATTCGACTTGGCCTGGCGCTGAATTTCTCAGTCTTTTACTATGAGATTCTAAACTCTCCTGAAAAGGCCTGCAGCCTCGCCAAAACGGTAAGATTATTTCCAAGAACTTCCTTCTATTTTATGAACAGTTCTCACTGCCTTGGATTTTTAAACATTTTCTGGGGAGTGGGCTTTTAGGAAATAAATACAGAACTGTTACTTGGTGCTTTTATGTGAATATATGTTAACTTTTGTTTTTCTTTGGTTACTATTGGGGTCTTTGGTAGAACCTTTGAGGTAAAGTGGTTGTTCTCAACAAGCTTTGGGCATTGCCATCTTTGTGCCAAGATAGGAAAGACATAATGAAGAAATGAGATCCCATTTTGTGGGGGTTTTTTTTTTTTGGTATGTGTGTGTGTGTGTTGTTTTTGTTTTTTGAGACAGGGTTTCCTCTGTACCTTTGGAGCCTGTCCTGGAACTTGCTCTGTTAACCAGGCTGGCCTCAAACTCAGAGAGATCCACCTGCCTCTGCCTCCCGAGTGCTGGGATTAAAGGCACGTGCCACGACCACTGTCTGACCTGAGATCCCATTTTGTTTGTGCTGTATTACTTCCGGTCTTCTTTGGGGAGCTTTCTCTCTTATGCATGGAGCTTTAATTTGGAAAGGGTGCCTGCAGTGATTTCTACAACTTGAACCCCTGAGATAAATCAAGCTTAGTGAGGTGAGCTCTGCTGTTCTCCCCTTTGACCTTTGTGTTCTGGCCTTTTTATTTTAAACAAAAATAGAAACCACTTTGGCAATTAAAAACTTGAGTGAGCTTATAGACTAAATGTGCTAACAGTAACGTTGTTTATCATTGCTGGTTGGTGCTTTATACGTGTCGTACATTTGAAACAGCTAGCAGATGTGAGAGGAGATCAGGGCGGTTCCCATCCTCTTACCTACAGGAAGGGTAGCACTAACGCTGAGAACATCCAGCTCTTTCTAATAGCTCTTTGTTTTAGGCATTTGATGAAGCAATTGCTGAATTGGATACACTGAATGAAGAGTCTTACAAAGACAGCACCCTGATCATGCAGCTGCTCAGGGACAATCTCACTGTGAGTACTCTGGAGGCTGCTCACCTACTAATCCACTGTTATCTGGAATTTAAGAGGGGTTCGGAAACTGTTGAGTACAGTTTACATTGTTAAGTTAACCTATATCTTACTGCTGACTTAACGCCTTTGCAGTCACCGTCTGTAGTAATGAGGAATTTTGAGTAGTTGAGTGAGGGACCTGGAAATATGACTGTGGTTCTCAACCTATTCTTCCAGAGGACCCAGGTTCCCAGCACTCACATAGCAGGTCACAACCATCTGTATTCCAATTCTAGGGGGTGTGGTGCCCTCTTTTGACCTCCTAGGGCAGTAGGCATATAAATGATGTGCAGATATACATGCAGGCAAAACACCTATACATGTAAAATGAAATGGGAAAAAAATGTAGTAGTTGAGGTAAAATATACTGGGCCACATCTTGAAGAAAAATTTTAATTATCTTTTATTATAGCTTTCTGTTTTCTTTTCTCTTGCAGCTATGGACGTCAGAAAACCAGGGAGATGAGGGAGATGCTGGAGAGGGCGAGAACTAATGTTGTCCTGCTTTGTGATCTGTCTGGTGTCACTCTGTATCCTCCACATTATAGCCCTTTGTGCGATAAACAAAAACAAAAAAATCGAATGTTGACTTTCGATTTTTCACAGCCTAAGCCTAGCAAAATTGGTCCCTGGGATAAACAGCTGGTATTTGTACCTAAAACTCAAACTGGTCCCTTAAATGCCACGGCATTTCTGAAATCTTGACTTTGATCAACATTGACAAGGATTATTGTGTGTTTAATTTTTACAAACTGAACACTGTGATTATGGGGTTTTGTAACTTAGCAGAGCTCTTATTGGTAGGAAAAATAGACCTGAATTATGTATAAGTTTTTAGAAAGTTTAATCTGATATCCAAATAGTTACTGAAAATACAATTCCGTTGTAAAGTTGTACAGAAAGTTCTAGAGATTCTGTTATGATGCCGGACTTAGGGTGAGATGCTGACCATTGGCATCCCGAGTGTGGTAATTCTGCCTCTGGGTGAGGGCTGATTGACACTTGATTAGTATGGACTGTTGCCACTCGAAAGTTCATGACCACAAATATCTGCAATGTTTTCTCCTGAGGAAACTTAAAACCTGAAAGTGAAGTTCTTTGGCTGATAATTGGACTGTGACACCCTAAAAAAGGTCCCATGAGCATACACATATGTGACTAAACCCCTTTACTATAGCAGTGTGTTCCTGATTAGCAACTTGTGAAAATAGAGAGCTATTTCTGTTACCCCCTAGCTAAAGGAGAGAAAAAAGAGCAGTGTATCTTCTGAATGGCCATGAGTTTGCTGGATAATTCCCTTAAGGTTAATGTTCTGTGGAGATGGTCTCTCGCCTGAGGAGCACTCAGAGTCTTGGGGTTCTTCCTAGCTTGGAGGGCGGGAACTTTGAAATTAACATTCTTTCCGTCCTGACTGCTGACTTTGATTCTTTTCCTTTTTAAATTTACAGCTTTCTGCTTCCTTGTGTGCTTTCTTTTGTATGCCTTTGTGTGTCTTTACTGTCCGGACAGGGGCGAGGCACTGAGCACAGTGGTGAGCAAGCCTTGCTTCGGGGTGCTGGGAAAGAAGGCCTGCCCGCACCGCCACCCTGTCCTCTCCATCCTCGGCACAGTTGTTCTTCATTCCATGACTCGAATCGAAAAAGTATCCATGACTTCTCCCTATTGCAACCAGCCCTGATAATACTTGTTAGTGCCTGTCACCAGATCCTCCCAGTGTACTCATCCAGCTCAGTTCTCAGACATGTCTAAACAAGACCCTAGAGCACAGGGAAGTTGCATGGACACTACAATAGAGAGAACCAAGAACAGCCAGGCCCATCATTCTCACAGTATCACTCCCTACCTTGACATTCCATGTAGCTGTAGAGTTCGTTTGTTTGTCCAGCTGCTGAAATGAGAAAACAATTCATGCACTGATTTAAAACCGATAAAAAAATAAGAAAAAAATAAAAAAAATAAAAACCACCAAAAAAAAAAATCCCTTGTTTCTAGCTGAACAAAAACTTGCAGTTAATCTTGGCGCTTGACGACACGGTAGTGGGTGTGGAACCAAGCCTGTCTGTGCATCTGGTAGCTCTTTCCTTTTTTTTTTTTTTTTCCCCCCTTTACCAGTATTCTGCCTAACGTTTGCTTCTGTGGTGGTTATATTTGCCTAGCAAGCACACCTGTGGTTGTGAAAATAGTATAGCAAAAAGAAAAAGAAAAACCCCAGTTACTGATGTACTAGATTCGTGTATGTCTTTTAGACATTCTAGTTTCACCTTACACAGAGTAATCAGGAAAATGTAAAAACTCAAAAGTGAAATAAAACATTTTATCAGTTAGTTGCCTGTGGATTGATGTGTCACCACTATCACTCTCAGGGCTATTCTGAGCACACCTATTTTGGGCTTTTTTTTTTTTTTAATATTTTTATTTAACCCTTTAGAGCCAGCAGTAAAGACTGTGTTTCTGTTAGGTTGGATGTGATCCTTGCCATCTTAATCCAAAAGCAGGTGTGATCAGTTAGTTACCTGTGCATGGCCCGCACCAGAATGGGCACATTGTTTTTCTTTCTTTTTTGGAGGAAACGGGGCATATTTCACAAGATTACATAAGCACTTTGGCTGGCAACAAGCACAGATGGCAGCACTGCTGGTGGCATAGCTGCTTTTAAGTGGTACAGGGGACTTGACAATGATGCAGCTGCCCTTGAACCTGCACAAGCTCCTTCCTGTCAGTATCCCAATAAAACTTAACTAATTTGCCAATCGACTTGGATAGACTCCTTCCTTTCTTTAGTCTCTTAGTATCTTCCCTATCTATAGTAAATAGATGTGTCTCTATCTCCCTAGGATAAAGCCCTGTGATACTCTATGCAATAAAACCAAAGGCAAGTCTAGAAGGAGCAGTTAATAGCCCCTAGCTATAGGTGATAAGGCATACAACTGAGCCAAGTGTCAGAGAAACCCCCAGGTGACAGTTTTTGTCTGTAACAGGGTCTGCCAGATAAAGGATGTCTCCCCTCCCCAAGTAGCTGGTGGACAAGAAAGCATGTTACGGTCCCTGAAAGCTGCGCATCAGGATCATAAGCAGGCAGTTGCATGGCCTGTGTTGTAGGTAACAAGACATGCAACTGAGGCCACACTGTCCGCCCAGGATGGCTTTATAGCGGAGGAATTAACAGTGGAAAGAATGGCTGTTACCTACTGTTAGCCTCTGAGTTAAATGGGAGAAAGGGAAGGAAAGGTCGAGGGATTGCTTGTCATACAGCTAAGAAGTGCAAAATATGTCTGTTTCTGGGATCCAAAAACATTGGAAGAGTTGGTAAATACAAAGGAAGGGAAGATCTGTGACTCAACATGCTGGTGGCCTCAGAGATGGTTAAGTGCAGGAAAATGATAATCAGAATACTCTGCCTCTGAACAGCTTGACTGGGAGGACTGAGGTGGTCCCATTGGAAAAACATCTGCTGCCGGACCTGGGGACCTGTCATGGCGGAAGGAGAAAAGGGAAGCTGTCCTCTGACAACACATGCACCCTGGCGTGTATGCACCCATGTATGATGACAAAGACCAGAAAACTTCTTTAACAATTTGTCTTTTGAGACTGGGACATGGGAGGGTGATGGGGTGAAAAATCTTAATTATAGGTGCCATGAAATGGAGATTATCACTCATCCTTCCTTGAGATTAAAAAGTACAGTCTGAAACAACGGGGAATCAGACCATCAGCTTGTATAATTTTGGTTTCTTGAGGTTGTGAATATTAGAGACTAGAAGGCAATAGAAAGGGCAGGCATTACTGAACTGGGTGTGAAGGAAATGCATGCTGCACAATTCAACACCTAGATAAGACTGTTGACAGCAAAGTTAAAGCTAATTTAGCAGTGACCTCAAGACTGGTGTGGGCCTTTAGGTTTGCTGATAATAGTAGGCGACATGACCTTTATAATGTAGGAGAGGCCAGCAGGTCTATGAAGAATGCACATAGGGTTAGTGAGTGCTAAAAAAAACTCAAGGACTTAAGGAAAGGGAAACCCAAGGAAGATCTTTGGTAGTTGCTTAAAACCAAATGGAGTCCTATTTGTGTTGAGCTGGAGGAAACCAAGTTTGGTGTTTTTGAGCCTCTAGAACAGTAGTTATCAACCTGTGGGTTACAACCTCTTGGGGGAGTTGAACACCCCTTTCACAGGGAGTCGCCTAAGACCACTGGAAAACATTTACATTACGATTTATAACAAGCAAAATTACAGTTAAGAAGTAGCGGTGAAAATTTCATGGTTGGGGGTCAGCCACAACTTGAACTCTATTAAGGGACTACAGTTTTAGGAAGGTTGAGAACCAGCTAAAAGAAAGGCTTCAGAGCCAAGCATCAGCCCACTCCGAGGTGTGAATGATGGCAGGGAGGGTTGAGGAGTGGTGGAAGATGATCAGAAGTGGCCAAGATTAAAATGAGCATACAAAAGAACTAGAGGCCTCATGAATTGTACATTTATCTGCCCCTTATTAATGTGTAAAACACGGACTATGGTACATGCTGGAGCTAAATGTACCCTCAGAGGTGCCAAGAACTAAGCACTGAGGAGATTGAGAATGGCACAGGTAAGTGCTATTTGTCCTATGGATGGCTAATTATCTGCCCACAGGCACTGTATGTCCCGTTCTTCCCCACCCCCCAGTTGGTAAGAGTACTGCCAGGGACACTGCAGACCACTTGGGAAAGTTTCTACTTGGTGTGAATTTTAAGGCAGTCATGCCTGATTGGGTGAGGTGAGAACTGTAAAGTTTGACCTCTCTTCCATGGGCAATAAATACCAAATAAATAGGCTACCCAGGGTGTGTGTGACAGAGCTACAGACACCATGAAGAAGTTTTAAAGGACAGAGTATCCAACCAGCAGCAAACACTCAGCCGCCCAGTGTGGCCTGTAAAGAAGCCAGATGGAGACTAGTCATGGTGCCATGCACCTTTAATCCAAGCACTTGGGAGTCAGAAAACTTAGTCTTAGTCTACATAGTGAGCTCTAGGACAGCCAGGACTACATAGAGACCTTATGCAGCAGCAGCTATATGGATCCATCGAGGTTGTTCAACTGGTGGGGGCTCTTGTTTCCAGGCCTGAAAGCCTGAGTTTGATCTACAAGGCCCACATGGTGGAAGAAGAGATGTCCCCTGACCCCGACATACATGCCAGTGTGCACATGCATGTGTGCATAGACACAGAGTGAATAAGTTAACAATAATTAATGATGTTACAAAAAAGAGTCAATGAGTAATGGCTGAATTACAAAGAGCTAAATAGAGAAATGCCATTCTTTGGCTACACTGCTGAACCCAGAGCTGGTTGGTGTGTCTTGAAGACAGTGCAAGTGGTGAAATCTCCCTTTGCCAATACTTGCTTCCCTATTCCCCTGGCTGCTGGATCCCCAACCAACTCTCCTCTGCAGGGGCAGCCTTTGGGTGTTCCATCAAGGTTTCCTCCAGAGCCCCACTGTCACGGGATTGTTAGCACCTTCGGGACATAATCCTGGATTAATGTACCTTCAAAATGTTCATGCTCCCTTAAAACTTTAAAGTGCAAGCTGAGATGCCCAGAGGTACTTCTGTCCATCACTTTAATCTTAAAACATGTTTCAGCATCTTAAACTGACTGCTTAGGCGGGGGCCGCATCCTCTTGAGTAGCTATAATCTTACGTAAAACTCACATGCTTCCTTCATCCAAGGACAGCATTGCTTTAGGATGCAAGTCTGTGGTCACATGATGCTACTCCAGGAAGATGGTTTCATTATATAGATGATACGGTGCTAGCCTCGAAGCGTTTTACAGATGCAGAAACACCTTGAAGATGTGCAAACTGAACTCAAGGGAGAGAGTGGGATGTTAATCCACACAGTGTGAGGTCAGCTGAAATTTTTTTTTCCTTTCTTCTAACTCACTGAAATCCTGCCTCTGCCTTCCAAGTGCTGGGATTAAAGGCATGTGTCACCACCACCCAGCCATCTGAGAAATTCTTAAGAATTTTATGGTCGGGTAAGACACATATGATCCCTAACAAGGTTATTGGCCGAATTCCATAGTATTTTCTGGACATGATTGTTGTTCTCAATGAACTCAAAGCAGCTATGGTGTGCACAAGGTGTGCCCAGGATCAAGCCAGTCAGCATTCTAGCACAAATAGGGGAGGAGTGTGAGCCCCTTTACTGCTGCTGGGGAGCTATTGACAGCCATGGTTGCTAGGAGAGGAGAGTCAATTTTGCTTAGGGGTATGGTCCCTGGTAAATTGACCATGCTCTAGTAGATGGCTACAATCCCATACATAGATTCGTAGCACTATTGAATACAGTGGGTTATGAAAAAGGGGGAGGCATGAAGTCAGGAGGGGAGTGAGGGTGGATATGATTAAAATACATTGGATACATGTATGAAATCGTCAATGAGTAAGTAAAAACTAGAAGCTGGAAAGATGGCTCAATCATTAAAGAGTATATGCCTTCACAGAAGGCATGAGTTTGGTTCCCAGAATCCACATTTAGTGATTCCAGCTGCTTGGGACCAACAGCTCTGACCTTAATGGGTGTATTCACTCATATACAGATATCTACATACAAACACACATACACATAATTTTTAAAAATAATCTTAAAGCTAAAACAATAGTTTTAAAAAAATTCTCTAATTGCCTGTGCCTAAGAATCTAAAACATAGCTTGGTGGTAGTGGCACACATCTTTAATCCCAGCACTCAGGAGGCAGAGACAGGTGGATCTCTGTGAGTTTGGGGCTAGCCTGGTCTACAGAGCAAGTTCCAGAGCTACAGAAAATCCTGTCTCGAAAAACAAACGAACAAAACAGATATGGGTGTTTGGGATCTCTTTGGTGCTGATGCATTTTTATTTCCTTTTTATTCATTAAGAAAGACTTGTTTGTTTGGGCTGGGGAGATGGCCTAGCAGTTAAGAGCACTGGCTGCTCTTCCATAGGACCTGAGTTCGATTCCCAGCATCCCCATGCTACAGACAGCCCACAACTGTAACTCCAGTTCCCTGGGACCTGACATCTTCACGCCAATGTACATAAAATTAAATAAATTATTTTTAAAAGACTGTCTAGATGCTAAATTTGAAACAAAAAGACTTGCTTGCTTTTATTTCAAGTGTGTGACTGTTTTGCATGCATGCATGGATGTCCATCATGAGCATGCAGTGACCCTGGAGGCCAGGAAAAGGTATCAGTACCCCCTGGAACTGCAGGTAAAGAAGTGGGTGCTGGGAACTGAAGCTGGGTCCTCTGCAAGTGGTGTTTCTGTGCCCTGCATTCCTATTCTTAGAACTTGATTTTTAAAGGGGGGGGGAAAAAGGAAGGCGACCCATGTGGAATTCTTTAAAAAAGACCTAGAGGCTTCTGAGGAAGTTCCAGAGGGCTGCAGATGGGGGCTAAGCAGAGCCGACCTGAGCAAGCTATCCCAGTAGGATCCTGGCCCTAGTCGTGGAAAGGAACAGACATCTAGAGTACACCACTAAAGCCGCTATTGCCAGCCACAGCTGGAATCTACCACTGGGTTCGCTTCAGTAGCACCAAAAGCAACTTCTCCAGCTAAGGATAGAGTGGAGAGTCTCATGGCCTAATCTGTGAGGGTGATCCCCAGCGTCTGGCACTGCAAAGGCAGTCCACACATTGATGATACCACGTGTCTGCAAACCCTGCCGCCAATGCCACCCAGGCTGTGTTGAGATCCTTTCCAGCCACTGACTCTCCTTCTCCTGATAACTGAAACAAGAGTCAAGCTGGATAAGGTACAGAAAAGAATGTCCCCCCAACATCTGTAGATTCCTAATACAAGCAAGATGATGCCCCAACTAAGTCAGTAATGGTGGCTACTGCAATGCAAAGAACACAGATTCCAAGTGACTAGAGAGGAGGGGCGGAGCCAGGGGCCTGAGTTCAGAGCAACGTTAATGAAACTCATCCTTCAGCTGTCTTCAGAGGCTTGACTGTAGGTGGCCCAATGGGACAGGGGAACTGGTGGGAGCTGGACAGCCACAGAAAAGGGCAGATTTGGAAATACATTAATACAGTTAAGTTAAATATGTATAGTATATAAATGTATAATTGTATATGTTTAAATATAATCAATATATAAAACATGCACGTTTAATATGTAATACAGAAGCAGAGCCCATTGTGGTTTCCTATGTAACAGCCCACAAGCCCCAAACTGTCACATGCAATCTTCAGTCCCTTCAGACACAAAACTGGTTTGTACCCTCAGTGCCGAAGGAGAGACTGGACCCGGATGAGAGGAAGGCTTTTCTGGAGGCAAGATAAAATTGTTTGTGTGCACCTGCTTCTGTGTGCACGTGACTGTGTGTGCAGGTGCGGAGGTATCTATAGCTCACCACCTGTTTTGAGATAGTTTTCTTATGCTGAGCCTGAATCTGGCTGTGTTGGCTAGACCGGCCGGCCAGCAAGCCCAGGGATCCACCTGTCTCCATCTCCTCCGGGCTGGGGTCACAGGTGCCCATCGCCATTATACTTATTAGCTTTTACCTTGACATTGGGGATCTGACCCTGGGTCCTCATGCTTGCATAGAAGCACTTTGCCCACTGAGCCATCTCCCCAGTCTCAAACTATAAAACCTTGAAACAGTATTTCCATAAGAATCCTCTGGTTTGTGCCGGGTGGTGGTGGCACACGCCTTTAATCCAGCACTTAGAAGGCAGAGGCAGGGGATCTCTGAGTTCGAGGCCAGCCTGGTCTAGAGTGAGTTCCAGGACAACCAAAGCAACACAGAGAAACCTGTCTCGAAAAACCAAAACAAATAAACAAAAACAAAATTCTCTGGTTTGTACTAAAACCTCAAAAAGTCATCTCCTTTATCGGTTCCCAAGAGGGAGTGGTCCCCATTTTATATATAGAGAGAATGAATGACCTGAGGTTCAAATCTGCACTCTGCCCCTTCTAAACAATTCCACCCACGAGTCCTCTTGACAACCCTGCCCCAAGCCTTTTCTGACCTGTGGCCTTCCCCCTAGGCAAGGTAGATGATGGCTGCCACCTGCGCCTTTCCCAGCCTGAGGACTCCCAGGTGGGTGGGGCTGGGCGCCGGGATTGGCTTGCAGGCCTGGTAAAGGCAAGGAGCTGACAGAGTCAGACAGGACGACTGGCAGAGCCCCGCTGTGACCACCATCGCGATTGCCAGGCCCAGTGCCCTGCAGACTGGGGCTGCTTGGTGACCCATTTCTGGGTGCCCTGCACACCATGGACCCCGGTGGCCAGGGCTGCGCACTCTCCTCACTCTATGTGGGCGATCTGCACCCCGACGTGACTGAAGCTATGCTCTATGAGATGTTCTCCCCCATCGGCACAATTCTGTCCATCCGTGTGTGCCGGGACGTGGCCACCCGACGCTCCTTGGGCTATGCCTACATCAACTTCCAGCAGCCTGCTGACGGTGAGTCCCAGAGAAGAGGAAAACCTTGCTTTTAACACCCTTGGGCAAAATCATGCCCTTTTGATAACTGCCATCCTAAACTGGAAAGCTGGCAAGTTTATTTCATATAAACTTCTATTATCTAAGTAACAGTGGTTTTCATATTTTTTAGGTAGAAAGGTCCTGTAACTAATTGTGGGTATTTAGTATTATAGATCCTAGCCAGGGAAGATAGGGCAGCCTATGTTTCCATCTTCTGTATCATAGTTAAGGAAACTGAGGCCCACACACAGGAAGTTGGAAAGCGGGCATTTGGAGAATTGGCAGTTACTGCTGGGTGTACTGGTTGTTGCTGGGTGACTTCAGTATTAAGCAGACCTGGATTAGGAACCCAGGATCTGTGTGACGTGGAGCAAGTGGCTCAACCTTCCTGAGTTCAGGAAGGAGTGAAAGGAGAAGCGGGGCTCTGCCTCCCTCCAAGAGTGGTTATCTAAGAGATGGAGAGCACCTGGGAGGATGCGGCCCAAAGCCTTGCAGGTGGAGAGTGCGGAAGCCTGGGGTTCCTGCCCTTCGGTGTAGCCTGACATGGGGCCTACACCAGCTGCCTTACCTTTCAGATCCTGGCAAAGCTGCCTCCTCTCGGCTTTGTCGGCCCCTCCTGGGTGAGAGGATTGATTGGTAACTGTCAACTGACCCTGTCTGGGCTCCGAGGAGAATGGAGGACCAGGGTTAAGACCCATGGGTTTTGTTGGAGCTGTGTCACTAGGCAGGACCAGCCTTGGTGGGAGCAAGGCTTGTTCCTCAGTAGCCTGAAGAATGAGGGACTAGTGTGAAGGACACTGGACGAACTCTTAAGTGACAGCCTGTGAACCCCTCCAGAAATGGAACCAAGAATTGGCCCTCCCTGGCTGCTGAGGAAACCATGGCAGGGGCATGAATTTGAGGCCAGCCTGGGCTACATGTTAGACGCTGTCTCAAAATGAAGAAAGATTCCGTAGTTCAGGCCTCCTGGGTGAGTTGGGAGGTTCTCAAAGTCCAGGACGCTCTCTTCCTCTACCACACCCCACTTCTGCCTCCTCTTGTCCCTCTGCAAGGCTCATGAGTGAAACAGGAGCTAGCCCCCCTGGGCCTGTCCATAGATGGGAGAGCGAGACTGTAGAGCTTTGTTCCCGGCTGGGTATGTTAGCACTGGATGGTAAGTACAGACCTCTGTGCTTCCTCTACTCCATCCCCTCAGCCGCTTCTGTGCCTCTCTCTGAAGCAGGCAGTGCATTATCTGCAAGAAACAGGCTGTCCAAGGAGAAGGATGGCGGGAAGAAGTGGCTTGACACACTGCCATTTGCCAAATGCCTGTTCTCTGCATAGTACAAAACCCAAGTAACCATTTGTTGTGTGCTTTGCTTTCCAACTTGCCTGACCGCCTGGCATTTGGTGGCATTGCCTCCGTTCAGTGTGGGACGGAAGGTACCTCACTCACAGGTGGAATGAGGGACTAGGGACGGGGGTTTGCTTCCCCTTCCTTTATGTGCTCGCCCATGCAATGCCCATTCAAGGCTAGAATAGCCTGGTTTGCTTTTCCTAGCTCTGGTCTCTGCATCTGTAAGATGGGGGTCCATGCTGTTTGTTGAGAGTTGATCTTTCTGGAGTGTGCGAGGAATGCCATCTACAAGAATTCCTTCAGCTTTACTCCACCTGAGTCTCAAAGCTCATGTCTCAAGTGAGACCCAGATTATGGCTGTCCTTTCCTTGCTCCTACTCAGCACCATGGGGTCACAAATGTCACCTAACTTGCCCCTCTCTCTCCTTGCCTCCTCCCCAGCGGAACGGGCACTGGACACAATGAACTTTGAGATGATCAAAGGCCAACCCATCCGTATCATGTGGTCCCACCGAGACCCAGGGCTTCGAAAGTCTGGTATGGGCAACATCTTTATCAAAAACTTGGAGAATTCCATTGATAACAAGGCTCTCTATGACACCTTCTCCACCTTCGGGAGCATCCTCTCTTCTAAGGTGGGTGTGCTCCTCTAGGAGAGCCAGTTGGCATCAGATACCTCTGTGTTAGAGGGCACCCTGCAGGCTGTGGGTACAAGCAAGCACTTAGCCGGTAGCTGTTCATGGTTTTATCTTCTTAAGACCACTAGAGGTCGCCCCGCGCCCAGTAGTCAGCTCCTGAGATAATCACCCCATACAGTTTATTTAGTTTATGTGGGCTTGGCCAGCTGTCAGTTGGAACATCTGGGATTTCCTCTGTGTGGTCTTCCATGCTCCTGCAGGCTAGCCCAGGTCTTTCTCACAGCTGTGTCAGGTCTCAGACAGCTGGGAGTAAAAATTCACAGGCTACCCGTAGCTTCAACTCAGAATCGGGACCCCCTTTATTCCTACTGCTCCCTAGAGACAAAAGCCAGTCCCAGACCAATCCACATTCAAGTGATTGTTAGTTAGCAACCACAAAACAGAAATAAGTGCATGGTTATAATAAAGGTATTAACTGGGCACATCTTGCTTCTGGTTTCCCTTGCTGCTGGAGGTGAAACCCACTCAACCACTGCGTGTCATGGCTAGCCCCTACCATAGCTTGTTCTTAAGATATTTCTTCTATTAGAACATAAAGTCCACCTGAGTGGCGGTATTATTTCTTGTCACGGCTGTGTCTCCGAGTCTGTCTTGTGTTCAGCTTCCTGCGTGCACGAGCAGACCGAACTCTTCCCTCGTCGTGATGGACAGTAAGTACTAGATGGATTACGGCTTTTGCAGGGTTCGGTTTAGTTCTCTGATCTTATATATGAGGCTGTGCAGGACTGGAGGCTTGACAGCGGGTCTGTGTGTTCCCAGTAGAGGGCTGAAGCCTGGGTGTTATGCCCTGGATATTACTGAGGATGGCCAATGAGATCCCCAGAGGTCTCTAAGGGGGCAAAGGCAGAAGTACCATGATCTCTGGGCCTTGAGTTTCTATGACTATAGTTTGGTCTCCTTCAAACTCAAAGCAGCCCCCCTCCTGCCTTGCACTTGCCTAGAATGCTGGGATCACCTCTGTGCACCACTGCGCCTGGCTTTAGAGTCAATTTGAACTAATGGATTCAAATTTACCAGATTAGCTGAAGCGAACTGAGCAGGGGGAAGTATGTCTTTCCTCCTTCTTCAGACCTTAAATCCTCTGGGCTACTCCAGACTGGAGAGCAAGCTTTGTGTGACACAAGCAAGTCCTTTGAGGCTTCAAGAAGCCCTGCTGTGGGCTCAGGTGGGAACAAGGCTTACCATGGAGATCTCTATCTTTACTCCAGGGAGCTCGGATGGAACTGGTAGGAGTAACTGGAAATGTGGCTCAGAGGGAAGCCCGAGGTTCTCATAGATTCAGGGGCCCAGAATGGAGGGAGCCGTTAGGCCAATCAAGAAAGAGTTTAAGGGCACCATGGGAAGAACATGTGATCTGAATCACCTAAGTGCAAAGCCAGCTGCATAGCAGCAAGCCAGAAAGAGGAGTCTCGAGGCCGGATGTCCCGAGTTCAAATGCTTTCATTTCCTGACTGTGCACCCTGCACCTACTTTGACTTCCTCGGAAAGGGGCCGTGGTAGAACTCCCCTCATAGGGCTGCCGGGGAGATACATGCCACCTATGGAAAGGTACCTGGGGCATGAGACATCTAAGCGAACGTGTGATAATTAGGAAATTGCTATTGAGTGGTTGACCTTGGACCAGTCATTTGTTCTCATTTTCTCACCGGGGTTCGGAAGTTAAGAATTACCTGGACAGGGTCTTCTGGAACACGTAACAAGATAAGTATAGTGTGGGAGTGGGAGTCAGCATGGTTGGGTCTGAAAGACCTTGAACTAAAAGTGAAACGACCATGCTTAGGGGTGGAGAGGTAGAGGAGTGTGTGATGGGTGTGAGAGTGAGGACTGTATTTATTTATGTGTATGTGTTTGTGTCTGCTTGTCTCTATGGGCACTATGAGCAAGCAGTACCCCTGGAGGCCAGAAGAGGGAGTTGGTGCCTCTAGACCTGGAGCTCTCCACTATGGAATTAAACCTAGGGCCTCTGAGAAAGCAGCAAGTCTTTATAGCCACAGAACCATCTCCCCAACTCCATGAGCAATGCTTTGGATGCAGGATTTGTTGTGCAGGGCCCATCAGAGGAGCCTCGAACTGCCAAGCTGACAGATTTCTGTGCATGGCTAAAGCCGTTGGCGGTTAAAGGATCTAGTCACAGTTGAGTTTTAGGAACAGCAGCCAGCAATTGGCGTGGAGATGAAAGGGTAGACAGTGGCACTGAGCTGAGCCCGATGGTGGTTCTGTGAAACTGGAGTCATGGTGACCTTAGAAGTCCTTAATTCAAGTTCATCAAGAGTCGAGAACCATCTGAACTCTAGGTATGTTTTAGTTCCCCATTTCTGCCCTCTCAACTTGAACCAGATGCATGACAGAGCAGGCATGGAATGTTCTGTTGCAACACTGAGATGAGTTTGCTGGTAGAATGGTATAGGAGTTGGTAAAACTCAAACAATATAGGGCCTGGCATGGTGGTGCATGTCTTTAATCCCAGTATGCAAAAGGCAGAGGCAGGTGGATCTCTGTGAGTTCGAGGCTAGCCTGGTCTACAAAGTGAGTTCCAGGACAGTGAGGGCTGTTAAATAGAGAAACCCTACTTGAACTTCCCCACCAAAAAACAGAAAACAAAAACAACCCCCCAAAAAAAAACCAAAAAGCAATATAGAAGAGAATAAGCTAAACACTTCCCAGCCCTGGTCATCAGGAGTAATCACCGTCAACAGTTTTGTGAGGTGGGCACAGGGGCACACACTTGTAATCTAGCACTTGTGAAATTGAGGTAAGAAGGATTTCAAGTTTGAAACCAGTCAGACTAAAGAGCAAGACCCTGTCTCAAAAGTCTCCCAAACAAACAGGTATGTGTGTATGCACGTGTGCGCGTGTGTTTCAAAACTTCCTACTTGTAAATCCCACTTTAATCCAAATAGACTTGACTTCTGCCTGTCCCTTAGTTATCTCTTTTTTTTTTTGGTGGGAGCAGGGTTTCGAGACAGGGTTTCTCTGTGTAACAGCCCTAGATATCCTGGAACTCATTAAGTAGACCAGGCTGGCCTCGAACTCACAAAGATCCACCTGCCTCTGCCTCCCGGGTGCTGGGATTAAAGTTGAGCGCCACCACCGCCTGGCTAGTTATCTCCTTCAAATCAGCCTCATAACCCACCATATTCTCTTCAGCCTGTCGCCAGCAGTAGACCAGGCAACTGTACACAGCCTCTGCAATTGGCCTCCTGGGATGTTCGCAGTGCCCCAGTTTGCTATCAGAATTAGGGGACAGGTGTGGGGTTGAAATCCCAAGTCCACTCCTCCTTATGCTGTCACCTCAAGAAAGTCCCTCTAAACTTCCATCCTCCCATTCTAACTGGGGCTGTTAGGAGTTTAAGTCTCGGACTCCCCCCAGGAGAAACCCAAGGTCTAGTAGCTGCTGGCGGAGCCTGTCACTGAGCTCCACCTATGTAACTGTCTTTTACGCTCACCAACAAACACTCGTATACTGGTCATGACCCGCTTGTCTTCCTTTTCTCCCTGAAGTCCCTGTTGAGTGGTCTCTCTGTCATTCCTCCCTGTGACCCAGGTAGTATATAATGAACATGGATCGCGGGGCTTCGGCTTCGTACATTTTGAGACTCATGAGGCTGCCCAGAAGGCCATCAACACCATGAACGGGATGTTGCTGAATGACCGAAAAGTGTGAGTTCCCGGCCCTGTGGAGAGGGTGGAGGTTGGAGGGCAGAGCTGTGCAGTCAGGAGTGTTGCTTTTGTGGCTGTCTAATGGGCACAAGGTGCTGGGCAGAACTCTTCCCTTGGGGTGTAACTCAGGAGAGCGGCTCAACCTCTCAGGGATGCTTTCCTTCTGTAAAGTTGAAGTCCGAAGGCATCAAAGGACTATTCTAAGCAAAGGATGAGAATTCTAGAGGGATTAGCTGATCATCGTCGGCTTGACGATTTCATCCGTTTTTCAGTCTCCTCCTGGTATGGCTGCGGTTTTGTTCCTCCCTCTTTCTTCTGTGCTGTCCCCTGGGATCTGGGGCAGGTTGGAAGGCAGGTGTGTGTTTGGACAAGCAGCAGGCCTGCCCAAGCTTGGTATCATCCCTCTTCACAGATGGGGAAACTGTGCTGCAGGTCCGGAGAGAACATGTCGTGGGCTGCTCCTTTCCCATTTGGAATCAGCCCATCTGATGGCCCAGCCACCACACTCGGTGCTGTGGAGGGAAGGCAGCTTTTCTGTGTTTTCACAGGGGTCTCATACTCTACAGCTGGAGATGATCCTCCTGCCTCCACCTTCTAAGTACTAAAATTACTCGTGAACTACTTTCTTTTCTTTTCTTTTCTTTTTTAGGACTTATTTATTATGTATACAGAGTTCTGCCTGCATGTATGCCTGCAGGGCAGGCCATAAAAGGGCACCAGATCTCATTATAGATGGTTGTGAGCCACCATGTAGGTACTGGGGAGTGAACTCAGGACTTCTGGGAGAGCAGCCAGTGCTCTTAACCTCTGAGCCATCTCTCCAGCACTGATATGTGAACTGACTGGAGAGGTAACTTTGAGATGCCGGAGGCACTGGGTTGTTTGATCTGGAGTTTCTCTGTGGAGGGTCCTATGTATTTGATCTGGAGTTTCTCTAGGGAAGGATCCTATGCATTTGATCTGGAGTTTCTCTAGGGAAGGATCCTATGCATTTGATCTGGAGTTTCTCTAGGGAGGGTCTTATGCATTTGATCTGGAGTTTCTCTGAGGAGGGTCCTATGTCCTGATCTTACTACTTCGTTCTGAGATTTCCTGGATTCACAGATATTAACGACAACCACTTCCCTGTATGGACCACTGATGCTTGGTGTTCAAATCCTGGTGTCTGTTCCAACCTATTTATGACACATCTGCTCCATATACCACCTGCCTTTCCTATGCCTGGCATTTGTTTAATCAAGAATTCTTTTCAGCCAAGTGCAGTAGTGTGTGCCTATTGTCCCAGCTACTGGGGAGGCTGAGGCAGAAGGATTACCTGAGTTCAGTAGTTTCAGGGAATCCTGGGCTACATAGCAATAGCCTCATATTCTCTCTCTCCCTCCGTTCCTCCCTTCCTCTCTCTCTTTCCTCTCTCTCTGAAAAAAAAAAACAAACAAAACCACAGATTCTTAGATTTGTTTATGTAAACTTGAAAATTTCTAGATTTTTTTCCTCTCTTTTTTGGCTTTGCTTGGACTTGAAGTAGGGGCTCACCCATGCTAGGCAAACACTCTACCACCAAGCTACATCCCCAGCCCAGAAAGTCCAGATTTTAAAGTGAATGTCATATTGAAATGATGTCCACCACCAGTGACCATGGCACTGAACCGTGTCTGCTTAGCTCACCTTCGCTTCTCTGGTACTCTCCAAGCTTGTTCAGTGAATAAGCAAAGTCCCCACGGCGTGAGTTGGACCCCAGATTTACAGACATGAACGCTGAACGGTAACTTGCTTAGGATCATACAGCTTGGCAATTGAAATGAGGATCCAGATTTGTGTCCAATTCAAATCCATGCTCTTCTTTCCTGTACTCTCAGCTACCCAGTCTAGAGCATTTATTCTGTATGCGTTTGTCCCTGAAGTTCCTGTAACCTCATACAAGGTGGAGTTCCGGAACATAGCTTCTTGCCAAACGAAAACAGCTGGGCTCTGGACACAGTCAGTCCATGGAGTATGACTCTGCCCGGGTTCCCTACAGCAGATGGGAAACTGAAGGATAGCTATTGGTCCAAGTGACCCAGAGTTGCCAGGTGAGCCCGGCCAGGGATGAAGGGGTGATGAACCTCGCGGCTTTTATTCTGTTGATGTGTCTACAGCTTCGTAGGCCACTTCAAGTCTCGACAGAAGCGGGAGGCAGAGCTGGGGGCTCGGGCCCTGGGGTTCACCAACATCTATGTGAAGAACCTACATGTGGACATGGATGAACGGGGCCTTCAGGACCTCTTCTCCCAGTTTGGTGGGTGTGTTTCCCAAAGGAGAAGGGGGAACACTGTTATTCTTCCATGCCCAGGTCTGCTGGGAGGAGGGCTTCCCTGGGATTTCCTGGGAACTTACAGGAAGGAAGGGAACATGCTGGCCCTTTCCCAGCTCCCTGCTAAGCCAGTTTGGTCTTTCCTAGGAAATATGCAGAGTGTCAAGGTGATGAGAGACAACAACGGCCAATCCCGGGGCTTCGGCTTTGTCAACTTTGAGAAGCATGAGGAAGCTCAGAAGGTAGGAGCCTTCATGGCCCTGCTCCAGTAAAGAGGCACAAAGCCAGGACTGGGAAGCCAGAAGATCATGGGTGGGCCTGTTAAGCAGAGGACAAGAAAGCACCCTTCCTGGCCCAGGATGCAAGGACCAAAGGCGCTAGCATTATCTTTTCTTGTTGGCTTCTAGGCCAGGAGGTTCAAAGAATTGAACATTCAGGAAGGGAAGAGAAAGTCTTCACTATGTATAAGTATTTACTAATAACTGACATCTTAAGAAGCCTCTTCATCCTCAAATATTTCTCCACACACAGGTTAAAAAAAATCCTAAATACTGAGTCACTATGCATTTGGGTCTGACTTCTGCTGCTTTCTGTGGATAAACGAATGGGAATTTGGTTCTCCAAGTGCATTACAAAAAGAACCTGGTTGGTTCCTCAGTGTTCTGGCAGAAGATGCAGGATTTTACACCATCTAACAGATTTGTGCCATTTAAGAGAAGAAAAAGCTTGGGGCTGGAAAGATGGTCCAGCAGTTAAGTGTTGCTCTTTCAGAGGTCACTGAGTTCAGTTCCCAGCACCCACATCAGGCAGCTTACAACTGACTATAACTCCAGTTCCAGGGAAATGACACCCTCTTGTGGCCCTCTTGAGTACCTACCTACCCACAGGTGGCATACTCTTACACAGATATATTCTATGCACATGCATTAAAAGTTTTTTAATGTTTGAAAAAAAGATTGAGGCATCTGAAAGACGGATAAGAACGCTGTGGTTAAGAACATTGGCTGCTCTTCTGGAGGACCCAGGTTCAATTCCCAGCACCCACATGGCAGCTCACAACCATCTGTAACTCTAGTTCCAGGGCATCTGGGCACCCTCTTTTGGCCTCCATGATCACCATACACAGACAGAAATGCAAATACTTATACACATAAAATAATAAATAATAGTAAAAACATTAAAGAAAAGTTTAGAAGATTTTTAAAAAGAAAAGAAAGTCGGGATTGACATGCAAATGTTTCTAAAAATCTTTATGAACGCCTTCATGGTTAGGGAAAGGAATTGCTCTGTGAAGGATGAAGGATGGTGGTTAGACACCCACATCATCTTGAAGAATGGTGTTTGTTGTTTTGTTCAAATTAGTCCCATGTTGTGACAATAGAATTTAGGGGAAGTTCCTGTCCTGCCCCATCCCACAGCCATTCAGTTCCAAAGAAATACACAGAGGCTTATATTAATTATAAACGGTTTGGTCTATTAGCTCAGGATTATTATTAACTAGCTCTTTCTTTTTTTTCTTTTTCTTTTTTTGGTTTTTTTGAGACAGGGTTTCTCTGTAGCTTTGGAGCCTGTCCTGGAACTAGCTCTTGTAAACCAGGCTGGTCTCGAACTCACAGAGATCTGCCTGCCTCTGCCTCCCAAGTGCTGGAATTAAAGGCGTGTACCACCCTTACCTGGCCTATTCTGTTTTTAGAAAATAAAACTTTAATCAAAAACTTAAAATCCAGCTGGGCAGTGGTGGCAAACATCTTTAATCCCAGCACTTGGGAGGCAGAGGCAGGCAGATCTCAGTGAGTTCGAGGCCAGCCTGGTCTACAGAGCGAGTTCTAGGACAGCCTCCAAAGCTACAGAGAAACCCTGCCTTGAAATAAATAAATAAATAGTCTTATGCCATCTCTTTAAAAAGTGATTGTCCTGTAAGTGGCCTTTCCCCAGAATGAATTATTCCCAGAGAGGAAAACCTGCCTTATTGTGGCCTTTTCTGGCCCCAGAGGCAGAACTGGAGACAGGGCCACATCCACACAGTTCACTGTGTGCCTGCTCCTGTTCTCCAGGCCGTGGACCACATGAATGGGAAGGATGTGAGCGGGCTGCAGCTGTATGTGGGTCGGGCCCAGAAGCGGGCAGAGCGGCAGAGCGAGCTGAAGCGCAGGTTTGAGCAGATGAAGCAGGAGAGGCAGACCCGTTACCAGGTGAGGCCAGGGATCACGGAGGCTGCAGCTCCTGTTTGAAGGGGGGGATGGGGGTGGGGCACTCTGAGTGTGACCTCTTCCTCTAGCCACCCTCCTTCTAGAAACATGACTCAGGGCCAGAATCAGATGAGCTCTGGGGTAGGCATCACCACCTGGCTGTGAGAGAGAAGAGGCACCACAAAGGGCTGTTTTTGGAATGCTGTCAACTTCAGTGTTCAGTGCCCACTACATCCTCCGGCGATGATCAAGAATGCCTTACATATTGCCAGGTGCCTCTAGAGGACCTCTTACTCTAGGTTGAGAATAATCAGGTTGAGTGTGTTACATCCGGAAGTTGGAATGTTGTTTAGCCATTAAAGTCACATTAAGTCGCTGCTCAGTCAGCAAAGTGCAAACATGAGCACTTGAGTTTGACCCCCAGTAACCCTCGTGAGAACTGGGTATGCAGCACACAGCTTAATGTAAACACCGGGGGATACAGGTGGGTCCCTGGGGGGGCACACTGACCCACAAGGTTAGCCTGACTGATGATCTTCAACTCCCAGCAAAGAGATCAGGTCTCAGAAAACAAGGACTGACTGAGGAAGACACCTAAGGTTATCTTCTGGCTTCTGCATGTGCACATACCCAAAAATTCCCTTAAGTTAACTGTTGGCTTTTTTTTTTTATATTTATTGAGATCCACATTTTTCTGGGCTTCCCTCCCTGCCTCTCTCCTCCCCTCTTCAACCCTCCCACAATGTCCCCATGCTCCCAATTTACTCAGGAGAGCTTGTTTTTTTATACTTTCTACTTCCCGTGTAGATTAGATCTATGTAAGTCTCTCTTAGCGTCCTCATTGTTGTCTAAATTCTCTGGGATTGTGGTTTGTAGGCTGGCTATCTTTGCTTTATGTTTTAAAAACACCTATGAGTGACTACATGTGATAACTGTCTTTCTGTGTCTGGGTTACCTCACTCAAAATAATGTTTTCTAGTTCCATCCATTTTCCTGCAAAATTCAAGCTGTTGTTATTTTTTTCTGCTATGTAGTACTCCATTGTGTAAATGTACCACATTTTCTTTATCCATTCTTTGGTCGAGGGGCATTTAGGTTGTTTCCAGGTTCTGGCTATGACAAACAAAGCTGTTATGAACATAGCTGAGCACATGTCTTTGTGGCACAATTGAGCATCCTTTGAATATATACCTAAAAGTGGTATTATTGGGTCTTGAGGAAGGTTGTTTCCTAATTTTCTGAGAAATTGCCACACTGATATCGAAAGGGACTGTACCAGCTTGCATTTCCACCAGCAATGCAGAAGTGTTCCCTTTTCCCCATAACCTCTCCAGCATAAGTTGTCATCAGTGGTTTGGATCTTGGCCATTCTTAGAGATATAAGATGGAATCTCAGAGTTGTTTTGATTTGCATTTCTCTGATGATTAAGGATGTTGAGCATTTCCTTAAGTGTCTTTCAGCCATTTGAGAGTTCTCTGTTTTGGTCTGTACTCCATTTTTTCATTGGATTATGTGATCTTTTGGTGTCCAATTTCTTGAGTTCTTTGTATATTTTGGAGATCAGACCTCTGTCTGATGTGAGGTTAGTGAAGATCTTTTTCCATTCTGTAGTCTGTCGTTTTGTCTTGTTGACCGTGTCCTTTGCTTTACAGAAGCTTTTCAGTTTCAGGAGGTCCCATTTATTAATTGTTTCTCTCAGTGTCTGCGCTGCTGGGGTTCTATTTCGGAAGTGGTTCCCTGTGCCAATGCATTCAAGAGTACTTCCCACATTCTCTTCTATAAGGTTCAGTGTGGCTGGCTTTATGTTGAGGTCTTTGATCCATTTGGACTTGAACTGTTGGCTTTTTTAAAAAAAGATTTATTTATGTGTATGAGTATTTGCCTGAATTTATGTAAGTCATTAGGTACATGCCTGTCACCTGTGGAGCGAAGAGGGCATCAGATCCTTTGGAACCTGAGTTATAGTTGCTTGTATGCTCTAGAAAATGAACCTGGGTCCTTGTCAGGAGCAACAAGTACTCTTAACTGCTGAGTCATCTCTCTAGCCTCTTCATCATGATCATCCTCTCTCTCTCTCTCTCTCTCTCTCTCTGTGTGTGTGTGTGTGTGTGTGTGTGTGTGTGTGTGTGTGTGTGTGTAACCGCTCTGGCTGTCCTGGAACTCGCTCTGTAGACCAGGCTGGCCTCAAACTCACAGAGATCTTCCTGCCTCTGCCTCTTTAGTACTGGCATTAAAAGCGGGTGCCACCACAGCCCTGCCCTTGTCATCATTTTTGAGACAAGGACTCATCATATAGTTCTAGTTGGCCTGGAACTCACTATGTAGACCAGGCTGGCCATGATCCTCCTGTCTCTCCCTCCCATGTGCTGGGATTGCAGTCAGGAGCCACCATGCCCTACAAGTTAGCTAGTTAAAGTTAATAGTGTAGATCAGTACAATGTAACTTTTTGGAGATGAACTTCTTTAAATTTTTTAATAAGAGTTTTAGATTTTATGGAGAACGTATGTGCATGCATGTATACATATGCTCACGTACATGCATGCATTTGTAATAGTTCTCAGTGAGAGACCGCTTTCTTCTCATTGCAGAGACACTTGAGAATGTCTAGAACTTTCAGTTGTCACATTTCGGGGGGAAGGGATGCTGGCAAACCTCCTGTGGTGGGCAGCACGGTTCACACACAATGAACTGGCCCAAAAGGCTGTGCTGCAGTTTTAATATCTCTAGGATGGGAGCAAAGTTTTCTCATCTTAGGGTTGATGGAAGAAAGGGCTTAGAGTCGTGTCTTGCATCAAGAAGATAGTATGTTGTGCAGGCAGATGGCGGAGTGGCAGCTGTCCTGTACTCTGTGACTGAAACAGAATTGGCCGGGCAGGAGTTCTACATACAGTCGCTCCACCCAGCCTCCCAGAGAGCTGTGCGGCTGAGCTCTGAGTCTCACCCAGCCTGCTGTAGGTCTGAGACCTCCTCCTGTGGTCCCTGAGTGTGGAATGGGAGACTGGGATCTGTGCAGGTGTATGGAAGCAGTTGTGGGCCTTAGACGTTACGGGAGCTGCAGTAACTGGGGACAGGCAGGCTGAGTGGCTACATGAAGCTGAGCCCTGCGTATCCTTTGTGGCCCTGCCAGCCACTGACCCCACCCCAGGCAGTCTGGGACAAGAGGGGAAGAGGTGTTCAGCAGTATCCCTTCTTCCAGGGTGTGAACCTCTACGTGAAGAACCTGGATGACTCCATTAACGACGAGAGGTTGAAGGAAGTTTTCTCTGCCTATGGAGTGATCACCAGTGCTAAGGTGAGGACCGCAGCACTCCCTGCCCTGCCCTTCCCGCTCTCACCCCTGCAGAACCCCCAGCTTCTCACCCTTGCACACCCCCAGCCTCTTGCTTGGCTTCCAACGACTTTGGGTTGAATTCCTCTTTCTGGTTCTGGCTCACACCTTTGGAGATCTCTCAGCAACCTTGTCTGGGTGGGATGGGAAGAAATTAAACATATACTCTAGCTGTAGAGCTGGGCTTGGTGCAATATTACCTTGTTTTCTTCAACATCCATAGATACCATAGACATATATCAGGTTCCAGAAACTTACCCTATTTCTGGGCCTCAGTTTACCCATCTGGAAAACAAGCTGTCACTTGTCCCTCTTCACTCATTCTTCCTCATTTGTTGAGTGCTAGCTGTGTGCCCAGTCCTGTGAAGTCCCTAAGAGGTGACAAATGGCCTTTCTATCCAGCAGTTCCGTGACTGTGCAGAGTCTGTGTCTCATTCACAAGATGAAGGGGAAACATGGACTGTGTGGTTCGCAGCCCTGGCTTCTCATCTGGAGCAGAAAAGATGCACGGAGAATTCCAGGGCATGACCTGAACATCTGACTTTCTTTTTTAACTTAAAACTTTATTATATTTTATTATATATATGTAGGTACACACATGCCCAGAGTTCAGAGGTCAACCTGTGGAAGTCAGTTCTCCTCCTTCCACTGTGTGGGCCTGAGGGATCTGACTCAAGTCATCAGGCTTGGCAGCAGGGGCCTTTACCCGCTGAGCCATCTCTCCAGCCCAGGTGATTGTAAGATGGCCCAGTATTTATTCATTTCATGCCAGGCTCTTAGGCAAGCATATAAAGATAACTAAGCTGTGGTCCATGTTTTGAGGACTTTATGATCTAGTGATAAGGGCAAATGCATCACTATTGTGAGATGGGACCTGGACTGGAGGAGAACTCAGTTCCTAAAGTGCTTGCCTTGCTAGCCCGAGGACCTGTTCTATCCGAAGAGCACAGGTAAGATAAAAGGCCAGGTGTGGTGGCGTGGCGCTGTGTGCCTTGGTGCAGTGGTGTAGCGACGTGTGAGGTGGTGTGGCTCTGTGCGGTGGCGCGGCTCTATGTGGTGGCGCAGCATGTGAGGTACTGTGCTGCCTTGTGAGGCGGTGTAGTGACGTGTGAGGTGGTGCGGCTCTGTGCGGTGACGTGGCTCTGTGCGGTGGCGTGGCTCTGTGTGGTGGCGCAGCATGTGAGGTACTGTGCTGCCTTGTGGGGTGGTGCTCTGTGTGGTGGCACAGCACTGTGTATTGTAACCCCAGACAGGCAGATTGCTGGAGCTTGCTTGTCTGTCTGTCAGTCTCTCCAACTTGAGACCCTGTTACAGAACAAAGATGGATATCACTTGAGGAATGATACCCATGGTTGTCCTCTGGTCTCTGTAGACACATGCATGTTAACCTACACACATATGAACATGTGTTTCTGCACATGTGCACACACATAGCATATACGCAGATGATGGGAGGCAGTATTGGAGAGAGAGATGCAGGGGCTCAGGGAGGAAGTGGAGATGGCCTTTGGCTTGACTATGAGGAGATAGGGAACAGGGGTAGGAGGGGGTTATATAATGGGGATTTGTCTAATTTTTTTAGATTTATTTCTTTATTATGTATATAGTGTTCTTCCTACATGTCAGAAGAGGCCATCAAACCTCATTACAGATGGTTGTGAGCCACCATGATTGCTGGGAATTGAACTCAGAACAGCTAGTACTCTTAACTACAGAACCGTCTCTCCAACCCCAGCAGATAGATTTCAAAAGGGAACAATAAAGTTTGTAAAGCTTGAGTGGAATTTACTGTGAACTTGCTAGTAGCTTATTTACAGTAGGCAATGTACTCACCTTCGTTTGTTTAATTTTTATTGCATTTTATATAAATATACAGAGCTGGGCGGTGGTGGTGCACACCTTTAATTCCAGTACTCAGGGGGCAGAAGCAGGTGGATCTCTGTGAGTTTGAGGCCAGCCTGGTCTACAAGAGCTACCAGGACAGGCTCCAAAGTACAGAGAAACCCTGTCTCGAAAAACAAAAAACAAAACACACACACACCACGCACACGCACACGCACACACACGCACACATACACCTATCTGCTAACAGAAGTTCTTAACAATGTTTTTGCATCAAGACTTCTGGTCCCTGAGTTGGAAAGAGGGTAAGAGCACTTTCTGTGCAAACATGAAGACCTGAGTTCAAATCCCCATAGCCTATATAAAAACCTAACTCTGCTCATGTATGTGCTTGTAACCCCAGTGCTATGCTGGGTAGAGACAGGAGGATGGCGAGGCCTGGCTGGCTTCCAGCCTACCTTGTACAGTGAGAGACTCTGTCTCAAAGGAATAAGGTAGAGAGTGATAGAGCAGGATGTCCAACATCCTTCAGCCTCCGTGTGCACATGACACACCACATGCAGACACGTGCACACACACATGCACACACATACACACGAATACATACATACATACACACACACACACACACACACACACACACACACACGCAATGACATCTGGTCCTGATGAGTTTTTGGTTCCCTTCTAAGAATATTTTGCTTAGAACAAAATTAATAAGATTGTCAGAGCCGAGCCGTGGTGGCGCACACCTTTAATCCCAGCTGTGCCTCCCTAATCAGGAGTCAGGGTGTGAGTCGCAAAGTCTCGTGAAGTGCGGGGCATACAGTAGGCCTCAGCAAATGAGGAGAGTGTGGTTCGTCCCTCTGTCACAGGATGTGCTCAGTGATGGATGTGGTCCCGGGGGAGAAGCTTGTATCCCAGGAGTCTTGCTTCCCTGCGCCCAGCAACCCTTGTCTTGTCTTGCTTTTAGGTGATGACAGAAAGTAGCCACAGCAAGGGCTTTGGCTTTGTCTGCTTTTCCTCTCCAGAAGAGGCGACAAAGGCTGTGACCGAGATGAATGGGCGCATCGTGGGTACTAAGCCTCTGTACGTGGCCCTGGCACAGCGCAAGGAAGAGCGGAAGGCCATCTTGACCAACCAGTATAAGCGGCAGCTGTCGCGCTCTGTCTTGAGCTCCTTCCAGCAACCTACCAACTACTTAGTGCCTGCTGTGTCCCAGGTGACAGTGTGCCTACAGCTCCCACGGGGGCATGGAACTTCACAAACATAGGTTCTGTTGAAAACATCTTGGGCAAGCTGCTCCAACCCCTTGAAGTCTCACTGGCCCCATCTTTAAGGAGGCATAGCATGCTCTCTTGTCTTCCAGTCTGTGTGAGATTCCTGAGTGTTGTATGGAAGGGACTAGGTGGTTAAATGATGTTAGGAGGTCTTACATTAAGTACTGAAGCCTAAAGTAGGGTGGTGGTAGTACACATATTTAATCCCAGCATTCAGGAGGCAGAGGAAGGTGGATCTCTGTGAGTTCAAAGCCAGCCTGTTCTACAGAGCAAGTTCCAGGACAGCCAATGTTATACAGACATACCTCTGTCTCAAAGAAAAAGGTAACCTCAATGAAAACATTATCTTCTCCAGTTATGTCAGAATCCATTGGCTCTCCTAAACAGCCGTGGTGCTTGTAGCATTTTTCCAACTCAGACAGATGCGTCTGCACTTTGGCATGACCTGGCTGTTTGTGTTCTGAGGAGCATGGCTAAGGGGAATGACATCCTAGAACTTAGAACAGTAGAAAGATATGCATGACTGAAGACCACTGGCTTGGTAACGCCCTTTAGCAATTGGTTGTGCTTTCACGACCTGGAGTAAGTGGCATACTTTATCTAGGTCACTGAGCTAGGGTAAGGAACGATGGGTCTTACTCTGAGGGGTTTAGGGATAAAGGACACCCTGAGATGGGAGAATGGAGCACTCATGCCAGCTTTGTGGGCCTGAGTTATCTGCTGCAGGGGACAGTGTAGTTCTTGCAGTGGTGTCCCCGAGAAGATGCAAAGATCTCACCTTGGGTCCTCTTCTCCCACAGTCTACAGCACAGGCCATGTACTATGGTTCTGGCTCCATGGCTCCCATGCAACCTGACCCCAGGTGGACAGCCCAGTCACATGGACATTCGTGTAAGTGACCTAGCCCTTCTACGTTCAGCAAGGCTTGTGGGTGTGAGCCTCAAAAGAAGAGGCAGTATAGCAGGGTGGTGGTGGCACTTGGGAGGCAGAGGCAGAAGGATCTCCATGAGTTCAAGGCCAGCCTGGTCTACCAAGTGAGTTCCAGGACAACCAGGGCCACACAGAGAAACCCTGCCTCAACCTCCTCCTCCTCCCATTAAGAGACGGTGTACAACTCTGGGGCCGAGCCTCACTTTGCATTTCTCAGAGTTGGTTCCTTCCCTCCTCTGAGCCGCAGCTACCCCTTTCCAACTTGGGACCAAATGCAATGTTCATGTAGCAATAAGCACTGTGGCATCCCTGACAAGGACACAGTGTGGTTATTGCCAGTTATCTCCAAAAGCTACTCTGATTTTGGGCTGAAAATTCTTGCGGAGCAGAGGAAAAAAAAGAAAGAAAGAAAGAAACTCCTTTGGCTAAACTGTTGCTGAATGGCCTTCTATGCTCCGAGCTTATTCTCAGGTCTCTTGGGACTAAAGTGAAGGATCAGAACTTCAGGGCCTGCAGAGATGTGAGCAGCTTTCAGCATTTGCAGGTTTCTGTACAGTCTCCCTAGAGTTCTTGGTCTAGGAAAACGACTCTCTTTCTCTGCTGTGAATTTCTAGTTCCTCCCCAGCCCTGGGAACTTCAGGCCACAGTGTGCTACTTTGACGGTAACCCAAGCCCTCTGTTTTTCTCTGTGCTGCCTGCCCTCCAGCTGCCTCGGTGGTCCAGTCCCTAAGCACGATGCAACAGTCCTATATTCACCTCGGCAGTGCCAGCCAGGCCTCCAGCCAGATGCCTCACATGCAGAGCGTAGGTGAGCGTGAGTGAGCAAGGTCAGGATCTGGGATGGAAGGGAGTCAACGGGGAGCAAAATCTTATCCCTGGGGCTGGCAGTGGGAGGGAGTTTAGATCAGGCTCCATGGGAACCCTGCTTTCTTGGTGAGCCAGGCCAGCTTTAGAGGCTGTCTGTAACATAAATGACCTTGGGAGTCACTTGGTGCCCCTTGCTGATTGCTAGCTCTCCTGACTTAATCTTTAAAATCGGCATACGAATAGTAGGCCCATTTTGTTATGAGGGTTGGTGAGTTCCCAGATGGGAACTCCCAGATGGGAGTCTTAGTAAATACTGAAACTACTGTGGCTTGAAGACAAGAGTATCTGTTGGCCAGTATCCTCACATCTCTGTGTTGGCTCTACATTCAGCCCTGGAGCTTCTTCGGGGATTCCACATGAATGAGCCAGATAAAATCCTTGGTCTTCTGTTGTTGTCAGGCTTCAACATACATGCTCATTGTTATATCTTTCAATTGTAGTAAAATATTCACAATATAAGATTTACTGCTTTATTATTTTTTTTAAAGTTTTAATTTTCTGTGCATGAATGTTTGCCTCCATGGATGTATGTGCACCATATGCATGCAGTACCCACAGCGGCCAGCAGAGGGTGCTGGATACCCTGGAACTAGAGTTACAGTCAGTTGTATGTTGCTATGTGGGTGCTTGGAAGTGAGTCCCAGTACTCTGTAAGAACAGTGAGAGTTTTAGTACTTTAAATGTTTGTGTTTTATCTGTATGCTTGTCTGTGTAGGGATGTCAGACCCCTTGAACTGGAGTTATAGACAGGTGTGGGCTGCCATGTGGGTGCTGGAAATTGAACCCTGATTCTCTGGAAGAGCAGGCAGTGCTCTTATCCGCTGAGCCATCTCTCCAGCCCCGAGCTTTGCTATTTTTAAGCCCATAGTTTAGTGGCATCCAGTGTGTTCCCACTATGGAGTATGAACTGCAGTATTTTCCACAATCGCCTTTAGAGCCTTCTGGCTTATAAAACTGGACTCCCCACTAGCCAGAGTTCTTCATTTTATCCTTTCTGGCCCCTGAAAAAAATCACCATTCAATTTTTGGCTCTTTGAATTTTCAGTGGCTCGTTGCCAAAAGGCTGAGAAGCAATTGCCTTTATTAATTTGAGTTCATGCAAGTGGAATTGGACTGTCAGTCCTTTTTGACTGGCTTTCACTTAGCACAGTGTTCTCAAGTTTCAAGAATGTTCCAGCATGTAGCAGTTCCCTGCATATGGAGATTTTGGTTATGCATTCATTCAATTTGATGAGCATACAAATTGAGCTCTCTTCCACCTGTGAGCTCTTGTCCACGAATACTGCTACTATAAACACGGATTTACAGCTAGCTCCGTGAGGCCCTGCTTTCAATTCTTTTGAGTACATATCCAGAGCTGAAATTTCTGGATGTGTCGTATATTGTATTTCTATCATTGCTGTCTACCTGACATTCTTGTCTACTGTACACAAATTTCTTTACTGCTCCACCGAAATTTGCTATCTATATTTTTTTCTTTTTAAAGTTTTATTTAACCAGGCGGTGGTGGTGCACGCCTTTAATCCCAGCACTCTGGCGGCAGAGGCAGGCGGATCTCTGTGAGCTCGAGACTAGCCTGGTCTACAAGAGCTAGTTCCAGGATTGACTCCAAAGCTGCAGAGAAACCCTGTCTCAAAAAAGAAAA
>JAQHUG010000077.1:333314-372618 GCA_028555095.1 Dicrostonyx torquatus | reverse complement strand
CCCAGACCCAGAAAGACAATTATCTCATAAGTGGTTTTAAAACAAAAAGCAAAGAAAACTATAGCTACAAATCACAATCCCAGAGAATGCAGACAACAATGAGGACCCTAAGAGAGACATCATAGATCTAATCTACATGGGAAGTAGAAAAAGACAATGTCCTGAGTAAATTTAGAACATGGGGACCTTGGGAGAGGGTTGAAGGGGAGGGGAGAGGCAGGGAGAGTAGAGAAAAATGCAGAGCTCAATAAAAATTAAAAAAAGTTACAGATAGTTGTGAGTTGCCGCGTGGGTACTGGGAATTAAACCT
This sequence comes from Dicrostonyx torquatus, assembly GCA_028555095.1. Classification (NCBI taxonomy): domain Eukaryota; kingdom Metazoa; phylum Chordata; class Mammalia; order Rodentia; family Cricetidae; genus Dicrostonyx; species Dicrostonyx torquatus. The sequence goes on along the minus strand of JAQHUG010000077.1, from coordinate 372,308 downwards.
GGGTCCTCTGGAAAGGCAGCCAGTAATCTTAAGCCCTGAGCATCCTCTCCAGTTCCCTACAACTCTACAACCCATTTTCAATCGTACTTAGTTGAGGAAGCTCCTGGACCACAGATCTTATGCCCTATTTACCCTTAGTTCTTAAGATTCTCAGTAACAAGTCCAATTCACTAAAGCCATGTTTATGGCTTAGAGCTCCTGTCCCTCTGGTTTTGTCAAGTGTTCTCAGGCAAGTCTCCCATCCTCATTCTATTCTGAAACCAAGTTCTCCCCATTCATTGTCATTTCCCTTCCATATGCAATCTATCCATCTCACTCCCTCTTCAATTCTTTCTACAACCAGGTAATGTCACTCTCCACAAAAACTTGGTGACCTGAGTTTGACACCTGGAACTCATGAAAGATAAACAACTTGACAAAGTTGCTCTCTGATGTCCACAGGTATAGACTGTGGCACACACATGCTATTCATAGACACCTATTAGGAACACATTTCAGGCATTCACCTGTTGATGGCTGTTTATGCTGATTCATTAAATATTGGCTTTTGTGAATGCTGCCACAATAAACATGGACGTACAGTTGTCTCTAAGGAGTGATAACTGCTAGGTATTTTTTTCCTCCTTTTTCGAGACAGGTTCTACACTTTTTATGGTGTGGGGTCTTGAAGCCAGGGCTTTGTACATGCTAGACAAATGCTCTATCACTGAACTTTATGTCCAGTGCTTAGCTTTTTCTTCTGATCTCAGTTCATGCTGTACTTACCAGTGGACCTTTACCTCATCACGGAGGCAGGCAAGACAATAGTTGAGTGCTGGACAGCTTCTCTATGATGCCTAAGTCAGGTGCAGCTTTATACTCAGGCAGCTATCTGGTTAACTCTCAGGGCCACTGCCCTGAGAGCAGGGATGGATCTTGTTACCCTGTTTCCCTTGGACTACACACAATGCCTGGGCTGTTCCAAAATTTGCTCAGTCAAACAGATGAATGTCCAAAAACCAGTGGCTGTTTTTTTCATAGATCATTCTATATTATTAAGGAAATAAGTGAAAATATATTTAATTAACATTTCTTGTACAGGGTTGAAATTCAGCAATAGGAAAGGTACATGTAAGATGTAGCTTGCTTTTATTTTCTAGTTTGTGCTACAGTCAACATAGCACAACAATTTTTATCACTACCTGAGTTTCTGGTGCAAGGCTGAGAAGACAAACGTGCACAAGCCGACTGCACAGAAGAAAATCTTTTAATGCAACAGCAACACACAGGTCAATAAAATCAGGTCAATAAACTTCAACATATTAACAACACACAGGTCAATAAACTTCAACATATTAACAACAACAACAACAACAAAGAAGCCTGAGGGGCTGCTGTTGGGGTAAAGGTCAGTTCCTGCTCAGACTGGAGGGACACAAATCTCAAGGAGGCCTCTCTCCCGATCCCAGGAGGAATTTGGGCTCTTTGAACAGCATAGGTAGCTCCATTCAGAAGGCAACAGCACAGAGCCTCCAAGGGTCAGGCTCTGCCTTCCCACAAAGGGCCTGGACTAAAGGCACTGGGTCTCAACACAGGACACTGTGCCAAGGACAGGGTGCAGACAGCAGCTGTACCCTTGGGGAAATGGCAGCCTTGGAGAACCAGCTCAACAGGCCGCTTCGGGTGTAGGTAAGCCAGCACTTTAGCCTGTCAACACTACCCTCCCAAGCTCAATTAACTCAAGAGGTGTGGTGTCTCGGGACACCACAAGGGCAACAATCGGTCTGCGGCACATCTGGGTCACGACAACCACCAAGTACTTTGTTGACAAAGACCGGGCAGAAGCAAGGGAATGAGCCCAGGGCTGTAGCTTCACACTTTAGCTCCAATGGGGACCTTTATGAAAAAAATGTCCTGTGCTTGTCTGTAAATGGACTTAATTTGAACAAGCGAAGCTTCTCAGGTGGAAGGCTGCTACCTCTCCAAGGGGCCAAAGTGGGGTTGCCTTTGCACTCCCTTAGGGTCATGCTGGGTTTTGGGGGCAGATGCAGGGGAGGCCCCTAGCTTCTCTGGGAAGGTCAGGTAGAGGGTTCCTGTTGCCCTCTTGGGGTTTTAGTTCATGTTCTGGTTGACTTCCTGCCGTAACTTCTGTGCAGGGCCATTCCTGGGTTCAATTTGCAGGAGGCTGCTAATATCTGCAAGGCTGGATTTATAGTCCTAGGAAAGAGAAAAGAGGAGTTGGGAAGGGACTGAGGAGGTGAGAACCAGCTGGAGAAGTAGGAGGTTTTCAAACCCTAGACTGGAGAGAAGGTAGGGGCCCAGGAGACAGAATACAGCAAGTGCCACTTCACTTGGTACACCAAGAGCCAGCAGCAGCACACATCTCTGCAGTTATGGTTGGGCCTCTGGGCAGGGATCCTTTACCTTCAGTGCCTTGTAGGCTTGAGCCCGTCTGTAGAACGCCTTTACATTCTTCCCATCCAGCTTGAGGGCTTCTGTGCAGTCCTTTACTGCCTCCTTGTACTGTTTCAGGACCAGATGGCAGAGCGCTCTGATGTGGAAAGACCATTGCAGAAGCTCAGTCACTTGTGGGTCTCCACATGCAAGATGGAGGCAGTGGGGGATGACCTGATTTGCTAAGTACCCATTCTGTGTTGTTGCTTTCCACCTCAATCCTCTCAAGTCTAGCCTTACCTCCCAAGATGGAGGCTTATGTGTGCATGTGACTGCCACATGTGTACTGATGCCTAGGGAGGACAGAAGGTGTTGGATTACCTAGAGTTAGAGTTACAGGTGGCTATGAGCCACCATGAGGAAGCTGAGAACTGAAACCCAGTCCCCAGCGAGCAGCCAGTGCTCTTAACTGATGAGCAATTTCTCCAGCTCCTTACCCTTTTTTGCAGATACAAAGGTTATGAGAAGCTCAGGAGTCAAGGGACTTGTCCAAGGCCCACTAACGAGGGGCAGAGCTGGAGTTGAGACCAGTGGGTCTGAAGGAACCCTGAGCCTGGCCTTGCACACTTCTGCCACTCACCACCCTGCATCAGGTTCTTTAAGCAAAATTCCCAAAGCATTTCCCTCAACAGAGAAAAAACAAGTGCATGAATATTAATCCTAATTAACTGTGCATGCTGGCGTTTCAGGGGTGGAGTGTAAAGATGTAAGCAATTACTTTGAAACAATCAACAGTAAGATGGACTGGACCAGGGATAGAGTACAGGTCAGCACTGGATATGGTCCCCAGCACTGTGTATCAACTGGAGAATTTAAATGTGTGTTTAAGATACACGTTTCCAACTTCCCATACTTTGAAATGTCTCACAATAAAATGTGAAAAATACCCACTGTGATTTCTCATCATCCAAGTCTGGTCCTTTCTTCAAAGCCGTCACCTTGGCCACAGAGCACTCACTAGTTGGATATGGCATCATTTGTTTTACCAAAGACCTCTCTGCAAGTATTTTCACTGTTAAGTACAGAATGTCGCAGCAAACTCCCTTGGGAAAGAGGCTGCTAGATCAAGAGACACCAACAGCTCAAATTGTGCTATTGCCAGGTACTCTGAAGAAGTTACCAAGAATCTCTTTTCCTATAACTGTAACAAACCTGGGACTCAAATTTTAATTTCTGTGATGAAAGAAAATGGTATTTTAGTTACTTTTTTCCTGGTCCTCCTGGGCACCACACCCAGGGCTTTGTGTTGGTTGCTATAAGCATGAAAAGCTGAGCATCTTTATATAAGGTGTTTTAATATAAAACCAAAGCTATCCAATTCACCCTTACTACCTCTGTGGGGTTTCCTTCTGCGCTGTAAGGTAATCAGCTTGTAGGTTCTCCCAATTATTTTGTTTTTACATTTGACTTGTGTTCTTCTAAAACCTTATTTGTAAACACAGAGAAGAATTTGTATTTAACCCCCACATAGTCAATCCAACCTTATTTATTGAATGATACCTCTTCTCCCCACACTTAAACTAAATGTTCATGTTTTTATTTTTTCCTCATAAATTTTGAAATCATTACAGTTAAAATGCAAACACAAAACAAAAATCTAACTGGGCTGGAGTACAGATCAGTGGCAGAATGCTGGCCTAGCAGGCACGAGGCCCTCAGTATGATGGGCAAGGCACCCCCACCCAGAGGGAAAGAACACATTTTAAAAGAGCACATTTTAAATGAGGGAAGTAAGTGTAGCCAGATACATTTGCTTAAAGAACAATATGTAAACAAAATTCTTCCAAGCCATGGTAAAAATACAATACTTGTTTAGAAGAATGAGCTAATGGGTATCTTGGAGCATCCAGGCCAAGGAGCTTAAAGAAAGGAGGGAGTTGATGCCACAAACACGGAGCAAGTGGGTCACAAGCTTCCTTCACAAGTTAGCCTAACACAGGAAGTACCCTGGTTCAATCAGCTCAGAAACTCACAGGCCCAAATTAGATCCAAAATTTAAACTAAAAGTTCTCTTTTCAACTCTTAAGAAGCAAAACCAAACGTGAGTGAGCTAAATCTACTTAATTTCTTAGACCATCTCCTGTGAACAGGGTTCACTGAAGAAATCACTAGCTGATTTCAGAAAGCTGCCTCAGCTTCTGCACAAGCCTTTCAGTAGGTGCATCAAAGACCTTGCTACAGTGTGAAACATGATTTTTACATTTTTTTCTTTTCTTTTCTTTTTTTTTTGGTTTTTCGAGACAGGGTTTCTCTGTAGTTATTGGTGCATGTCCTGGAACTAGCTCTTGTAGACCAGGCTGGTCTCGAACTCACAGAGATCTGCCTGCCTCTGCCTCCCGAGTGCTGGGATTAAGGCGTGCGCCACCACCGCCCGGCTGATTTTTACATTTTCTTCAACTAAAAAATATTGTCTGTGTACATGATATGTGCATGTGGGTGTGTATGCCATGGCATACATACATGCGGAGTCAGTTTTCTCTTTCCACCCTTATTAATGTGGGCTCTGGGTACCAGAACTTGTAGACTTGTGTGACAAGCACCTTTACCTGCTGGGTCATTCAGTGCCTGGAAACACGTTTTATCTTAAAAGTTTCCTAAGGAACAAGGAAGTTCTATCTCATCAAAGATTTTTGGAAAAGATTTATTGTCTTTGTGTTTGCATGTGTTTATGTGTACCATGCGTGGGCAGGTTCCCAGGGAGGCCAGAAGAGGGCACTGGATCCCAGGAATAGAAGTTATAGGCAGCTGTGAATTGTTCAATATGACACTAGGAACCATGTTATTTACCTCAGCCAGCTCTCCAGCTCCTAGATTAAAGATGTTCTAAACTGGCCAGGCAGTAGCAGTGCACATCCCAGTGCTCAGGAGGCAGAGGCAGGCAGATCTCTGTGATTTTGAGGCCATCCTGGTCTACAGAGTGAGTTCCAGGACAGTTAAGGCTGTTACACAGAGAAACCCTGCCTCAAACCATCCCCCCAAAGATGTTTCATAATGAATGCATGTGGGTATGAATAATAAATGTGTCGATGAGACATGGCCTCATGGCCTCTTGTTGACTATATCTAGCCTGTGACAATACGAGTGGGTTTCACTGAAGCCAGATTCCAGTTCTGCACCACCATGTAAAGGCTGTCAGAGCTTAGACAGTGCCTTGATTTTCTCAACTTTAAAAAACAGTAATACCTGTTTGCTACCTACACTGCTGAGCATCAGTGTAGAACAGTAAGTCCCACTCAACAGTGTGTGTGTGTGTGTGTACGTGCGTGCCCTGTCTCTGCCACCTACACCACTGAGCACCATATAGAGCAGCGAGTCCCACATAAAGGGGGAGGTGCTTTGGCTCCTGGGCTTTCACTCTCACTGCTCCCCAGTAGCAGTTCCTGCTGCAGAGCCTGCTACAGGCACAGGAGTCTGCACTCAGTCAGATCGTACCCTTTCTTCCTATTCCACTCCATGGCTCTAGGCCAGAAGGGACAGAAATAGGTGGGTAAGAGCAGCCATGGGCAGACTAGGGAGCTGTGTTGACACTGAAAGATAATGAAGATGACTGTTGAGCATCTCTTTAACCTCCACACTCTTTATAGGTGCCACTGTCAATTCCTTGCTCAGTATTGAAGTAGGTGGGAATGCACATGACCCAAACCCCTCCACAATCAGGAGTTTAAGTATTCCCTGAGCTATATCCCAATTCCTGGAGCCCACAGGAGGTCAGCACTCCCCCAGTGAGCCTCACCCCAGCCTTCAGAAAAGCCTTTGGAGAATCCCCGAGGCCAGCAGCTGTGCAGAAGATACCTGTTGCTGTATGTGGCAGATTCCAGGCTACTAAACAAGAGGCTTTCACTGTACTTCTCAATAGCTTTCTTATGGTTGCCCTTCTTTACAAGCTCATTGCCTTCTTCCTTCAGAACTTTGGCTCTCTCCATATCCCCAGCAGAAGGCACTAGACACAAATCAGAGAGGAAAAAACCATGGATCAGGGGCTCAGATGAGATCGGCATCATCTGTTTTAAGCCAGGGACTGCGTGCCGGCTGCAAACCATTCTTTCTGACTACTCGTCCCCTAATTAGTGGCTTCTAGTCAAGTAAAGGTTTTCATTAGAAGATGGAGATTTACAAACGCACTTACACATGCATATCATATACATGATAAAAAGCAAGCAAGGTTTACTCATAGCACTGCCACTGGGTAGCTGGAATGTTCTGCATGACCCACTTAACTTCAGTACCTCAGTTTCCTCCCCAGTGTGAAGGGCTATGTCAGGATCAGCTGTGAGAATACTGCCAAGGAAATGGAGAACAGCCTACAAACTTAATAGAGGCATCCAGTAAAGGAAGGCTATGCCTTCTAGGTTTCAGAAAGGGCCTGAAGAGGGCTTGTCCTGTTTTGCTGTGAGTATCCACTTTCACCTGCCACATGCAGTTCTGCTCCAGCCCTTAAGGGGAGAAAGCAGAGAACAAGGTGACCCAGGCTGCTCACACTACAGTGTTTTAAGGTCCTTTGCTGTGTGGCTCCAATTAATTGTCCCAGTCTCATTCCACAGCACCACATTTAACCTTTAAAAACCATCATGGTAAACAGTCAATATTTACAACCACAACAAAGTTGTTGGAATAAAATTAGCGCCCCAACTCATCCCCTGCTTAGGAGTTATTACTAGGACCCAAAGTCCTGTGGATCCTCCTCAGCCCACCCACTCTTGAAAGAAACTATTCTCACTCTGTGCTTCCCCCTCCCACAAGCTAACTATCTCAATCTATATAAACTACATCTATGGATTTAAAATCACCTGTAAGCAACTTGCCATGGAGCTTCATATACGGAAGCAAGTATTTCTATATAGTCATTTATGGCTTGGTTGTTTTCCCCTCAACATCCTATTCCTGCAATTTGTCGGTGTTGATACACGGACCTGTAGTTGATACATTTTTCACTCTCAAAATTCCAGGAAGGATTTGTCCCCTGTTCTGTTTGTGGAGACCAGGATTATTTTTAGTTTTGTTCTGCTATCACCAAACATTCTGTGAACATCCTGTTGGGTAGATGCAGACTCAGTTTCACCTGGGTTCTGAAGTAGTCTCCCCCCAGCCCGCAGCCATGTTTATCTATGCATTTCCCTTCTCTAGTTTCTTCCACTGCCTCTGCCCCCAATTCTCTCTAATGACCTCATCCTTTAAGCTCCAGCTCAAGATATCACTTTTATCACCTGCCCCAGTGTGAACCTTGACTTCTCAATTTAAACTTCCCAAACACTAACAATTCCATGGCACCTGCTTTTCCTCTATGTATCTTAAAGCATCATCACCATAACTCAGTTTCTCACTAGGCCAGGAGCTCCCTTAAGGGTCAAGTTGTCCCCTGTGCTCCACTGCTTAGCACAGGGCCTAGAACACATGGTTCAGTGATCTAGAGGAACGAATACAGTCAGGTACCTTGAGGCCATCTAATTCATTAGCACTCTGCAATCTCCTTCTCAAAGTGGAAAACAACTACCTGGCTCTCATATGCTGTACAGGGAGCTTCCTGCAGAGAGGAGTCATGAGTGCCCTCTTCCACTACCTGAGACTGACTTATCGATAAAAGAGCCCTATCCCCGTCCCTTCTGTACTTCCCTGTCTTGACTCATGCTTGCTAGCCTGGGACAGTTCTCCTGGACCATTAGTGAGAGCTTCCCAGCAGACAATCTCCTGTAGCGGTTACCCAGCTCTGTCTATCTGCTTATTCGCCCTTCTCCAGGGTCACCCAGGACAAGTGCTCTCAGGGAGGTAGCACTTTCTAGTTATGGGGATGCCCCAAGGAAGAGGGGGCTGAGACAGTTACAAAACTTCATCCTCTGGTCACAGGAGTCGGTGACCAATTAATTACACCAAGACACTGGGGAAATATAAGCTAAGTATATAGAATAAAGTAGTGAGCTGAAAAAACAAAAGAACTAGTGAGTTGTGAGGTAGGTAAAAGTGGGATGGGTTTTTGGAATGACACATGTAATTATGAGTCATTACATTTCCTTCATTATTTTGCCATGTTGTAAGTTCCTGTTCTTGTAATCAAAACCATTCTAAGCAACACACTCCAAGTACTGCTAGAATGACAGCTAGCACTTGCACCCGTGTGTCAGGCTAGGTTTACACATCTTAATCCTCTCACTGATGACATCACTATACAGTCAAGGAGACAATCTCTAAGAAGCTGGACCTATTAATCATGTTTTTCACGTCATTTATTTCCTAACAGCTAAAGGAGGCCAATTTCTAGAAGGTTACTCTAAACTTCTCAGAAAGAGCTCACCTCTGCTCTTTGTAGTTTCTTTGGATTTGTTTTTAGCTGTCTCTTTGTGATTCTCCGAAGGCAAGGAATTCCATCTCTTCTGGGCTGAAACAGGCACCACAGGAATAGGGGGCAGCTTTAGGCGCCACTCAGGCCCAAGGGAGTCCATGAGAGCTCTAGTGATTCTGGAAGAAAAGGCAGAGTCACAAGAGATGGATGGAGGCTCCTTCACAAGGCAGGGCACACTCCCCATTTCCCATCGTATTTCTCACATGCTCTAGCAGATGAATAGAGCCTACTACCCATCAACTCCTTCTTATATCTGACACCACAGGACACTTTCCCTTAGCCTGGCTGCCATACGTGAATTTTAAAGATAAACTTTACATAGACACCCCCAAGAAAGGATCCCATTAAAAATACATACATATTTTCTCAATGAAACTAGTACAAAGTATGCAAACACTTATTTGCTTACTGCTCAGATTTTAAGTGTCAACCCTAGCCCATTCAGCAACACTAAAATCCTCAGTGGTTCCCATTTGCAGGCTAACATGGCCGGTGAGCTCTGGCACTCTCCCTCCTCTCCATTTCTACTGTGTGTCACACCAACCCTGGTCCTCGGGCAGGCTCAGTGCGAGTGTTTGCCTAGCACATACAAGGCTAGGTTTGATCCTCAGCACTGCAAAAACAAGCGAGCGAGCAAACAAGCTTCCCCCTCTTGACCTTTATTATGCACCTCTTTCCTCTGCTTCCGTTTCCCATTCCTACTCTGGGGATCAAGCTAACTCCTGCTTATTTCATTTTCAACTTAAAATGGTATTCTTTGCCCATGATGTCCAATGTTGTTAATGGAAATGGATTTTTGGCACCTAATACATCACCTGGCTCTCACCACGACAGTGTGTCCTACATGAGTGAATAAAACTCTTGTAACATGTTCCTATGTTACAAGAATAAAACCACACAAACTGAAACTACAACAAATTCACAGCCTCTTACTAGGCTTTGGAGCAGTTTCCTGCTTGTCTCAGCTATCCCAATTCTTTGCAACCCTATTCCCTAACATTTTTTCAAAGCATTTTTCCTTATACACCAAATAAAAACCCGCCTGCCTGGGTGCTTGAGATGGTTAACCTTAACTGTTGGTGCTGGAGAGATAACTCAGTGTATTAAGAACACTTGTTTGGTTTCCAGCACCTACACAGTGGCTCACAACCACCTGTAATTCCAGTTCCAGGGATCCCACATCCTCTTTTGACCTCTGAGGGCACCAGGCATGCAAACACTCATACTCATAAAACAAACAAGACACACACACGACACCCCCTCAATTGTCATCTTGATGAGATCTAGAACCAGCAAAGGAACAAGAGTCTGGGTAAGCCTGTGAGGGATTATCTTGATTAAGTTAACTGATGTGGGAATACCCACTCCCTCCCTGAGCTTGGGTCCTAGACTGCATACAATGGAGAAGCCAGCTGAGCATCAGCATTGACCACCTGCTTCTTCTTCTTCTTTTTTTTGTGGCTGGAGAGACAGCAATGGGGTGCAGGGACTGAAACCACCTGCTTCTTAACTGCAGGTGCAATGCTGCATCAAGCTCCTGCTGCCTGCCATGATGGACTGGAGCCTTTGACCTTTACAAGGCTTGTCAGGGCACCCTATCACAGCAACAGGAAGAGCAGTTCAGATAGTGTTCAATCGTCCCTACTTCTCTCCTGTCACACAGAGCCAACTGTTCCATGTAAGTTCTGGGTCCCATCCCTGCTTCTCTTAGGGAGCTCACCCGGGCAAGGCAGCATCTTTTTCTTCCACCTGCATCATGTCTCCCAAGTGACTCCTCCCCTGGACATCCCTTACCACCCCAGCTATACTGCTGTCTCCCTTCATAATGACATAACTACTGTTGGAACTGCCATCTGCTTCTGAGCTCACTGAAGCTCCCTCAGCTTCACTAGTGACTTCCCTATGAAAAGCACCCTCTGGTATCCTCCTTCCCAGCCATGAATCTCCTGCCTCTCATGTCTCCTAGAGCAGCCTGTGCTGGCCACTCCCATACTTAACGCTGCACTGACTACACTGAGCCTGTGCAATACTGACTAGTACTCACGCCGAGGCCAAGAGCTGTGTAAGGACAGAGTTACGTCTCATGCAGCAGGTCCTTGTGCAAAGTTTGGCATGGAACCGGTAGTGTTTGATTAACGACAAAAGACTCAAAGAAAAAACTGGGTATTGACAAAAATCAACCAAGAAACCAAACATAGACCACATTAGATTATTACTTGGGGTTGGGCTTTCTAGCAGCACACATGAATGGGAATCATGATCAAATATACAAACAAGGATCTAGGAGAAGAAAACTAGTCCTGGCTCAGGAGACCAGAGAGATGCTTTCACACTTACAATATCCCATCCAGCAGCAGTCTAGCTCCTTGTGTTTCTTACTCTCCAGTGAGAGTTAGCCCTCTGAACACAAGTGGGGTCTGAATCTCTTTTCAATTTTGCTATCCTCCACTGAGCCTCCTACACTTTAAAAAGATCTCAAAAAAATTAGTGCATGAATAAATGTGCACATGCAGACAAAAACAACCATCAATCTCAGTAACTCTGACTTCACTATTTTTAACTAAGTATATTTGTATGAGTCTGTCCACTGGAGCCTGAGTGCCCATGGATGCATCAGATCACTTTGGAACTAGAATTATAGAGGGCTGTGAACTGTTCAATGTAGGCGCTGGGAATTGAACTCAGGTCCCCTGCAAAAGCAGTGAGCGCACACAATCTGCTAAATACAGCAGTAGATTATCCATATATACTGACGACAATAGTAAGAGTTTTCCAAGTCTCTGGGGCCAGTCTGGTCTACATAGTGAGTTCCAGAACAGCCAGAGCTACATAGTGACTGTCTCCAAAACAAACAAACAAGACTATCCCCAATAAATGGAGCATTAGGGTCTGATTCTGACTACTGAGCACTTGAATAAAAAGCTCGGCATGGTAGTGTATGTCTGTAATAATCCCAGAGAGGCAGGCAGGAGGGTCTCTGGAGGTTGCTAGAAAGTTTAGCCAAACTGATGTGCTTTGTCAATGAGAAACTGTCAAAATATATGGTTGGGAGTGATAAAGGAAGATACCCATTAACCCATGGCCTCTACATGTATACATGTATGTGCGCACACACACACTTTTCAAGCAGAGTCAAAGGGACCACACTCAGAAGACAACTGAAGCAGCCCAAGGCCAATCAAGGGAGCTGGTTCCATGTTCTATGGAGAAGTTCTACCGTACACTGGGCTTACCTGTTGATGCCTTCCAAGGCTGATGCCACACTGTTATCAATTTGCAGCACAGTCTTATAGTCGACATAGGCCAGTGTGTACTTCTCCAGAGCTTCATATGCAGATGCTCTTCGCAGCAAGGGTTTGATGCTGAAGGGAACCAAGGCCAGCGCTCTAGAACAGGATGCAAAAATGTCACCTGTCTGCTAGACAGTGTACTGATTCAGGCAGGGTTAAATGCTGCAGTCAGCATGAGTTGAATTTCTGGCAGAAAGACACCATTTCTAGGATAGGCAGGGAATCCTAAATTTAGACAGAAAGGGAAAGGCAGAGGACCACTAATGGAATATTATGTTCATCTGTGTTGATTTTTACGCCCTCCACCCCCAGCCTAATGAAGAGTAGGACTCTCACAGTTTTCACACTGTGGTCTGCATTGTAACTACAGTACCAACAGCCATGGGACCCCAGGCAAATCACTGGGATGATAATCCCAGTCTTTGGCAACTCATTCTGCTCTGGGAAGGAGGATAAACTTACCATCAGAGTGAATACCCTGTGAAAGAGAAAAAACCTAGCAGACTCCATGAGTGTGCCTCTCTCCCTATCCCTCCCATGCATGTACAACAGCATCACATCTAGGATTAGCCAGATGAACCCAGTTAGCAGACTAGTTTATGCTAGTTCAGCAATGATGAACAAAGGCTAGCTGGAAGAATGGGATAGGAAAAACTGTCCAATGTCCTATACAACTGTTACTGACAGATTTTTGCTTCTTTCTTTCTCTTGCCCCTCATCCACCACCTCCTTTTGAGACAGGGTCTCACTATGTAGCCCTAGCTGGCCTGGAACTCATATAGAACAGGTGAGCCTTGCTCTCACAAAGATCTGCCTGCCTCTGCCTCCTGAACACTGGGATTAAAGGTGTGTCCCACCATTTCTGCTTCTTTAGATGGTTGGTTAACACCTGTCCCCTTTTATTCTTCCCTCCCACATCATCCCAGGAAAAGACCTGAGCAAGTCAATCCCGATAACTGTATCTTACCTCACATCAATGTCACCGAGGCTTTCCTGTCTACCTCTAATTTCTTATCCTACACCATTCTCAGAAGCACTGAGCCAAAACTGAACGACAAGGACCTAGTAGGGCCTGTCATTCTAAATGGCCTGATATTTAGTGACACTTGATAAGATCTGTCACAGAGAGAAATGGTGGGATTTTTTCCAGAGAAGAAAGCTGGCTTGCTCTTTGGAAACTCTCAGGCATTCCAGAGCCTCCCTGGGCCACTTACGAAGTGCAATCTTTGATGCAGTCTGTACAGTTCCCATCCTTCAAGTAGCACGCTGCACGGTTGGAGTACAGAACGCTTTCTTCCTCGGGGTCTGCAGAACCTGCCCAGATGGAGGCAGGAAGGGCAAGATCATGAGTTGGGAGGTAGATATCAGAGGACACAGGGATGCACCTCACATCCAGAACTCTCTAGGCTTTGGGAAAAGGCAGCAGAGGTACTGTAGCCTAAGGCTTCTATCAGGAAGGATAGCACATTTGCCATTCTAGTCCGACAGTGGGGAAATCGAGATTCTGCCATTCACAAGAACCTTATTTATTCCTCATTCACTTATTTAGCACCGAACTTGGTAGCAGAAATAAAGACAAACATGAAACAACTGGCTTCTTGCCCCAGAGAAAGCAATACCTTAATTACTTGGGTGTATGCTTAACTTTATTATAGAAAGCATGGGAGACTCAGTGGAACAAGGAAAAGGACAATAAATGCCTGAAAGAGGGAATGACCCGGAGTTGGAGGGAAATGCAAGCTAGAGAGCAGTTAGCTAAATCAGGAAAGACTTTCCCAGAGAAGTGGTAACAGGGCTGGGCCTGCCAAGGCTACTGGCAACTCAATCAAAGTGAACTACCCAAAAGGGGAAATTATCAGTCATTTCTCTAAAGCCAATGCTTACTCTCAGCAGCCACAAAGGCTCAAATCTCTCACTGTGACTATAATCATTTGAGCTTTTACAAATTTATTTTGTGGGGCTGGAGAGATGGCTCAGCAGTTAAGAGAACTGGCCACTCTTCCAGAGGTCCTAAGTTCAATTCCCAGCAACCACATGGTGGCTCACAACCATCTGTAATAAGATCTGGTGTCCTCTTCTGGCCTGCAGGCATACACACAGACAGAACTCTGTATACATAGTAAAGAAATAAATCTTAAAAAAAAAAATTTACTTTGTATACATGTGCCCAAGGCATGCATATGAAGGTCAGAGGACAACCTGAATGAATCAATTCTCTCCTTCTATTACATGGGTCTGAGGAACAAAATCAGGTATCAGACTTGGCAGCAAATGCCTTTACCTGCTGGGCCACCGCACAGACCTCTGATTTTCATTTTAAAAGTATTTTTATTAATTTAAGAATTTTGTTAAATGTATTTTGCTGTTATCAGCCCCTACTGCCCCCCAACCTCCTGGACTCACCTGCACTTCCACACTCCCCAACTTTGTACTCCCTTTTTTAATCCCTGCTTTTCATTTTTTTTTTTAAAGTTGACCTTTATTTTATTGGTGTTTTGCCTGTATGCATGTCTGTGTGAGGGTGTTGGATCCTGGAAAGACAGTTGTGAGCTGCCAAGTGAATACTGGGAATTGAACCTGGGTCCCTAGGAAGGTCAATCATGCTCTTAACTGCTGACCCATCTCTCCAGAGCCCCCCTTCGATTTTCCTTTTATTTTATTTATTTAGGTTTTATGAGACAGGGTTTCTCTGTAGCTTTGGAGCCTGTCCTAGAACTAGCTCTTGTAGACCAGGCTGGCCTCGAACTCACAGAGATCCGCCTGTCTCTGCCTATCAAGTGCTGGGATTAAAGGTGTGCGCCACCACCGCCTGGCTCAATTTTCATTTTAAAAGAAACTTTCAACTACATTTTACTCACTAGCATAGGTCACAAAATACTGCAAAACATAGAAAATAAGAAAACAATTAGTGGTGACCAAATTAACTCCTAGGTATATAGTCCAAAGGTCTTACCGAAAAATTCCATTTAGGCATTAAACTGTATGCTATTCAGTATTCACTACTTTAGCAAAACTACTTGTTCCCATCCTAGTCCCCTTTCTGAGTCAGGCCTCACTATTCAGGTTGGCCTCGAACTAGCAATTCTCCCGCCTTAGCCTTCTAAAGTACTGGGGCTACTTGATTCATGCCATCACACATGTTTCTTTCTTTTATTAATTTTTTAACTCAAAACAAATTGCTGGTGTGGTGGCATACGCCTTTAATCTCAATGCTCCTGAGGCAGAGGCAGGAGGATTTCCATCTTACTATGTGGAGAAAACTAGCCTTGATCTTCCAACAGCCTTCCTGGTCCACCCTCCTGAGTGCTAGGGTAACAGGTGGGCACCTCCACATCCTCAGTCATTTACTCTGGAGTGAGGTCTCACTATGTAGCCTAAGTGGCCTGGAAGACACCACATAGGCCAGGCTGGCCTCAATTTTATTTCTGAAATGGCTAAAGCTCCATCCATCCTCATCCTTGTCCCTGTGCTCTTTCCCTGGAGGCCAGCCCAGTCCCCAAGCTGCTGTGTGAACTCTCAAGAGCTGCCCATTTTAACATACACTATTAACAGATAAAATACATTATCATTAAAGTGTTTCCCAAGGGGCATCGCATTGCCTATCCTTTTGTAACTTGCTTCGGGAAGTATGATACCATGTTGCCACTTGATATCCTTCATTCAATACTAACAATAATAAACATAGTAAGTTTATACCCCTTTCTCTCTTCTCTTGGACCAAAAAAAATATAGAAGTAAACCTTGCCATAAGGAATAAGTACAAGCACTTCCAATCCAGTCTTCCATCAGGTCAGAAAAGGCGCTCACAAGCAGCAGGTGTGTGCTGGGAAGGGTCTTAGAACCACAATGCTCTGGGCAATTAATTCAACCCTTCTGAGCACTTGTGTGCAACTACATTTGAAGGCTTCCCTGTGATCTTTCTTTCTTTTAAATAACTTATTTATTTTCATTTTATGTGCATTAGTGTTTTGCGGGCATGTATGTCTGTTTGAGGGTGTTGACACCTAGAAGTGGAGTTACAGACAGTCGTGAGCCTCCTTGTGGGTCCTGGGAATTGAATCTGTGTCCTCTGTCAGTGCTCTTAACCACTGAGCCTGCTCTCCAGCACCCCTTCCTTCTTAAGGCCAAGGAAACTGATCTGAGAAGTCAAGAGAATTGCCCACACATAGAAAATCAGTAATAGGATCAGAACAAAAATCTGGTAACTATTTTAGGGGTCTCAGAATGAACCCTCACAAAAGCATAGCTTTTTGTGGGCTAACAGTGATTATGTTTACTCAGGGAAGGGGGCTCTGAATGAAAGAAGGCAACTTCAGAGTCTTAGCAACTTCATGATGTGGGGCTGACATAGCATGAGGAGCCCAAGGTTTACAGGGAGAAAAACTGGGTAGCTTGAAACTATAAAAACTTTAAAAAAGGAGAAACGTTGAGAATTTACGGAGAAGTCTAGCTAATGACTAAAAATTTGGACTGACTGGCCAGGCAGTGGTGGCACATGCCTTTAATCACAGTACTCAGGAGGCAGAGACAGGTGGATCACCGCCAGCCTGGTTTAGAGAGCTAGTTCCAGGACAGGCGCCAAGGCTGCAGAGAAACCCGTCTCTAAAATCCAAAAAGGAGGTGGGAGGGCTGGAGAGATGGCTGTGGCTTAAATGCATGCACTTGCAGAGGACCAGAGCTCAGTTCCCTCCATCCCCATCAGGCAGCTCACAGCTTGGCCTCCAGTCTCAGGTGAATGGTTTTATTTGTTTTACAAATAAAAACAAAAACCCCTGGATTCAGAAACCAGACAAATCCATATTCAAATCCTGGAGCTGACATCTTCACTGGGCAATCCTAGTTAGGCAATTAACTCTTCTAAATTTCCCATCTACAAGGGTCTAATCGAGTTGATCATAGTGAAGATGAACAATGAGAATATCTAGACAGGAAAAACACTCAATGCCATCAAGAAAATGAGAATGAGGGCTTAGAAGCTCATACTGTTTAATCTACCTGGATCCTTTCTGATGGTTCCCTATACCTGGGATGCTCAGTGTCCAAAGCATTAGACGCCGAGTTTCTCATGGACACTCCCCTCAAATATCTCTTGAGAAGTTGTCCATGATTTCCTTTGTGAGGGATCCAACTCCACCACACTAACTTGTCTTCCTAGCTCTCAGAGGTTTCGTTTACTTATTCACAAACATTTGACAACTGCCCCCAGGAAGTTCGACCTTTGAAAGGACCCCATCTCGTCACATTCGGTCAGTATACGAAAGGTGTTCAACTGAATTGTAAAATGAACAGATGTGGGTTGGAGGGCGTTAGCTACATCCTCAAGGGTCAGAGGGAGGCAGGCCTGAGTAACTTAGGATACAAGCCAAGAGGACAATTAAAAAGCAGCCGGAAAAAGAGCTAAGTTAAGTTTTTCATAGGATGCTAAAGTGGGGAAGATGCGGGAGCGTGATGGGAGACCCTGGCGCGGTGGTTGGCCTGGGGAAAAGACCCAGAACACTAGGTCAATGTGAGGCCTGGGCGCTGAAGCGGGTGCATGACGCCTGCAGGCCCGGAGGGGAAACGAGGGGCGGGTTCCTACCTCGCGCGTGCAGCAGTCGCAGCGCGCGCTCGTACAGCGCCGAGGCTTCGGCGTACTGGCCGTTGCGGAAACTCTGGTTGCCGGCAGCGCGGAGCTCTTCCACAGAGTCTGAGAGTTTGGGGGCCATCCCGGGAGACCGGCAAACAGGGACCACCTCCGTTCCCCGCAGAGTAGTGCGCAACAGCTTCCGGCCGGAAGCGGAGGCTGCGTGCCCTTAAGGCCCGCAGCCGACTGGCCTGGGGTTGGGGGGGAGCGGGGCTAGATGGGGGTCGCAGCTAGGCGGCGAGGGACGGAAGCGCTGGATCAAGCCCTGGAGGGGGCCTGGTGTGGCGATAGGACTAGGGGAAAGGAAAGCCCGAAGGCTGAGCCGACATGAGACCCAGTGCGGGGGATGCAGGTGGAGGACGCAGGCCCGGAGGGGAAAAGCGGGGCGGGTTCCTACCTCGCGCCTGCAGCAGCCGCAGTGCGCGCTCGTACAGCGCCGAGGCTTCGCCATACTGGCCATTGCGGAAGTTTTGGTTGCCGGCGGCGCGGAGCTGTTCCACCGACTCTGAGACTTTGGGGGCCATCCCCGGGAGGGCCGGTAAACAGAGACCAACTCCGTTGCCAGCTACCTAGTGCGCAACGGCTTCCGGGCGGAAGCAGCCGCTGCGTGCCTTTAAGGCCGGCGGCTGCCTGGTCTCGAGGGGCGGGGCCAGACGGGGTGGGGCTAGTGGCCGGGGGCGGGCGGAAGCGTGGGCTCAGGCCCTTAGGTCTGGCCTCTCATTGTTCTCCAGGGGTGGGGCTAGGAGGGGCAGGGCTGAGAGGATCGTAGGCGGGGCCTTTGAGAGCCAGGCCCTCTGCGCGTGCTCAGTCTGGAATTTGTGCTCCACGTTTCTTTCGGGATTGCCGAGGCGACCGTGGCTGAATCTCAGAAACAGAGGGGTTGTTATCCTTCGTAGGGCTCACAGTTCTTGGGGCCTGGGAAGCAACTGATCCACGACCAGAAGAAGATGCACATTTCATCAGTAGATTAATACTACGAAGAAGCAGAGCGCAGGGTGATTTAAGGCTAATGCCACTGGCTCCCGGCACCTTCGAGGACTGCACTATTTATACAGAGTCAGACTGGTGAAAAAGACCATACACACAAAAGAATACAATGCACGTCCAAAAAAGGAAAAAAAGAGAAGAAATTAATAAAATCCAAAGCAGCCAGCTGGGTTTGGTGGCTCAGGTCTGTAATCCCACCACATGGGATTCTGAGGCCAATATAAATGAGCCGTTTTAAAACAAAACCAAGAAAACACAATTATAGTAAATAACGTGGAGGCTGTTAGACATGAGCAGGCTAAGGAAAGCCTTTGAAGGCAATTCAGCTGAAACCTGAAATGTAAGGCATAGGATTCCAGAGAGCTGGAAAGTACCTGGCATCTTATGGACCATAAAATGAATGTGTGAACACCAATGAATCAAGCGCTTCCATTGTGGCTGACTTCTCTTTAAAACAATAGTTTTTAGTAGGTGCGCGCTTGCATGTGTGTGTGTGTGTTGGGGGGCACCTGTAGTTACATAGTTATGGAGACTGCAACAGGACTACCAGGAATACGAGGTCAGTCAGGGCTATAATAGTGAGAGATTCAATAGCAATGAACACACACAAATATATGTTAATTAAAAACCAAAACAAAACTGCTAGCAAGCAAAAAAGTCCCAGTTTGGTCCAGCATGGTGGCACGTGCTCCCAGCACTTGGGGGATAAGGAAGGGCAGGCGGGTCTCTGGTCTGCGTTGTGAGTTACATCCAGGGATGTATGCTGAGATACTACCTCAAGCAAATCAATACAAAAAACCCAAACTAAAAACAAAAAAGCCCATAGCCCACAAATGAGCTGTGAGGGCACAGTGAAGAAACCACGGACACTTGTGAGCTTTGCTCTGTCTGCCAACAATGTTTTAGTCCAGCTTGTGCTTAGCCTAGACTGTCATTTTGGACCAATCAGTGGGTCTGCTCTTTTTGGGGTGTGACAGATCCAAAGAAAACCCCCATCTCCCAAAAGGGCAGGCCTACTGACTAGGTCCAAGATGACAGTCTAGGCTCAGCTTGTGCTGAATTTTGTCAGGGTGAAGAAAAGGATTATTGGTGGACAGACTGGTGTATTCCTCTGGAACCAAGAGGAGCCTCTTCCATTATCTTCCTTTGCCTGTGGCAAAGGATACCCATTGGTCTCTGTTGACGCATAGCTGTGGTTACACATCAAAGCCCATAGTAACCTCCAGGCTCCTTAGTAACAGGTACCTGTTATGAATATCAAAGCCCCACCACACTAGCTAACATCCTGGCCCTTCTCATCTCCTCTGCTGTGCTAGCTCCTAGGCTTTTCCAGATTCAGCTAGCTCACTCCCCTTTGCAGCAGCTCTGCTTTCTAGTAATGGTAAGGTCTTTGTTTTCCTTCCGACTCGCAATTCTCTATTTCTTTCTGCCCCCAAGAAATAGTTCTAGCCCGTCTGCTTTTTCTCTCCGTTCTGGACTCTTTCAGATGTCTCGGCCGGGCGGTGGTGGCGCACGCCTTTAATCCCAGCACTCGGGAGGCAGAGGCAGGCGGATCTCTGTGAGTTCGAGACCAGCCTGATCTTCAAGAGCTAGTTCCAGGACAGGCTCCAAAGCCACAGAGAAACCCTGTCTCGAAAAACCAAAAAAAAAAAAAAAAAAACCAAAAAACAGATGTCTCTGGCTGTTCTTATCTACAATAAAAACCTCCCTAATCACAGAGCCGACATTTCTGTGTTTTTTTTTTTTTTTAATGCGCCCTAGCTTAAAGGGTGCTTTGGGCTTTTCCCTCCGTCCCTAGAAAGAGTTCAATTCTCATCAAGGCCATACTTTGCTAAGCCTCACTACGCTTAGAAATTGGGGAACCCTCAGGCAATCAGGCATAAAGTACTCAGTCCAAAGGCAAGTCAAGGAGAGGCTGTCGCTAACACTTCAGCCACTAGAGGGCGCCCGAGAGGCGCCGCTGCGGTTTCTGGCTTCTATAAGCGCGCCACAGTACCACGTGACCTACGTCGCTCAACACCCCTCCCGCCCCCCGCCGCTTCCGGTAGGGGCGGAAAGCGGAAGTGTGGGAGGGTTTGCAAGGCGGGCTTCGGGGAGGATGGAGCATTGAGGCGGTCTGGGCGGCTGCCGGCAGCACCATGGAGACCGTGCAGCTGAGGAACCCGCCGCGCAGGTGAGGGGCCGTAGGCTGAGAGGAGGAGAATTGGGTGGGGAGGCATGGCGCGAACTTGCTGAGGGGAGACACCCGTGTGTAAGCCCCGGGCGGAGAGGGACCCGCGTGACAGGCGACCCTGCTGCAGGAGCACCTGCTGAGTGAGGGAGCGTCCGCTGACCGGGATGGAAAGTGGGTTTGGTCAGAGGGAGCACTCTCTGTGGGGGGCTCTTCTGGGCAACTTGAGGACAAGTTAGGGAGACAGCTGCCGAGGCCGGGAAAGCCCCCCCCCCCCCCGGACGGAGAAGAGACTCGAGGACTTAAGCGTCCTTAATGCGAGGGTGGGTGAAAGCGAACCCGTTGGGGATGAGCGAGGACTCACTGAGAGGGTCTCGAGTCCCACAGACTGCGCGGTGGGGAAAGATCTGTTGCATTGCTTCTGAGGGAAAAGTCGGTTAAAAAAAATTGGTTGGAGGTCCCATGGCTAGTAGGAGGATTAAGCGGGAATTTTGTGTTCTGGTGGTCCTGTCCAAAGCCATTGCTTCTGCCTTACTGTGGAAGTACCCGAGGTTCGTGGGTCTAGTAACGGAGAGAGGGTTGTGGAGGATAGTTTCCAAGGGTGTTCTGGGTGTCATCCCTATGTGGGGGTGATGATGATGATGGGGGTGGGGCTTTGGTTGCTGATGTCCCAAGTGCCTGCCTAGTTTTCTTCATGTCCTCCTCCGCCTTCCAAACCCAAAGTTGGGACATAGATAAGGAAAGAAAATGCTTGGGGCTGGATGGGTAAGCTGAAATCCAGTGAGTAGAGTTTAGACACAGGAGATCCAGCCAGACTGTCCTTTCCAATTTGTTTCAATACTATCAGCTCCAGATTCTAGAAGTACCTGGGATTGTTTTGGGTCAAGATGACGGACTCCAGGAAGTCTGTGCTCCTGGACTGGTTGGTGTTCTGTGTGTTGGACCACTCCCCCTCACCTGGAGAAAAGAGCCTGCAGCCTGAGGGAGTCATACTTCTCTCGGATGCAGCTAAAAACTTGGGTTTCACGGAGAAGACATTTGACTTCCTGTAGCAGAATGAGCACGAAAATAGGAAGTGTTTAGAATAAGGGAGTGCCCGGCAACTGAGAGGTGAAGGGAGGGGGTTGAAAGCCTGGGGAGCCAGCCCTCTTGGGGATCCTTGGCAGTATGCAAAGCATGGAATAAAACAAACAGCTTGTTAGTGTGGTGTGCTAGCCTGTAGTAGCAGCCATGATTAACTCCATCCACAGGGCACTTGCAGGGTGCCGGGCACTGTTTTAATTGCTGTCCATCTCACCCGTCCAACCATATGACATTGCTGGTGTCACTTTTGAACTTGTAGAAAATGGTACTTTGGAATATACAACTTTACTGACTCATAAGGAGGATATCCTTGCATCCCTGTTTCTCAGATGATAAAGCCAGGGCACAGACAGGCAGCTCCTCTGGTAGCTGCTCCCTAGCTGGTAAGAAGCAGAGTTGGAATTTTAATGTCTGGTAATCTAGTCCAAAGCCTGGCTCTTACAACTTCCCTACTCTGACATCTCTCTGAAAGTTACCTGCTACTTTGGGTCTTTGTATATGTTTATCTCAGCAGAGAGTTACTCTATGTATGCATTCAGTAGCCACTAGATTCGTTCTTTCTCTTTGGTTCCTTTCCCCAAATACCTTTATTTAATTAAAATGAGAATTGGGAATGTGAGTTTTGTTTTTCTCTTTGTGTTTGGTGGTTTTAAGCAGAGGCGATTTTTCGGTTATTGTTTTGACTTTGCTCATCCTTGTATCTTTTGGACTTTTCATTTTTAAATTGTAACTTTTTTAAAAAAAGAATTTGTTTATTTACTGTGTATATAGTGTTCTGCACCAGATCTCATTACAGATGGTTATGAGACACCATGTGGTTGCTGGGAATTGAACTCAGGTCCTCTGACAGAGCAGCCAATGCTCTTAACTGATGAGCCATCTTTCCAGCCCTTAAATTTTATTTTTTGGTTTTTCAAGACAGGGTTTCTCTGTATAACAGTACAGGCTATTTGGAACTTGCTTTGTAGACCCAGGCTGGTCTTGAACTCAGAGATCCTAGTGCCTCTGCCTCCCCCCGCTGCCCAGTTTACCTTTTGGATTTTATGTGAGAGAAAAGCATTGCAAGACAGAATTGTTGGATGATTGGCGCTGTCTTGTTCATTGTAACTAGTGAAATGTCGGGCTTTATTATCATCAGCGTTAACTGGCTTGGTTTGCTGTAACAAGTAGCACACCTGTATGGTTTTTTTTTTTCAAATATTTATTTATTATGTATACAATATTCTGTCTGTGTGTATGCCTGAAGACCAGAAGAGGGCACCAGACCTCATATGGTTGTGAGCCACCATGTGGTTGCTGGGAATTGAACTCAGAACCTTTGGAAGAGCAGGCAATGCTCTTAACCTCTGAGCCATCTCTCCAGCCCCCCACCTGTATGGTTTAAACAACAGAAATTAACTTTATTTATTTGCCATTCTGGAGACTGGAAGCTTGAAATCAGGTGACTTTGGCTTACAAATGCCATCTTTTCCCCACATCTTTATGTGGTCTGTGTTCATATCTGTCCCTGCCCCCACCTCTTCCGCTTACAAAGTTACTTATCTCCAGTAACAATCTCACATTCTGATGTTCTTTGAGTTAGAATCTTAATGCTTGTGTGAAGGACAGGGCATAGTTAATTTAGTTACCCTTTTGTTTTGTTTTTTTTTTGTTTTTTGTTTTGTTTTTTGTTTGTTTGTTTTAAGACAGAGTTTCACACTGTAGCTCAGGCTGGCCTCAAACTCACTAGCTGCCTCAGCCTCCTAAGTAGCAGGTACAAGCCATTGGACGTGACAACTTTGTTATTAAAATGTTTCAGTTTATCTTTTATATTTGCTGTAATCTGTGAAATTCTGTTAGGGGGATAGATATGCATACATACAGTGGGCCTCTGGGAGTTCTGACATGGGATAGGTGATTGAGAATCAGCCAGATCTCAGCACCACTTCATACCGTTTCTCGTATTTGGAAAGATACAGATGTCTTCTTGAGAGATTCGGGTGGTGTGCTGCTCAGCCGCCTCAGTGCAGGAAATACTCTTTGCATTCATGAGCTTGAAGTGCGTGTGTGACTCAGGGTCTGATGATGGATGGTGTCTTGCAGGAGTCAGTGATTTTAAGACGTAAGTTACCATTGGGTAATGGTGTAGTGGAAGGCTTAGGGTGCATTCCTGGGATGCTGGCCATTCTTGTGTCGGCTGACTTAGGATAGGGACATCACCAACATTTGGTGCGTGTGTAATTGTGTTTATTGGCCAGGCCTGTTCATTATGAGTAAGTAAAAATTGGTGTGGAATGTCACCTCTGAGTAAACTTTATCCCACAGTTTCCAAATCAGACCATTTGGGTAATAGTCCTTGTCCTTGAAGATTCAGTCACTTAGCAGATGTTTTGTAGAAATTTTATTTGTTGGTAACCTACTAGTTACCATTTTAGATGCAGTTTTATTTCAGCGTTCTGGAAGTCAGAAACAGATGAAACTCTGAACTTGAAACCAACCTGGTCTACAGTGCCAGTTGCAGGACAGCCAGAGCTAAGAAACCCTGTGTCCCTCCCCCCCAAAAAAAGAAATTCTATTTTGACACCACAGAGAACACAGATTGCTACTCAAGGTCATGTGACTGGCACCCCTACATTGATTGATCCATTTGGCAAATATCTTCTGACCATCTCTCGTTTTTTTGGCAACACAGATAATAACACTTCTTCATGTTTAAAGTGTTTTAAAAATTCTAGATGCAAAACAAAACTCCCACATAGGTTGCCTAAAAGAACATTGTGAGCATTTGTTTAAAGTTTGTCAGGGCTTATCTAGTCTCGCAACTGTTTCTTAGGGCCCAGGCAGTTTCCTTTGTTATTCTGTGGTCTCTGAAATAGCGACTTTGACTTTTTGTTAAACTGTAAGAGTCAACACTTGAAAGAAAATCAGATCTCCTTATATAAGCTGTGTTGAAGAGTTTATTCTTGATGAATGAGGTATTGTCCATTGTTTATACAGCTATGATTGGGGATTTTACCGAAAAACCCTGGCATATTAGCTGTTCCCTTTAGTTTCTGATCATAGAAATATCACTTCTGAAGTTTAAAAGGAGTTTCACTTCAGCCCTTTTGTTTTGAAGCTGGGAGTTTTTTTTATGAAGTCATTGGGATTTCAACTTTAGGGTCTTTTGAATCATCAAATGTCAGTGTAGCTAGTGTATTTTGTCGCTCTTCAAGTCAAGGCATTAGCTTTCTGTGGTTCTCCATTTCTTTATAAAATTCTGCAAGATTGCCCCTTTGAGGTCACAACTGGTTGCTCGTTAGTTGTACTTCATGTGCTCAGGCCTTTTTGCTTGTTTGTTTTTAATTTTATATTCTTCTGGTTTTTCTATTTTTATTTAAAATCATTTCTTTTAAGAATTGGTATTGTTTAACTAGTTCAAGCCTTTTTCTGCACAAGGAATTTACAATGTGGCTGCTTCCATATTTCACCAATTTTTCTGAGCTGTCTTTTTTTTGTTGTCTTTTGTAGCTTCAGGAAATCATTGTGTAGAACACACACACACACACACACACACTCACACACTCTTGCTCCACAGCAAACTCTTTAAGCCTCTTAAAATGTTTTATTAGAGGCCTCAGAGTTTTAAGTTTGGAATGTTGCTTTTTAGCCTCCCCAGTGTCTCATGATTGTCTAGTGCTGCTGCAGAGTTGGAGATGTACGGGAGTAGTGAATGACTCTTTTGCTCCTTGGCGCTAGTGAAAGGTACATGATTGGCTGATCATGGCAGGAAGGTCTTAATGAGATTGTTTAAACTCCCTGCTGTCAAGTCAGTTTGTACTTCTGGGTCTGTGTAAATGTCTTCTTGCTGTTTCTGTGTTACCTATGGAATTTAATGGGTAGATAAAATGACCCAAACCTTGCCAATAGAGGGAAAAGTTCAGCTAGTCCAATTCAGGCTTAAATATACAGTCTTTCATTTAAATGTCTTTTTTGAAGGGGTAGCTATGCCAGTTTAATTCATAGAAATAATTTTAATGTTTGACTCTATACTGTAACATTTTAGCCACATAATACTTTATTTTCCATAAGTTTTCTAAATGTATAGAACTTGATCCTCTTAAGGTAGACTCAACCACTATATGACAGCTTCTCTCATTAGAAAATTCATATATATGTTGAACTGAAATTTGATTTTTGGCAGCTCTTCATGTTCTGGTCTAGAATGTGCTCTTTGGGTGACCCAGCAAAAGTAGAATCTCGCTCTTAAAAGAGCCAGGGACGGTGGAGCACACTCATAATCCTAGCACGTGAGAGGCTCAGGCAAGAGGATTTTAAGTTTGATGACAATCTGAATTACGGTAGTGAGAGCCTGTCTTAAAAAAGATTCTTAGCTTACTTTTACTGTTAGTTACCAGTAGAGAAAGTAGACTTTGTAGAGCAATCCCTAGAACGGTAACTGTAAAATAAACAATGTCCTTTATTTGTTAGTTGCAAGTAAGACACATTTTGTGCTTATATTTCTTCACCCACAGGCAGCTGAGAAAGTTGGATGAAGATAGTTTAACTAAACAGCCAGAAGAAGTGTTTGATGTCTTAGAGAAACTTGGAGAAGGGTGAGTACAGATAGAATCTGTATAGACCGCTGGGTCCGTCTTTCTCTTGGCCTACGAGCTGAAGGATGTGAGTCTCTTCTGGTGTAAAACTCAAGCCTGCACTAAAGAAATTACGCCACATATTGGCATTGTTCTAGGGCATGTGGGAGGTGCATCTACTGCTTGAATGTCTTTTCAGTCTCCCCATCACTAAATTTTGTGGTTTATCACTAGAGCTAGTGATTTTCAGGCTTTTTAATGTTAAGGTTTTTATTGTTTTCTCTTATAGAATCTGTGATGTGTATGATATGATTTTATGTAGCTAACAGAAAATGTTGATTAGATTATGATTTATTAAGGTTTTAAAAAGTCAACCAGGATGGTGGCCTTTAATCCCAGCATTTAGGAGGCAGAGGCAGGTGGATCTTTGTGAGTTTGAGGTGATTTTGGTGTATGTAGCAAGTTCCAGGATAGCTATATAGTGAGACTCTGTCTCCAAAAAAAAAAAAAGAAGGAAAAAGGAGTTAGAAACAGGCAATTTTATATGCTGATCAGAATTTATGACGAGTATGTAATTACCAGTCAGTAAAAAATTACAGAAATTCAGTGTTTTTGTTGCAGCGTTGTGAAAAATAGCAAATAAACTAAGAACTGTTTATGTCTTCTCAGAAGATTCAGCATCTCAGGTTGGGAAACAGTGCGACTTCTGGTGGAGGTTCTGAAGCACTGCTGCCTGGATGTGGGTTGTGATTGATTTTCTTTGATACAGTAGGACATTGCATCAGAGTTTCTTTTTTTGGTTTTTTGAGACAAGGTTTCTCTGTGTAGCCTTGCTGCCCTGGAACTTGCTCTGTAGACTAGTCTGGCCTTGAATTCAACAGAGATCCTCCTGCCTCTGCCTCTACCATCACACCCGGCTATATCGGAGTTTCTTATATATACTTCTACATATCCTTTAATTTAATTCTGTGTATTTATTGCTTCTTTTGTAATGATCAGTACATTAAAATACTAGGGATATCCTAAGTGTTTAACTTTTGAATAGATAATAAATTCATGTGATTCAGAGATAGTTAATGCATATATAAATGGGCATTGTTGTATATGAAATTTTAATCCCTCTAGAACACCTCTGACTAATGACTGACTGACTGAATGCTTTTTTTCTTTTTCTGTGGTGCTAGGGATTGTGCCCAGGTCATACGCATTGCTAGGCAAACTCTCTGCCTGAGCAAAGCCTCCCCTTCCCTCCCTGTTTGAGAGTTTAGTATTATATTTAAACACAGACCTGTAGTCATGACAAATACACTTCTGGACTGCATGGAATAGATTTTCATGGATTACCTCCTTATTAAAAACATTAGTCTTCAACTTTCAGTTAGTTGAAAAAATATTCTTTGGGATCCATCAAAAAATCGAGCAGAGGAAGGAGGGAAAAGAACATGAGTTGCGACTCCCCAGGACAAGCCCAAGATGGTAGACTGCCCGTTGAACGGCGCCAGTGAAGGTATGCGGTGGCCACAGCCACTCCTTATCTTTTGCCTGGGGTCTGTAGCTTTTGCTTGGCATTCTTGCTATTCTCCTGAAGGCGTAATATTAGTCCATGCCCCTTATCTAACAATGTTCACAGATAGTTTTTGGAATATGTTATAGATTGGTGGGCATAATTGTATATGTAACTAACTTGTTTTTTTTTTCATTTTTAGTAAAAGCATGTTAGAGTAATAAAGAACACACACTGAAGTCACACAGACATGGGTTAAAAGCCTTGGTATCCTATTTATTAGCATAGCAGATGAGCTTTTTTTTTTTTGGTCCTCACAACCTTCATCTACAATGTAGGGATAATAACCAAATCTGTTACATGTGTCATGGAAAGTATTGCATGACCTAATGGATGTAAAGTACTGTGGTTGTCACAAAGGATTGCTCAGTAAGACACAACTATTATTTTTGAGTGTATATGCTGAAGCATTTTTCAGACCTCATGTCAAATCCAAGATAAATCTTAAGTCTTAAAGTACAGTTAGGTATTCTTATTAGGGACCCTGCTTGCTGTGCTTTATTTAGGAAATATCAAAATTATAGTTGGAAAAAGTCAGAAATATAATGTGGGGAAAAACAAGCTAACTGTTTTGTTTTTAAATTGTGTTTAGATATGGATGTCTTCAGCAAAGAACTTGGGAATTTCCCTCTAAAGAGCCTTCCTCATGCTGTCATCTCATTGAATTTTTAAATGACACCTCAGACGCTTGGATTTGTCATCCTGACTTAACGAACCTGGGCAGTTTTCGTGGAACTAGCATGATCCTGAAGGACGACCTTGCTTTCCTGTACTTCTCTAATGCGAATGCCACACCGTCTTCAGATGTTTGCGAATTCTCGGGGACTTGTGGCCTGCTTTCAATGCAAACTGGGCTGAAGAATTGTGTTGGGTCATGCTGTTTTGAAGAAGTCATGTGGCTCTGTGTCAGGGCAGAGTCACAGCTGGAGCCAAGATGAGTGGAGAGCACCTGGAATGTTTAGAATGGAGCTAGCATCCTTTTGCTTCTGTTCTAAATTTTATACATTGGCTCATTTTTCTTTTCTTTTCTTTCTTTCTTTTTTTTTTTTTTTGCAGGCTTAGATCCTCATGTACTTTAGGCAAGTGCTCTATCATTGAGCTACATTCCCAGCCTTCATCTAAGTTTTTAATCATAAGATAGTAACAAATTATTCTCATAGCGCCATAGCTAATGAGACTTGTGCCTGTTTGTGTTGGTCTCAGATACTGTTTATTTCTGTCTTTCTGCATTCACGCCTACTTTGTGAATGTGAAACAGCCACTTCGTTATGTTCATCTCTGAAAGTTAAAGCTCACCGAATCTTATAGTTAACATTGTAGGGAATTGGGTCCTAAGGGACTTGTGTGTATGTGGAATTTTAGCTATTTTTATTGTTTTGATGGAATACCTGATGAAAAAAACTTAAGAAAGCAAGAAACTGTCTCAGTTTGAGAGTGTGTAGTCTAAGATGGTGGAGAAAGTGGTGGTGGCCGGCACAGCCTGCAGCTGTGGCAGTGAGAGCCTAGGGCAACTAGGGAACTAGATAGAGGAAGTTCTGAGGTGGGGTATGGACCTCAAGGCGCGCCGCTCACCAGCTCACTTCTTCCAGCTTGGTCCCACCTTACAAAGGTCCACAATCTCCACATGGGGCTGTTAGGGACATTTCACTGTCAGACCATAACCTTGGACATGATTGTCAAAGCCTAACTCCTTCAGATTATGATCAGAGTGATGTGTGGGATCATGAATCTTAGTTCATTATTCACCTGACCTGGAGGAGTTTCTTTGCTATCAGGATAGTGTGGAAGGGAGGGATTTTTGCTTTGGTCATGAACTAAACAAGTCTACTTGGAAAGTGTGCTTTTCATTCCTAATACATAAGAATAATGAGTAAAATCTCTACTAAATATTTAATTGTAGGGCAAAGGCACTAGCTTATTTGGTGAATAAACTATAGTAAAATTGTAGAATATTAGAACATGGAAAGCTGTGAGAGCTTTTCTCTGAAGAATATTGCTCTAGAGAAGCAGGGTGTAGGGAAACTGCAGTACCAGTGCATGAAGGGAAGAAGAATTTTGCACCCATCAAAACTTGTTCCAGCATGAAGATATTTTTGCACGTACAGGGTCTAGAATTTCAAAAAGGTCTTTCTTTGGATCGCAGTAGCAGAACACCTGCTAGCAGTGGCTAACTAGGATGGCATTTAGTGACAAACTAATAAATCTCCCAGAAGTGGAGAGTTGACTTGCTAATGGTTGGTCTGGACAGTTCTTATGGTCACAAGGTGGTTATATTAGTTTCAAGTGCCATCCTTCTTGAGTGTAACCAGGGGAAGGAGGAAAGTGACACATGAAAATAGACAGCCCTATGTACTTGTCCTACCCAGGAAGAAAGTCTTCAGCATTCCAGCCATTCAATGGCTAGATCTAGGTTAGATTTTGTTGCCGGTTCAGTCACTGCAGAAGAGAAATGGAGTACTGTGACTGGCAGCACTATCATGATTTCCCCAAGGACTAACACCTGCTATCCTAATTGAGACTTATTTTAGCAAGGAAGAAAGGGCAGTGGCTGGGTCTCCCACACATGCTCAGTAGTTGTGTTTCTTTGGAAAAACAGGATTTGAGACTCTTGGAGCAGCTTTTTATTCCTTTTTACATATAAGGGCTTCAAATAGAACTTTATATGTGCTCCACATTCATAGATAGTTCTTTTTAAAGATGTTTTTAAAATCTACTTTGACATTGAGATAATTCATTTTTGGAAGTGGAAATGCTATTATTGTGACATGTTAGGTCATATTTTTTATTTTTATTTTTGTTTCACCAGGATAGTATGTAGAAACAGATGTGTTTGGGAAACTTAATTATTTTAGCTTTTCAGTTTTTTGAGACAAGTTTTCTCTGTGTAGCCTTGTCTGACCTGGAACAACTTCTGCAGACTAGGCTATCCTTGAGCTCACAGAGATGCACCTGCCTGTGCCTCCCAGGTGCTGGGATTAAAGGTGTGTGCCACCACCACCTGGTGTGCTTGGGAAATTTAAAAAATGATTTTCTCATATTTCGCTGAGAGCTGCCCTGGACATTAATGAAAAAATGTATGCAAGATTCTGGTGGCATCTCACTTGAGTCCCATAAACTGTCTTGTGAGGGAGTTTGTTGTACTTTTTTTTTTTTTTTTGGTCATCTTGTTAAAGACAATCTAGGCATTGTTTACAACAATGTGTAGCAGTAGTGGGATGCAGTCTTTCCTCCTTAGATTCTAAACCTGATGTTCTTGTAGCTCCCAGACTGAATGAACATAGAACCTTGGTTTTGATAAGGAGCTTTTCAGGGAAGATGAGAAAGAAGGCAAAAAGATTTGCATATGTACCATTCATCTGATACTAGCATGAAGGAGGCTTAGGTCTTGGTGAGTTTCCATGGCATGTGAGAGGAATAGGGCAGAAAGACAATGGCTGTAGGAAAACACATGTATTGTGTTGATTTGGAGAGAAAACAAGCATTGTGTTCAGAGTTCAAATCTTAAACTCATCACTTATGTGACCTTGAGTAAATCATGTGACCTCTAAACTGTTAATATTTACTTGTAAAATAATTACCTCTTTGTCTTTAATTTTTTTCAAAGGATAGGCCCAGATTTTTTTTTTTTTAAAGCAGCTATCAGGGATGGTACATAGGTTACAGTCATTTGATAATCATAATTATAAGATAGACCTGATAGACCTGATAACTCTTTGGGTGCTGGGGTTAAACCTAGTACCTTGCAATGCTAGATAAGTGCTCTTCCTCTGAGCTACACCCTGACTCCCAAATATGAACTTTTAGGGTGCCATCTTTTCTCTCAGGTACTTAAGTCATCTCAGCTTTGCAAATGTAGTTAAACTTGTCAGCGTTAGGCACTTGGGATAGAAAGTAGACCTGTGGGTTGATGTGCTAACCTGGTCTTCTGTCTCAGTGCTCTGGCTTTATAAACGGTCTCCTTCCCCAATTGCAGGTCTTACGGCAGCGTGTACAAGGCTATTCATAAAGAGACCGGCCAGATTGTTGCTATTAAGCAAGTGCCCGTGGAGTCAGATCTGCAGGAGATCATCAAAGAAATCTCCATAATGCAGCAGTGTGACAGGTAAAGGCTCGAGGGATCCTTTGATGGAATGTGTTTACTGAAATCATATAGTTTGACACCTACAGATTAACTTGCTGAGGTGTTTGCAGAAGGCTGAAGTCAGTGGACTCACCGTGTATTTTCTGAAAGATATGAGAAAGCTATGTTTTTGTAGGTAATTTGCAGTTTCCATTTTTGTGTTTTTCATCAATTAGTTCTTTTAGAGATGAGGAAGAAGAGACAGTGGTACTTTCTTCCGCTCTCTTTGGCTCTCTTTTGGGAAAATTTTCTGCAGAGGTAGCTGTGATAATTCAAATACCTTTTAGCCCTAGAAACCATAGAATATCAGTTTGGTCTATAAAGACGGAATATTTGTTTAGGTATTAACTGTTCTTTTTATTCAAGTCAAGAGTTCTTAAGTGTTTTAATTTTGAGGAACTAAGATTTGTCAAATGCTATAAGCAGGAAGTTGGCCCCAGAGTCAACCACAGAAGAGCACGTGATCTGTGTGAAGTTCCATGACAGTGTGTGTTGGTCACTGATGAGCAGGCAAACCCAGCACTGTCTAGATGTGAGAGACAAGTAAGGTTTGCGCAGTGCTAGGTCCAGGGAGTTGGAAGTGAGGATGGAGAGTTTGCACTTGAGGTGTCTCTGTTCTGAGGCCAGTTTTGTGAGACCAGTGTTACTTCCTGTTTGTCAGCCGTCAGCCTTCAGTGGATTATGTGGAGCAATGAATCTTGTTATTTTTGAAGTACAGCTACCACTCCTCTTCTTCCCATTGTATTTTTTATTTTGTGGTTATTGCTTACTGTTCAAAAGCCTCCATTTTTTCCCCCCTGACTGGATTGGTCAGAATTAAGTTAACAGTTTTTGTTTTTCTCTGTATGATTTACTGTACTCAAACTCTTTTTAATTGGCAAACAGAGTGTGGAAATGCTTCTAAGTAAAGTTTTTTTTTTTTCCTCTTTCCCTCCCTCCCTCCCTCCCTCCCTTCCTTCCTTCTTTCTTTCCCCTGAGACAGTGTTTCTCTGTGTAACAGCCCTGACTATCCTGGAACTCACTCTATAGACCANCTTCCTTCTTTCTTTCCCCTGAGACAGTGTTTCTCTGTGTAACAGCCCTGACTATCCTGGAACTCACTGTATAGACCAGGCTGGCCTTGAACTCACAGAGATCTGCTTCCCAGTGCTGGGATTGAAGGCATGCACCACCACTGGCCAGCATGTTTTTGTTTTTTTTTTTAAAAAAGATTTATTTTTACTTTT
The DNA here is from genome assembly GCA_028555095.1 of Dicrostonyx torquatus. Lineage (NCBI taxonomy): Eukaryota > Metazoa > Chordata > Mammalia > Rodentia > Cricetidae > Dicrostonyx > Dicrostonyx torquatus. Next base: position 338,925 of record JAQHUG010000077.1, on the reverse strand, counting down.
TTATGTGTATGCCTGCATGAGTGTATGTGGACCACGAGAACCTGAAGAGAGTGGAGTCCTGAAAATGGTATGAGAGCCCTGGAATTGGAGTTATAGACAGTTGTGAGCTGTCATGTGGTTGCTGGAATCAGAACCTGAGCCCTCTGTAAGAGTATCGTGTGCTAAGAAGTGATGTTTTGAAGATCCTTCCCTGTGTTCAGCCTTCGAAGAATAAGAAAAGGGCAGAATCCTTGTGTTCCGAGAGTTTTGTTTGTTTGCTTCTTTTATTTTTATGTCACTGTCTTTTGAGAAAGGGGAGGATTTAGGGGACTTTTGCCTAATTTACTAGAGAAAAGCAGCTGGAGTAAGAATCTCAGAAGTTTTCCTCCATTTTCTGGGCATTCACAGGCCAGGCGTGTATAGTTCAGGACAGTACAAGGCTGCATAGCACAGATCCCAGCAGTGTGTTTGGGCAATGAAGAAAACGGCTGCAGGACAATTGTGAGCCACAGGGACTCAGCACCTGTGCTTTGACTAACGTTCATTTTGTGTGCTTTGTTTTCCTTCTGTCATTGTCACTGGCATAAGTCCAGGAAGCCAGGGTAGTTTTAGCATCTTTGGTTGCTGTGCAACCTGGTTTCTAACAGCAGTCCTGCTGTCAATGCTACAAATTGTCAAGACAGACTTTCATTTTACTGGGGTGTTTGAGTTCTCAGAAATTTAAGACCTAAAGTTCCAGTTTTGATATTAAATATTCTTTCTTTATATTATATAGTGATGATTTTGTTACTCCCAATTATATTATGACTTTTGGGGAAAAAAAAAAGATTGCTTTCTTTTTGGTAAAAATCATCATAGTTATATATCCCTTGGCACATCTTTCCATGTCTCTCTGGGGGTTTAACTGTGATTACTTTATTATTTTATAGCTTATCTCTCTCTTGTAAACAGGACACACACATACACACAGACACATAATTTTTTTTTTCATATTTTGAGACGGTTTCTTTGTGTAGCTTTGGAGCCTGTCCTGGAACTCCCTCTGTAGACCAGGCTGGCCTCAGACTCACAGAGATCCGCCTGCCTCTGCCTCCTGAGTGCTGGGATTAAAGGCGTGTGCCACCACTGCCTGGCAAGATGCATAAATTTTATGTATATGGGTGGTCTGCTAGCATGTATGTCTGTGTACCACTTGCATGCATTGTGCCTGAGGGTAGAAGAGGGCGTCAGATCTCCTGGAACTGGAGTTACAGACAGTGGTGAGCCACCATGTGGGTACTGGGAACTGAACCCCAGGTTCTCTGGAAGATCAGCAAGTACTCTTTACTCTTTTTTTTTTTTTTTTGGTTTTTTGAGGCAGGGTTTCTCTGTGGCTTTGGAGCCTGCGCTGGAACTAGCTCTCAGCAAATACTCTTAACAGCTATGCCATCTCTCCAGTCCCAGGATATACTAATGTTATTTATTAAATATTCCTCCAACATGTTCCAGGGACTTGTGGTACCATTATTTCTTAAATTTCCTCATATTGGATGGTCATTTAAATTGTATCTAATTTCTCTTTTATTACCATTCTGTGTTGGTAGCTAATTTTTTGAGAATCTGTGATTATTTTTTGAGGATAAATTATACACTTATACTTTTCCTTTGTTTTGAATCTGTGTTATTATTCTTAGGAAAAGTGATCTCATTTCATGTTCTTATCAGGAGATTGCTGTGTTAGTCCTAACTAGAAATAATTCATTTTTTGAGATGTGAAATTTTCATGCATTGAACAGAATGAATTGAAATGTTTAAAGGGTGTTCCGCTAATTTGTATTGTGTTTCTCTCCAGCCCTCATGTAGTCAAATATTATGGCAGCTACTTTAAGAACACAGACCTGTGGATTGTTATGGAGTACTGTGGGGCTGGTTCAGTATCGGATATCATTCGGTTACGAAACAAGACGGTACGTTTACCTCCTAAAAGGGGCTGCTGGGCCAGCATTTTTGCCATCTTTTGTCAGGCCTTTTATTCACATGCTGCTTCTCCACCTAGAGAAATGACTGTCAGATGCTTCCTTTCCGTGGGTCTTTGCTCCTTTTCCCTTTCCTCCTTCCCACCTTAAACAAAGACAGAATCTCAGTATGGTCTTTTACTTTTGATCCTTCTGCTCCAGCCCAAATGCTGGGATTGCAGGACCTTGGCACCATGCTCAGTTCTCTCTTAAATGTGACAGTTTGATATTGACTCATTCTAGTGATTTTTGTTTACTTTATTGGTGAAACAATTATCAAGTCATGGTTTGGTGATGAATTTTCATTTTTTGAGCCAGGGGTTTCATGGTGAAGAGTAACCTAGAACTGACTGTAGTCTAGGCTGTCCTTAAGTGATTCTCCCTACCATGTCTGGCAGTTATAGGATGGCTTTTTAAAAATAGTTGATTTTTAAGAGTTATGTGTCTAAGTAGGTTTGTGTATGTGAGTATGGGCACTCATGGACACTGGGTTCTGCTTACCCTACAGCTGGAGTTAGAGGTGGTTAGGAGCCCACAGTGAGGGGAGTGGGAATCAAGCCTAGGTCTTCAGGAAGAGCAGAGCGCTCTCTTAATGGCTGAGTCATCTCTCCACCTCTCAAATGAGTTTTAAAAGTTTACTTTTGGATTTGAGTTTGTCTTCCTACCAAGTATAGCCACAGAATATTTTTTTTCTACTTGCTGTTGAACAGGGTATTAGCCTACTCTAAAAGAGTAGTTGTTGTGCAAGCTAGTTCCAGGTCAGGCTCCAAAGACACACGCGTGCGCGTGCGCATACACACACACACACACACACACACACACACACATCCACACACACACCCCAAAACAAGCAAACAAACAAAAAAGAGTATTGTGCCTGAGATTATAGGATTGGACCTAAGAGTAATGGATTCTAGTTTTTTGTTGCAGAATACTGCTGTAGGCATTAGGGATCCAGCAGTAAGGTAAAAGAGACCCCAGTGTATGGTGTATGATGGTGTATGGTGCTCTTATGGCAGTACAACTTCTAGTAGGGAAACAGTAAGCAAACAGGTGGCAGCTAGGAAGGAAATGCGAGGTAATGGGAAGTGCTCTGGAGAGAATCAGTAAGGATGGTGATGGGAGAGTGGTAAAGAGTCTTGGTGGGCAGAGCAGCTGGAGCAGACTCTCCTGCAGGGACACTGTAGGTAGGAACCAGCCAGTGTGAAGACTCGGAGGCTGCAGTGTGTTTGGTACATTTGCAGCCACGGGAATGGGGGATTAGACAAAGAGGACTTTAGGTTTGAAAGGTGGACAGGCTTGATGATGTTGGGTCTGGTAGGTCATGTGGCTACCAGACCCAACTGATGGGTGAGTATTTTCCAGGTACAGAAGGAGCATGTCTAGATTCTAAGAAATGAATGAGTCATCTGATGGGCTATTTGAAAAACAGCTCTAGTTTCTGTGTAGATTGTTGAAACGGGAAATTTTAGCTCTCAGGTGGTTTTGTTTTTGGTTATTAGAATGGGAGTGGGCATCCCCATATTAAGTATTTGCAATGTTGTAAAAATTAGCTTAAGTGTGAAAAAGTATACTGTAAATCATGAAGTATTATATAAATTATAAGATGGGACTGTATTGAAACTCAAGTTATAACTTTTTTTTCCTTTTCTTAATTTACATTATTGGGAATTTGTATGTTTTCTTTATTAGACAGTAAGTTCTTTAGTCAAGAATAGTGCTCTGACATAATATATATTTCTAGTTCCAAATGGTCAGTTCTGAAAACATGTATTCAAGTAACATGCAGATGGAGGAGGTTATATTTATGTTTTAGGAATATTATAAATATGTATATATATTATATATACACACATACACAAACATATATGAATATAACAACAATGAAAAAAGAGGCCAGACTCAGAGAGCAAAGACCAAGAGGCTTTGGAGGGAAGAAAAAGAGGGAGGAGATGATATATTATGGTCTCAAAAAGTGAAATAAATAATTTAAGGGATGTTGAAACCTTGACTAATTTGTTGATTTAAAATTGAAGCCCCAAGGGACTGGAAAAATGGCCCAGAGGTTAAGAGCATTGACTGCTCTTCCTGAGGTCCTGAGTTCAATTCCCAGCAACCACATGGTGACTTACAACCATCTGTAATGAGATCTGGTGCCCTCTTCTAGCCTGCAGGAATACATGTAGGCAGAACATTGTAAACATAATAAATAAATAAATCTTTTTTTTTTTTATTTAAAAAAACCATGAAGCTCCAGGCTGTGTGTGCAGCACCAAGTTGTTTCTGGTCTCTCAGCAGCCTAGAATTAACTCTGTTGGTGATTTCTGAACCTACCGATATCTTAATACTAGTTTATTAGTCTAGGTACTTAATTATTTTGCTGTGTGTTTTATAAAAACTATTTAGTGTGATAGTCTCCAGCCACAGGGGACTAGAAACATTGTTTAAAGTTGAAGAATTATGACTACAGAAAGATATAAAACCTTTAAATATGTATCATGATAGAGCCTGTCTCAAAGAAACGACCGTGGTGGAATGATGATACAGTGTTCAGTGAGGTTGCCCAGGCCAAGAGCCACAGACCCCACATGGTCTCTCCGACGTGGGTCTGTTCTGATGTGGATTGTAGCTTCTCATGTTGTGGAGGTGCTATCCACATTGAGGGGATAGCCTTCATTTTAAGCAGAAAATTACTATATAATTAAATATAGGTAGGTGTTAAATGGATTTAAAACCTAAAAAAATTCATGATTAAGGTCTGACCTTCTGTGAGAAATTTTAAATTCCTGATTATGTTCTCTTAGGACTTGCTGTTCAGGTTCACTTGCAGACGGATCTCCTCTTCTGGTCATTAGCGCTGCTGCTGTGGTGGCATTCTGTTTCTGTATATTTCTTCATGTTGAACTACTTCCGCTGGATTTCATTTCTGTTCTCGTTTTGATGCTTTCCCTCTTCATTAGTTCTCATTATGCAGTTTAAAGCTTGGACTAAAAGTAAAGGAAAGTATGCCAGAAGTACAGACTGGGTCTTGGTAATTCTGGATCCTCTTGTCCACAGCTTACTCCTGAATGTGGGTTGTTTGCCAGATCAGGAATTATGTGAGAGTTGGATTTGGGTGTGATCTGCAGAGTCAGCATCTGGTCTGATCAGAAGCCCTGTGCTCATCTTCAGCAGCCAGTCACTCTAGTCCAATGGTTTGCAACTCCCTAATGCTGCAACCCTTTAATATAGTTCCTCATGTTGTGCTGATTCCCAGCCATAAAATTATCCCATTGCTACTCCATAACTATAATTTCGCTGCTGTTATGAATCATGATGTAAATATCTGATATGTGATTCCAAAGGGGCTGCGACCCACATTGTTCTTGAACTATTTCATTTCCCACTCTTGATGTTTGGGATACAAAAATAAGCAATTAAAGACATTTTAAAAATGGCATGTGTATCTGTATTAAGGAAGACTGCATAATATGTCAGGTTTTCTCTGTGCTGACAAGATAAGGAAACAGAATGAGCAGGCGTAGAGAAGGAAAGTCCTCTGCTGTTCTCATGAGTAGACAGACAGTGAAGAAAGCCAGAGTACAGATGTGTGGATGAAGAGGAGAGCTGTGGGGCTAGAGAGATGGCTCAGTGGTTAA
>JAQHUG010000077.1:297762-320826 GCA_028555095.1 Dicrostonyx torquatus | reverse complement strand
TTGACCCACCTCTACTTCCTGTCTGGTTGTCCTGCCTATACTTCCTGCCTGGCTACTGACCAATCAGTGTTTATTTAAAACATCATTGACAGAATACAGACATTTGTCCCACACTATTCCATGTTCTCTTCCACCTCCCTACCCACCCAACTACTACTACCTCTTCTTCTTTTCTCTGTCTTAAAAACAAAAGAAACAAAAGCATTAGAGACCATGGAGTCCAGTTAGTGTTGACTAGCAGCTACTCCTGAGCACGAGGCCTGCCCTGAAGTGTGGATGATCGGCTCAGTGTCACTGCATTGAAGGAAACTGACTTTCCTTCTCTCAGCAGCTGTCAATCGCAGATAGTTTCTTGGCTGGGGTGGGCATTTCCCCAACTTTCTTCATGTTGTTTAGTTGTGGTGGATCTATGTTGGTTACAGAAGCTTCTCTGGCAATGGTCTAGTGATGCATTGATCTGTGCGTGTAGCAGTATGTCATTAGGAGTTGTTTTATTTCTATGTCCATTTAGTAGAATAAAAGAAATAAGTTTCCTCTATGGAAATGTGACCTCTTGTCACAGGTTCTTGGACTCATTAACAGTATCAGGTATGGGTTCCATCTCATGGAGTGAGCCTTAATTAAATTTAAGCAAAAAGTAATTAGTCATTCCCATAATGTTTGTGCCACTCTTGTACTACAGGGCATAAGCAAAGAATTAGTTTTTTAATTCTTTGTTAGTTTTCAAGCTGTTTTGTTTCTTTTTTTCCTCAGTAGTTTTCATGCTTCGTGTTGGTCTCCCCTTTCCATTTTAGGATACGATGGCAAAGAGGAATACAGTGATAGGTACACCGTTTTGGATGGCTCCTGAAGTTATTCAGGAAATTGGGTACAACTGCGTGGCAGACATCTGGTCTCTGGGAATAACTGCCATAGAAATGGCTGAAGGCAAGCCCCCATATGCTGATATCCATCCAATGCGGGTAAGGAAACAGCCATGTGGATGATCAGTTACTGGTTATCAGTAGAAAGTTAGTGCAGCTTCCTTGGTTATATACCAAACAAGAAGTGAGCTGATTTTATACCATGATAAATGCTACCATGGGTGATATTCTTCCCTGGCATTAAATCTGAATCAGTCATTAATCTGAATCTAGTCCATTCTGCATTCTAGAGTGTGCGTCTTGATAGTCTCCTTGAAGGACATACATGATAGAAATGTGTAGATTGACTTACATATTATATACATTACATACACTTTTAATAGCCTAGGCAGCTGCATTTTAGCTCTTCATTGAATCATTTTCCATGGCTCCCATCGGGTTGCCCGGTGTCAGACACCACCTACTGCAGTGTCTTCTTCAGTTGCACTGACAGCACCAACCACCCATTGGTTCACAGATTGCCTTTTTTCCTGCTTGATCTCTGTAGTTGTTTTGGTTTGTGTTCTCTCCAGCCTGCATCCTGTGCCCACTTACGTACAGCATTATGGCTCACAGGCTGCACCTCCCACAACCTTTCTCAGTGCTGATATCCTAAGATGTTCCCAGGCTTTACTTATTCCAAGAACACACAGCTCTGTTGAAAGACCCCTCCTCCTCTGCCAGTCCCCGAGGCGCCACAGCATTCTTCACCCCCACACCGGTTTGTCCTTGTCTTTACCTTATTCTTCCACTAAAAGACTTGAGCTATTTTTTAAAAGTTTTGTATACCCAAAGACAAATTCCTTCCTTTTTTTTTTTTGTCGGACTGAAGAGGCAAGGAGGAAGGAGTTTAAGTGGTCATTCTTTTAGATTTTAAAAATACAGCTTAAATTGTCCAATGCAGAGTTTTATCTTTCATAAAGTATTTCCATCATTTACATTTCAACAATTAGTAGTCTTTATAAAAAAGATTTATTATTTAATTATGTGGTACTCTAGAGGCCAGAAGAGGATGTCAGAGTCCCTGAAGCTGGAGTTGTAAGTGGTTGTGAATTCCTGACATGGGTGCTGGGAAGAGCCGTATGTGATGTTAACCACTGAGCAATCTCTCCAGCCCTTAGTAATATCCCCATCTTTGTAGAGTTTGATTGTGCTTTACTATAATAGCTTGATGTTTAATTTTTCTTTTCTGCAGATTGAGGATTTGAGGGACTCGAAAGATAGTGGCAGAGCTCCTGCTTGTCATCCCCAGGCCCCGCATTCAACCCCCAGTACCACACACATACACTCTCTTTCTCCTCACCCGCACGCCCCACACTCACACCTTCACACATGATTAAAAAAAACAAAGATGGTGGTGGTGCACTCCTTTAATCCCAGCACTTGGGAGGCAGAGGCAGGCATATTTCTGAGCTCAAGGCCAGCCTGGCCTACAATGTGAGTTCCAGGACAGGTATCAAAGCTTCACACAGAAACCCTGTCTCAAAAAAAAAAAAAAAAAAAAAAAAAAGAAAGAAAAGAAAAGAAAAACCGACGAAGATTAATGAATATCATTTGGTATGGCTTGAGGCTGATAGCTCCCTTGTGACTTTCGAGACTTTGTTGATGATCTTAGAGTCATCGCTGACATGCATTGGTGACTTTGAAGGAGAGTTTAACAACCATGGGGCTGAAGTTGTCTTCAGGGTACAGGTACTCATTGGTGGTGTCTTTTCACATTGAATCTTACTTGATATTGTTATCCCAAATTTGTAAGAGGCTGAAGAGATGGCTCACTTGGTAAAGTGTTTGCCTTGCAAACTTGAGGACCTGAGTTCATTCTCTAGCATCTGTATGAAAAGCGAGGTGTGATTATGTGTGTTTATAATCCTAGCACTGGGAGAGAAAGTCAGGCAGATTCCTAGGGCTCCATGGCTGGCCAGCCTGTCTAACCTAATCGTTGAGTTCCTGGTCCCAGTGAGACTTAAAAACAAGATGGATGGTTCCTGATGAGCTGCACTCTTCTTATTTATTTATTTATTTATTTATTTATTTATTTATTTATTGGTTTTTCGAGACAGGGTTTCTCTGTAGCTTTGGAGCCTATCCTGGAACTAGCTCTTGTAGACCAGGCTGGTCTTGAACTCACAAAGATCCGCCTGCCTCTGCCTCCCGAGTGCTGGGATTAAAGGTGTGCGCCACCACCACCTGGCGAAAGAATGTGTAGCCCAGGCTGGCCTCGAACTCGTGATCCTCCTGCCTCTGTCTCCTTCAGCAAATCCTACCGGCGCTTATTTTGTTAATAGTGGGGATTGACCTTAGTGCCTCATTTATGTGAGCTCTACCACTGAGCTACCGGCCCCTTAGGACTGACACTTGAGGTTGGTCCTTGATCTCTATGCATGCATGCACACATGCACATGTACTTGCACTTATACCTGTGTGAACACGTGCATTACTATTACTACTACTACTACTCACAAGGAAAAAGTTGGGGGGGGTTGTTTGGTTTTTTTGGGGGGGAGCATCATTATGTTTAGAACAGGACTGCATGTGAGCGAGGGAGGGAAAGGGAAGAAGAGCAGGTCTTTGGTCTCTGTACTCCACGTGGACATGCTTTATGTTTGGGTAAGTGGAAAGTTGTCTTACCAAACAGATGTCGTTGTTTGTATTGGAGTGTCACTTTCATTTTACCTATTTTTTTTTTAAACTAGGCAATATTCATGATTCCTACAAACCCTCCTCCCACATTCCGTAAGCCAGAGCTGTGGTCAGACAACTTCATGGATTTTGTGAAGCAGTGTCTGGTAAAAAGCCCTGATCAGAGGGCTACAGCCACTCAGCTCCTACAGGTATGCATCATCTCTCTGTGCTGTCTCACACTGCTAAGCCACTGGCTTGGACGTAGGAATGAAATATAAGACATTCTGTACTGCGAGGAAAGTTTAAAACTATTGAATAGAAGGACGTAGAAAATATTTAATTTGAAGAACATAGCGGTAACAAAAGGAAGTGTGTCATGAATGAGTTTAGAATTAAGAGCAGTAAGAAGCTCAGAAACATTTCTCTCACTAGGAAGAACAGTAGGTGGGTAATAAATAGCTCAAGACTGATGTCAAGTCATAATAGGCCAGATGTGCATGTGTGGAAGAGTGGAAGGAAATGACCTTGAATACTTTGCAAGTACAGAGAGCAAGGTGATGCTCTTTTAATGGTATTGCCAAACCTGCCCAGATGAAATGACGATGACAGAAGTTTATGGAAGAGCCTTTGTTCTGCTGTCCCACCACGTGCTGAAGCACCTTCCAGTCTTTAGAGTACTTAACAAAGGCTTGGAGACCTTTGCCCTGTTGGTGATGGGAAGCAGGGATGTACTATCCCTGCAAGGAGGAAACGGGTTACTAACAGACTGTTTGGATATATAGGCAACTCCTGCAAAAAATTCCACCCCCCCCCACGAATTTCTATATATAACTTTAGCTGCCAGGGTTTCTTGTTGCTTCACAAAGGCAGGAGAAACACAAGATGGGGCTGGTAAGGTCTCAGAGGGTAAATGTGCTTGCTCCAGGTCTGCATCCTGAATTCAGACATTGGGACTGATGTAGTGGAGATTGACTCTTTCAGTGAAATAAAGAAAAAAAGGGACCTCAAGGTGAGACAGAGAGCAATGGCACAGGTCCAAATGGTCATCTGTCTCCTTAGAGTCATGAAGTGGATGTAGCTTAGGTGTGAAGAGAAAAATTAGACCACTGATTCATATGACAAATGCGGCCAGATTTCTACTATGTGCCATGCACTGTTTGAAAATAAACTTGTATCTCTTGTTCTCTGTTTTACTTAAGCATCCATTTGTCAAGAGTGCCAAAGGAGTGTCGATATTGCGAGACTTAATCAACGAAGCCATGGATGTGAAACTGAAGCGCCAGGAAGCTCAGCAGCGGGAAGTGGACCAGGATGATGACGAAAACTCAGTGAGTGGCAGGCGTTGTGGTGGCTTCAGGAGTAAACGCTTGTTATGTCATGGTGCCGCAGAAGTGAGATAAGTAGCTGGTGTGGGACAGCCTGGAGCTTGAGACTCAGCGCTTTGTCCCAAGTCTCATTCAGTGTTGCTGGACCCCGGATGGGTCTGTGCTTGCTTGTTACTCAGTGTCATTTGAGACACTTAGGTTTGACTATTTTGCCCCCATATTTTTTTTCCAGTTTATCTTTTTTAGAGGGAGGTGGGGGAGTTATCTCCCAGCTTGGAGGCTTGGTTTTCCCAAGCTCTTTTAAAATTTTCATGATGTATTCTGGAGTCACTCACAACCTTTGAGATTCCAAGGGTACTTTTGTCTGTGCTGGAAGTCGAATGAGAAGGAAGGGAAGAAAGTCCTTTAGGTTAGATATGCAGTTGTCATATGGTGACTTTGGGATCATCTCTGGTTAAATACGTGCTTCTCAGCTCCTAAGGTATATATACAGCCTGGAGAAGTGTCAAATCCAGGAAAATTTTTGCATCAAGATGAGTAACAATAGTTCAGAAAATTTAAAATCTTTTAAACAATTAGCTCCAGGTTGAGTTTTTTTGTTCATTTGCAGGAGGAAGATGAACTGGATTCTGGCACAATGGTTCGAGCCGCTGGGGATGAGATGGGCACTGTCCGAGTAGCCAGTACAATGAGTGATGGAGCCAACACCATGATTGAGCACAGTGACACATTGCCATCACAGCTGGGCACCATGGTGATCAACACCGAGGACGAGGAAGAGGAAGGAACGATGAAAAGTGAGGCTCTGTCACCTAACTGGGCCTGTTCTGTTGCCATAGCTAAGTGCCTTACTGAAGAGCTCTGCTCAGTAGGTTGTGTTTGGAGGACTGTGAGGAGCAGGGGCTGTGGGAAGGGATTTGCTTTTGAACCCCAGTGGCTATTCTCTGACTGAACATTGTCACTTAATGGTTTTCCTGAAGGAGGGTATATATGTTGTTTTCATACACAATTCATCTCTGTTAGTAATGAAATTTGAAGTTCCGTACACATCTACAATCCATTCTCATGATAGTGTCTGTTTAATCAAGACAGTCAGTCAAAGATGATTGAGCAGGTTTAAAAATCCTGTTCAATCTCAGAAGAATCCTCCCCATCCCTGCTGTTTCTTTTCTTCTTTCTCCTTTCCTTCCTCCCCTACTCTCCTTGTCTCCCTCTTTTACTTTCTCTGCTGATTGTTAAAGTCTCACACATGCTAGGTAAGCACTCTGCCACTGAACTCCACCCCTACCACTGCTCTGTCTTTTGAGACAGGGTCTTGTGCGTTGCTGGTTTTCTTTCTCTCAAACTTCGGGGCTCAAGCTGTTCTCTGTGGTCAGAGTCTAGGCGTGGTGACTCCAGGCTTTTGCTGTTGTATTCAGGAATGAGAGAAAAGCCCACATGGATTGCAGAGTAGCATGGCTACTGTTTAGCACAGGTCAGAATACACTTCAGGAGAGCATAGGCCATAGAAGGCACAGTTACTGCCTGAGGCTTCTGTCTGTGGGAGCCTAGAGGAAGGAGGGCCTGGTTTCTAGGGAAGTAGTTTAGGTGGTTCTGTTATGATTGATAGATTAGTTTATATGATCATTTCCCCCTACTGTGCAAGTGTCATTCTCTAATGCAGCTGAGTTATAGGGGAGTCCTGCCTCCTTAAAAGTTCACTTGAGGACACACTTGTGCCTGGTTGTGCATGAGTCTAAAACTAGTTCAGGCCAGATTTGCCTTTTTGTCTGTGCTTGGACATGAGAAGAATATGGCTGCATAGTGTTTGTCTAAGTTTGATGGTTGTCAAAGGGAGGAGAAACCTATTCCATTGTTCAGAGTAGGGTGTGTGTACCCTGGTCAGATGAGGGTCTAAGTTGCTAGCAGGTTGCTCGGTGCATTTTGCAGAGAGGGGTGCGTGTGAATAGTAAGGGCAGGTAAAGGGCCTACCCAGGCTGCCAAGTGAAACGAAATGGAGTCCAGGCTACTAAACTCTTTCTACTATTTGCCTGCCTCAAAGTGCTTCTCTTGCCTCAGCCTCCCAAGTAGCTAGGATTATAGGTGTGTGCCACGGACCTGGGTTTGCCTTTCCTCTTTCCTGGCTGATCCTTCCTATGACTGGCCTCATTCCTGTGTTCAGCTCCCGACTTAAGAGTCTTGAACGCTACCTTTTAGTACCTGAGCTTATAGGCCAACTCACAGAGGGAATAATTTGAGAGTACAAAATACTGACTGAGGAGGATAGGTTCAATTTAGCCTAAACTTTGCATCTGTTTAAAAACCTGGGTCTTGTTGGTTATCTTCTTTTCTTCCCTTTAACTCTCCAGCCCCGTGCTAGGGGTCCAGTTCTGGCTGCACATGTGCTAGTCTACTGTTGAGCTCATCTCAGCCTCCACTTAGAATATTTAAGCCTTTCTTGTTTCCAGGGAACAGCAAACCAGCCCCTAGGCCTATCTAGTTGGCTCCCTACTTTTGATAGTAAGGCTCAGCTGCAGCACAGCCGCAGCCGTTCTGCTGCTGCTTTTGTGCCTCTGTACTGAAAGGCTGCTGCCTCCAAGGCCTAAACTATCTTCTCTTTGCTCCTGTACAGACAGGAAGTTGGCTAGTAGAACACTTGACTAGTGCATGTGAAACCCTGGGTTTGATCTCTAGGGAGGGTGCACAATTAGAAAAACAAAAAGATGACCAAGCAGACTTTAAACCTAAACAGAGGGGCCGTGCTGGAATGGCTTCCCTGTAGGCTCTGGATGGCCCAACAGTGGCTGGCTGTAGACTGCAGAGGTGGAGAACTGGATAGTGCTCAGTTCCCAAAGCTGGATATCACAACAGGCCCAGGCCAAGAAACCGGAGTCTGATGCCGGTGAGGGATGGCAGTGATAGTGACTGCAGCAGCAGCAGGGACGGGTGTGCCAGTAAGAAGCAGAGACAGGCTGGCAAGAAGACTGCTTTCCCCTCAGACCTTTCTGTGTTTGGGCTGTCAGGTGGTGCCATCCCCTTCAGGGAGAGACTTCTCTCAGTCAGTCCTTTTCGTAAATGCCCTCACAGACCGACTTACTCTCTTAGTTGATCCCAGATGCCACCAAGCTCAGTGAATGAAATGAGTTCTAATACCAGGACAAGCTGAGGGTGTTGTCAAAGTTAGAGGGTATTTAACTTGTACTGGGGCTCCTTATAGAGAGGTTGCAAGCTTGGCAGCAGGCAGGTAGGTGGAGGTACTCCAGCAGAGGGAGCACTTTACACAAGAGCCTCACCAAGAGCTTGGTGAGTTGAGGAACTCCGGTAGCTTCTTGTGGCTGAGAGGGCCATTGCAGGGCAGTGTTCTCAACGTCTCTTCTGCTCCTCACCTTTCAGGTTATGGTTTTCGTGGCAATCACTAACGTCTCGTTTTCAAAGGCAAAATAGTTCCCTTTGTCTGGTTAGGAGCTCAGATTCATTATCTCTGAGGCTGTAAAGGAGTGGTAATGTTATTTATTGGTAGATTCATAGACTGATAAAACTTCTGGAATACCTTGTGTATCAGGCTTTTAAAAAGTTCAAATCTGGGGCTGGAGAGATTTCCCTGCAGTTAAAAGCATTTGCTGTTCTTCCAGAGGACCTGAGTTCAGTTCCTAGCACCCATACCAGGTGGCTCTTAACCACTTGTAACTCCAGCTTCGTGGGATCAGTAGCATTTTTGGATGTTGCAGGCACCTGCACTCACACATAAATAGGCCTCTTGCTATGTACTCATAATTAAAAATAAATCTTAAAAGAAAAGGTCAAGCCAGGTGGTGATGGTACATGCCTTAAATCCCAGCACTTGGGAGGCAGAGACAGGTAGTTCTCTGTGAGTTCAAGATCAGCCTTATCTACAGAGCGAGCTCTTGGACAGGCTCCAAATCTATATGAGAAACCCTATCTCAAAAACAAAAAAAAAATACAAAACAAAAAAAAGAAAGAAAAGGGCAAACCTTTGACCCAGTAAATTCCACTATTAGTAAACAGGCCCAAGAAAATAAATAAAAATAATAAATTATATTCAAGAATTTTTCAAACATGATCTTTATAGATAGAATACTGTATATACAAAACATTAGGAACAGCCCCAGCCCTTAGTCTAAATCTGAAGAGCGAGGACGTTAGCTAATTGTACTTGTCTGAAAACATATTGGTAATTCTTGTTAGTTTGTAGAATACATGCAGGGCAGGAAAGACTCACCTGTTATTTTTAAATGAGGATTCTAGTTGAATTTCTCTTGATCTCAAAAATCAAGGTCAAATTCCTGTGTGACTTGACTGTGTTGGAATTGTTGTACTTCCTCTGTGCCAGCAGAGGGAGCTCTGTCGTAGGGTATGAATTGAAATTGTGTTCCCATTCATGCTATCACTGATATCCTTTCTTTTTGGATCAAGGATATTATGTATGTACCTTTAAGTATATATGTATATTTTATTTTATGTGTTTGGGTGTTTTGTCTGTGTATGTTCGTTTGTGCACACATGTGTGCCTAGTGCCTGCTGCAGGGATCAGAAAAGGTTATTGAGTCTCTTGGAGCTGTAATTACTTTGAACTACCACGTAGGTGCTGAGAGGTGAAGCTCATTCCTCTGGACGCCAGTGTGCTAAGTGCTCAGCCATCTCTCCCTTCTCGCCTTTATTTTGGGTCTATTTGGAGTTGCCACAGCAACACTAGGGCATTTCCTTTATTTCATTTAGTTAGGGATTGGACACTTGGCAGAGTTGAAGTCTGAGTCAACCAGAGCACCTTAGCACAGTGTCTTTCCCTGCAAGATCTCTTGCAGGCTTTGATTGGAATTGGTCTTGCCATTCTTCAGTACGGTGCCACACATAGCTTTTAAAATAGTGTCAGTCTACGTGGTCCCAACCAAATAATGGAATAAAATTTCAAAACAAAACAGCTCGTGCAGAACTGATTTTGGGTGGAGTTATACTATGTATGAAAACAAGTGTTAAAGATATTTTATAGCCACTTGTCGTTTGGTACATCCTGGTTTTGGTTTTGGAAGTGCAGTGGTTGGACCCTCTGGCTTTGTGAATGTCAGGTGTGCACTGCTGAGCTGCACAGCGCCTCATTTTAATCTGACTTATGTTTATATTTACTGCAGAAAGCGTTGTGAATAATCTTTTACTGATTTGCAGAATTTCTTTGTATTTGGATACTGACTTTTTTGGCATATGGTTTGTGCAATATAATTATTTTAACCTAGCTCATGGCTTCTGCTCTTAGCTTGGCAACCATTCTTTGTTTTTTTTTTTTGGTTTTTCGAGACAGGGTTTCTCTGTAGCTTTGGAGCCTGTCCTGGAACTAGCTCTTGTAGACCATGCTAGTCTTGAACTCACAGAGATCCGCCTGCCACTGCCCCCCTCCCCCAAGTGCTGGGATTAAAGGCATGCGCCACCACCGCCTGGCTTGGTAACCATTCTTAATAGCTAGTTTTCATAACATCAGATTGTTCTGAATTTTCTTATACTATATAATTTTTGTGTTCTTTAAGAAATGTCTTTTTACCTAGATATTTTAAAGTTAGTATATGTTTCAACAATAGTTGTAAAGTTTTACTGTTCACAGATAGATGTTCTTTATATATCAGGAATTTCTTTTTGTTTATTCTGTGAGCTGTAGTCATCTGCTCTGTTCTTTCCATTTGAAAACTTTATTTCTCCACCACATTTAATTGTGTGGTTCAGTCACTTTTACATGTCTTCTGTGACCATTATCTAAAATAGATTCCTTGTTCCTTCTTACTTTTCATTACAGTACAGATTGCTCCTTGAAAAATCTCACGTCAATATCAGGATCAGTGTATCAAATTTTGCAATATACCACCAGGATTTTACTTGATTGCTTTGAATGCATAGTTTATTGAGTAAGGCAGAGTTACTGTCTCTTCAGTATTAATTCTGTCAGCAAACAGTTACTTGGTTTATCTGTCATATCTATAGAAACTTTATTCACAGACATGCTCTATATCTCGTGTGTGTGTGTGTGTGTGTGTGTGTGTATCTGTCTGTAATTTTTTTTTTTTTGAGGAGGCCTTTTTAAATAGCTCACACTGGTGTCGGCTTTCAATCCTCCTGCTTCAGACCTCATGAGCATTGCAACTGCGTGTGTGTATTCTCAATGCCTAGCAGTTCGTCTGTGTGTGTTTGCTCATGTGTAGATCAGAGGTCATCCTCAGGTACTGTTTCTCAGGAGCTCTCTACCTTGATTTTTCTTTTAAAAATATTTTATTTTTAGTATTTAAAATTAAGTGTATATGTGTATGTATGTGTACTTGTACAGATGCCCCAGGAAGTCAGCGACTTGGATCCCCTGGAGCTGGAGGTACAGGAGTTTGGTTGTAAGTCACCTGATGCAAGGACCAAATATGGATCCTCTGAAAGAACAGAACATGCTCTTAACTGTTGAGCCATCTCTCCAGCCCCATCTTGTTTTTTTAAGACTGATTCTCTCATTGGCCTAGGTTTCAGCCAGTAGGCCAGGCTGGTTGGCCACTGAGCACGGGGATTCTGTGGTCTCTCCTGGGGTTATAGGCCTGCACAGTGCCTGGCTGTTTTATGTGAGTTTCAGGGATTCAGCTCAGGTTCTTGTACTTGCTTGACAAGCACTTAACTGATTGAGCTGCCTCCTCAGCCAGCCTACCACATAAAAATAGTTTATTAAGCTACTAAATTTATTTCAGAAATTACCTTTTTGTTTATTATGTGTATGTGTGTACATGCATACATGTGGAAGTCAGAGGACAACTTGGAGTAGTTGTCTTCCCCACCACGTGGGTCTGGGGCATTGACATGAGGCTTGTAGCAAGTGTCTTTTCGCTGGGCTCCAAATCTTTTGTTTTCAATGCTGGGGTTTTGGTTTTTGTTTTACTCTTATAGATGATTTGTTGGTGTTTTTCCGTCGGTTGCTTTATTCATTATCCTATGAGATTTGAAATTTGTAAGTTTCCTTTTTTTATTTTTTACAGAGAAGGCCTTGTCTGTGAATTATAATTTTAGTTTTTTCCCTTTTTGATCCATGCGCCCTTTTTTCTGGTTCACTCAGATTTCTAGTACAATTTGAATAGTAGTGCCTGTCCTTGTCTTGTTGCTCACCTGAGAGAAAATTCTTCTAATATCTTAATACCGAGTCTGATTGTGAAACAGGATCATAACGTCTCCTCCTTAGATTAAATTTCTTTACCTCTGGCTTTAGAGGTCCTTGTAACGGTTAGAATTGGTGTAACCCTGTTTGCTCTTTTGTGGCTTGATTTTCTTGCTTATGAGTCTGATTACCAGTAGGTTTTCCCTTAGTATTGCTCCATTGTCAATGTGGTACGTGTGGTCTTTATTTCCTTCTCGTCCACCCTGTGGTGCCAGGCATTGACTCTGGGGACCTCATTGCACTGCTCAGGCGGTCTTCATGGATCTGCATCCCAAGCTCAGATAACCATTTTGTTGGTTAGAAACAGAGTTTCATTCACTGTGTATCTCCCGCCAGCAGCCTGGAACTTGCCATGTTACCCAGGCTGGCCTCATTCAAAGTCCCCTTGCCTCTACTTCTTGAATTCTGGAATTATAAGCATGTGCCACTATGCCTGCGAATTATTCAGAAGCATTTTCTCTCTCTCTCTCTCTCTCTCTTTTTTTTTTTTTTAAAAATACATTTGTGAAATTTTAAAACTGCCTATTTCAGTTTCAATTACAGAGATTTGAGGTTGGAAACATGGTCTACATAGTAATAGTTCTTTGGTACTTTTTGAGACATTTGTTACTTGGCGTATTTGTTGTAAATTTTTGTCAAATAATCTCTGTGTGCTTAAACAAGATCGTGTTTTCTTCTTTTGAAAATGTTTAAAAGTTCTGTGTGTGTGTGCCGTGAAGCCATGTGTGGAAATTAGAGGACAACTCTTGTAGGTTCTGAGAACTCAACTCAGGTCAACAGGCTTGCATAGCAAGTACCTTTACCTAGCGGGTCATCTTGCCAACCTAAGAGTGTGTGTTTTCTAGTTGTTTGTTACAGGAATTCATATCTAGTAAACTTAATTTGTTAATTGCCTTTAAATAGTCCATTCTCCACCAATTTTTGCTACTTGATTTTTCAGAGACAAAAGTAAACAGCAATAACAGAAAAGTTTGGACGAAGGGCGTTGGTCTGTTTTGCACAACCATGTAGCTTAGCAGTTCCGTGCTTTTGCCCTGTACGAGGGAAGGACAGGTCTAAGGATAGCAGCTCTGAAAGGTAATGGATTCTTGTCTGCTGAAGATTTGACCCCAGTGCTTCTCCCTCTCAGTGCTCGGAGACTGTCCAGGACGTGCATATAAACGGCTCTCTTCTCCTCTCCAGGCTTGTTTGCGATGGAGGTAGAAGGTGAAATAGTATTTGCTGTGTTCTCGTCCTTGGCTCAGGCCTTTCCAGTTAGACCCTGTGAACTGAGGGGAGCGAGCTGATTTCTTCTTAAAATTTGCACTTAGTTCCCAGTATTCTAACTCGCCCCCTAGAGCCGTAGCTACACTCCTCTCTTTGAGACAGAACTCTAAAGCACAGCGGCCTGGCTAAGTTCAGGAGACTCTGTGTCTGAGGCATCTGTTGTTGCTGTGTTTCCTCCTTTAAAGCCACAGGCCGGGCTCTTGTTGAAAAGATCTCATTTCAGCACTGTCAGGCACACAGTCAGCGCTGCATAAGAGAGGGATTCTTGACTCGCAGCCCATGTCTTTCCACCTGTGTTGTCTGAAGGAAGTTGTTGAAGCATTGTCCTTGTGTTGTCCTCATCCGTCTGCCTTGGATGTAGCACTGGCAAGCGTGGTAATTAGAATGTCGGTCCTGCACGTGTCTTAGCACCCGTTTACAACAGGAGCTTCATTGTCTAGTTTCTGATTGCTTCAAAACTCACCGGCGAGAACTCAGTGCTTGCATGTACCTGCCATTCTGCACTGGCACCACAGAAGGCTCTCGATAGCCGTGCTGTTATATGCAGCAGAGAGAAAAGCCGCAGCATTTAGTTTCGTTGCTGCTGTGTTTCTGAAGGAGGGCAAGGAAGAAAGGAAAATCGTGGTCTCATTTTTGGAATCAGTCTTTGGCTTGGAGTATGTTTCTGGTCTCCTAGATGGGGCCTCCTTAGGGAGGCTGTTCCCCTTTTGACCCTCAGTGTCCTAAACTTTTAGAAAAATAGGGCACAAAAAGTTTTATTTTGTAGTTTTGCCAAACTAATATAAGGTGCTACATGTAAAATACTTAGTGTCTAAATACTCAAAAATGAAAGTGTTATAATAAGCATTTATTTATTCAGAGGAGGAAAGAGAGAGAGAGAGATTCCCTGGCAATAAGATGATAAGATGATAGCTATTTTGAGAACTAGTTAAACAATTCAATACACAAGATGGCAGATTTAAAGAAGGCTGGCCTCTGGGTCCTGCGAGCCTTCTTTTATGAGGCTTCTGACCCTCATTTTACACTGGTATTCATTACTGGCCGCCTTCATTCCCATCCCTGAAAGTCAGTCTCCCGGGGAACTGCTTTTCATGAGACGCTCCCTCCTGGGTGAGCTTTACAACAGAAAAAGTAGACATCTTGGCACTTAAACTTTTCTCACAGTTTCACAAATAGCTCAAGGTCATCCTTGCAGAATGGAGACGAACTCCTAATTGTTTGCGCAGTTACTCTTATTGTGTCCACATGTCTGGCTCACTTTTATCTTTGGAAACCATTAACATTCTTTATTTCTTTGGGATGAGCCAGAAAACACAGACTCTTGGTGCCTGAATATTCATTCAGAGAGCTCAGCCAGACCACATGCGAGGATGTGAAAGTACCAGGTCTCCATGTGACCTGGGCGATGGCCTCAAGGCCTGTATTTTTTTGGAATATAAGCTACTCCAGTGTGGTTATGTTGGTCAAAGGAGAGCCAAGATTTTCCCAAAGAGGGCAGTGGTGCAATAGTAGCGAGAAGAAAGGAGAGTGGGAGTGGACCCAGCAGCTTGGCTTTGGCTGTCGGTGTAAGAGGTGTGGATAGATCAGCTTGGTCCAACAGTACTCTACCTCCAGTGCCTTAAGACTCTTGCTTAGAAAGAAATGGAGATATACTCTCCAATCTATAAGGGAAAGTAGATGCTTTTCTGTAAATATGTCTCTTCTAAGAAATGTCAGTTTCAGTATTTGTTAAAAACGGTTATCCAATGGGATCTGAGAGATATTTATTATGTGTCACAACTATAATGCACAGAAACCAACTGGTACATTTGCTGCTGACAAAGAACTTAGAGGTTAAACACGTGAGATGGTGTCTCAGCACTGTGCTTTCCAGTCCTGCGCATGTGTAGAACATACCCAGATCAAGCCACTTGGTAGCAATTAGCTGAGGAGAGAGGCCCTCTGCATATGAAGATCACAAAAACTCGATGAAAGGCTGGTGAGTTACAGAAAAGGTTAAAGGGTTTGTGAGAAGAATGGCCAAGACTTTAATTACGACAGCCAGCAGAGAATACTCCAGGCAGGTGCAAACCCAGAAAGGTAGGCAGTGTATATTGAATATTGAGGTTGGCCGAAGCAGATGTGGGCATTGGTCAGCATTTAAAAGGACTTTGAGGACCCAGATATGAAGTTTGAACTTGACACTGTTGTTAAGGGGGTGTTCGAAGACACTCTGGCCAAAAAGGTGAGACCCTCTCAGGAGATTCTTGCAATACCAAGGTGTGGATCATCCTCATTGGTGACTGTTGTCTTTTCTGGTGGTTGTTCCTAGTGCTCTAGCTGGGGGCCTTGGAATTTGGAGCTAGATCTCTGTTGTAATCCAGAAGCAGCTCATTGGCATCAAGGTGGCTTGCGAGCCACTGTCTAGAAAGCAGTTCAGATCCTACAGATGCCGTTGCTCAGGCCCTTTACTAGGAAGAACGTTTTTCTGGGCTCCAGGGCATCTTACAACCTGTGGTTCTTAGTGGTTTCAAGAACATTTTAAAGTTTATGGTTACACAGACTTTATGTGATTCAGTGACTTGATACATCTGAAACTCATAGATGCTCCTTAACAAAAACAAAACCCAGAAACCACACATACAATAAATGTTAGCTTTAAAAAACAAATCAAACCCACTGTGATGCGTTTACATTATAGCACATTATTTTAAAACAGAGGGAAACACTGAGGCATCGCTGAAGTTTTTGTCTTGGAAATATTTATGCATGGAGCCCAGAAGAAAATGTAGGCTTGTGCCCAGTTCCTTACTTTAAGCAGAATTAATTACTGTTTAGATAAAAACAACTATTTTGGGAATTAAGGAAAGGCTAGGTTGACCATTGTGGGTTAGTTAGTCTGACAGTGAGGGCTTGGGATGGAAGGGTCATCAAGTTTGAGATCTGATAGATGTTACTCCAAAGGAGATGTAAGCTCCAATTTTTGGGTAAACTCATTTCTAGCATGCCCATTCTGGCATTATTTTATAATTCTTAGAAACCCAGAATAAGAGCACATCATAAAGGAAGGTCTTGTTGATTTATTTCAAGAATCAATTATTGATATAGTTTATGTGCCATTTAATGGGTCATAAATTTATGGAATTTTCTCATTTAGAGTATATAGTGATTTTTAGTATGTTTGCAGTTTTACAACCACCACCAGTATTTAATTTTTAAAGTTTTATTATTTTAAACTGGTATATAATTCGTAAAGTTTACCATTTTAAAGCATACATTTTAGGGGCTGGAGAGATGGCTCAGAGATTAAGAGCACTGACTGCTGCTCTTCCAGAGGTCTTGAGTTCAATTCTCAGGAACCACATGGTGGCTCACAACCACCTATAGCGGAATCTGATGCCCTCTTCTGGTGTAAAGGTGTAGATGCAGATAGAGCACTCATACATAAAAATTTAAAAAAGCATTCAGTTTCATAGATTTTCTTTTTAGTATGTTGACAAAGTATTACAAGAATAATGACTTCGAAATTCCAGACGTTTTGATCACTTCCAAAGAAGTACTCATTCCATTGTCAGTTACGTCTTATTCTTCCCCTTCCACAGTCAACCATTTGTCTACTTTCTGTCTCTATGGATTTGCCTGTTCTGGATAG
This sequence comes from Dicrostonyx torquatus, assembly GCA_028555095.1. Taxonomy (NCBI): domain Eukaryota; kingdom Metazoa; phylum Chordata; class Mammalia; order Rodentia; family Cricetidae; genus Dicrostonyx; species Dicrostonyx torquatus. Next base: position 303,915 of record JAQHUG010000077.1, on the reverse strand, counting down.
TTAATGTAAATAGATTCAGACAATATATTTATCTTTTGGTCTGGCATTTTTTTGTTTTGTATAAGTCTTTCAAGGTTTATCCATGTTTCAGTGTTCATCAATGTTTTATATATAGTACATATAATAATTTGATACATTATATATAATATATAATAAACTTTTGTTTATATATGTGAACATGCTTGTCTACATGTGCGTGTGTGCGTGTGTGCGTGCGTGTGTGTGTGTAGGCAGGCCAGAGGTTAACACTAGGATTCTGCCTTGGTTTCTCTCTACTTTTACTTACTGAGTTCATGGGTTTGACTCGGCTAGCTGGCTAGTGAGCTGCAGGGATCTGCCTGTTCTCTCCTGTGTTGGGATACAGATTGGTGGATCTGAAATCACGTCTTCACGCTTCCATGGGAAGCACTTTACCAACTGAGCCATCTCCCCAGCCTCAGTCTCTCAGGTTTTTATTGCTGAATAAGTCTCCCATGTGAGTTAGTAACACACGCTTGCTCATCAGTTGGTGCACATTGCTCATATCTTTTGCTTTTCTGTAACACTTTTCAAAGGAAAACAGACAAGGCTCATGTGCTCGTCATTTCCCTCCTTTGCCTGTGCGTTTAGACAGGTTGTCCATTCAGTCGATAGGTGGGGCTTTCAGAGAAGTAGGCCACCATAGTGTAGGAGCACATTGATGTCCTGCATCAGATAAAAGAATCAAAGCAAGATGTGGCTGTTTTAATGGTTTGCCCAGTCCATTCTCCCTCTGGCTTCAGGTTTCCTGTATTATCATTCATCTGAATGTGTTCATTTCCTGTGATACATCTGAAAAAAAAATACTCTAGTTCACATTGAAACAAAACGTCCCCTGAGCAGCTGAAGGCCTGGGAGTGGGAGAGAACAGGACAGCCTAGCCTTTAATCACTGGGAGTGATCCTCTTCTGCTTTTCAACTCTGACAGGCTGCTTCTCAGCACTTGATCATCTAGCTCAAGGTTGCTGAAAGAATGGTTCAAAGAGAAGGGTCCTGGGAAAATTCCGTTCATTCACTCTTTCCTCACCCAGCTTAATGGCAGTGCTAACATGCCAAGAGTCTTCATTTTGGTTGTAGAGAGCTCACTATATGAGGTACAGCTCACCAGGCTTAAAGCCTGATGACTGACGTTCACATCGGTCCCTGTCAGAGCTGTAAAATCTCAGGCAAATGTCTCATTTGCAAAGCAGGAGTCACAATCCTCCAAAAGATTCCTCAAGGATTTGATGAAAATCATTCATGTTAAGTGTGGCACTAGGCAGGTGTCTAGTATGTATAAGTCTTCTTTGTTCATACCTTCTGTGGTGGTCAGGAAGTAGCATGCGCAAGGCCCTGGGTTTGATTCCCAGAAACACCACACCCCCCAGATGATCCTCCCCAATAAACCTGACATCATCTTTAGCACTTTGGTAATTTGGTGCATGTAAGCTTTTACTGATTGTTTAGCTATAATTAAATTCCTAAAAATAAGTATGGCTTTCATTTCCAGTTTATGTCTGAATATATGGTTAGATTAAAAAATTGTCTAATCCTAAACATAGTTTTGAGGGGTCTCTGAATTGTGGTTCATGTCAGGGATAATTAGGTCCCTGGCATTGGTAGCACATGTTGAAAACAAAGACGTTGCTAGAACTTTTTATTTATGCTTCTTAGTTGTTGAAAGAGACAAAGAATAGTTGTTTTAGCTCTAAAAATGTTAGGAATCTTTAAGGAGTTGTGAAGGGCTGTTGCTGTCAAGTAAATAATTGAAATATGAGGAAAGCAAATGTTGCCAGTTTTTTCATCTAAGCAGTGATAGAAATGGACACTATATTCTTCTGGTAGACATTCTTATGGGATGATTTAAAATTAAGCCACAAAAGTCTCATCCCTGACTTAAATTTTATATATTTATTTTGTATTACATTTATTTTTAAAACAGAGTGTCACTGTAGTACAGTTTGGCCTGGAATTCATGCTATAATGTGTTGTGTTTGATGTTCATATTTTGGTCCTCAAATTAGTAGTGGTGATTTTCCCCTGGGTATCTCTTACATGCCCATTAGTTTTTAAAAAGTGAATCTTTAATTGGTTAGAGCAGTCTTAGCTTATTACACTAGTAATTTATTAGACCTCAAGATATCCATCCATGGTTTGAGGCTTAATAGAAATACATAGGATCTAAAAATAGCCCAGTTTAGTAAGGTTTGAGCATCTATGAAAAAAAATCACACCCTTTAGCATTTATAAAGTTGCAGGGGACATGCTACAGACACTTCAGCTAGATGGAATTTCCCCAGTTATTAGGGCCCCAGATTCAACTTTTCTCAAGAAGGATGAGTTGGGGGTGTCAGGTTGGCCACATCAAACATTGCTGTTGGTTGCTTCTAAGAGGATCTCACACCAGTGTATGTGCTGGCCTGTTTTGCTGCCAGTCTTAAGTCAAACACTGTCTACTTCCTTTAAGGGTCTCCTTTGAGTTAAAAAATAATACTTAAAATATTTAAAAATGCATATTAGTTTCTTAGCTCCTCAAATCCATAAAGTATCCTCAGAATTCCTCTGTCTCTCTGTCTCTGTCTGTCTGGTTGGGTTTTTTTTTTGTTTTTTTTTTTTTTGAGACAGTTTCTGGGATTAAAGGTGTTCACCACAACTGCCTGGCAAAACATTTTATGGTATTTGTTATAAACATTTTCTTCCCATAATTTGTCTTGTAATGTATGTGTCTTATACCATTTATAATTTTAAAATTTGTGCTGCTTCCTTTACATACATGAAGTAGCCTATTTTATATATAAATATTTTTTGTCTCATTTGGAAAACCTTTCCTGCAGTTAGGCTTTAAATGCATTCTTATATTTTCCTGTAGAGCTTATAGTTTCTGTTTGCAGCTCTTGTTTATCCATTTGGAAGTTTTTTGTTTTGGGTGTGAGATACTTACCTAGTGTAACCTTTCCCCAAACAGCTAGGTAGTAGTTTGGATTTCCTGCATTTTCTAGTCTGGTTAGCTGCCCAGTGAATTTAGGGTATTTTGTATGGTTACTAGTTCTGAGTGTGTCAACTCGGCAGTCTCCAGGCTGGTTGGCACTAGGTTTTCTGATACTCTTTGTTCATGTGTAGGACTAGGTGAAAGGTCAATATGCAGCTGTCTCCGAGCCAGTCCTTCCTATTGAGTTCCCAGAGCTTCCTGTCTCTTCAGCGAATCCAGTGTGTTTCATTTTCATAGTTTATTCTATTGCAGTTCTTGTAGTACTTTGGTATGCAAAAAAATGAAGTTTAACAGTTAACAAAGCAAACATAAGCGCCTAATGTTTACATAGAACACATAAAACAGTGCATCATGTTCCTGGGTGATTGGCAGGTCTTAGCAAATCCTATATCGACTCCTCCATAGGAAGGAAGTAGCAACATGGTAAGTGGGCAGTACCCAGCATTGGGAAGCCTGGGATTGATTGGAATTGTTGATGATGAGAAAGAAGACAAATGTCTGAGAGGTTTATTTACTATTTTGGTCTTTTTCTTCTGTGTATATCACTTTACAGAGTTCACTTTATGCTATACATATGATATGCCCCATTTAAATTATTCATAAATAATATTTTAAAAGTTATTTGTGGGCCAGACTTAGTGGTATGTACCTTTAATCCTAGCTCTTGAAAGGCAGATGCTAGAGGATCTCTGAATTTAGGTCTAGCATAGTCTTCATAGTGAATTTCAGGCCAGCCAGGGTTACAGCATGAGACCCTGCTTCAAATGAATAAACAAATAAACAGAAGAGAAAAGAAAAAGAAAATAAGAAAATTAGATAAGGTTGGGGTATAGTTCAGTGGAAAAACAAGTGCCTGCTATATATATATATATATATATATATATATATATATGGCTTTGGTTTTGATCCTCATCACCAGAAGAACCTTATGAAATATTTCACAAATGGAAGAGTTTTTTGTATGTTATTTTTTTAAGTATATTTGTCTCCTTTCAACTAGAATGTGAGCTTATTAAGGAGTAGCTTCCTGTGTCTTCCTCTGTCTGCTACAGTGTTATAGAGAATAATGAATATGATGGCTACAGTATTTTTGTTTGTGTCTCAAATATTTTTAGTCTATTTCAAGAATTATTTGCTACAGGAAACCGTAATAATAAAAAGAACAACAATAATATAGTTATTATTGATTTCTTAGAATCATTGAAGTACTCAAACCTTTCTGTTTAGAAATAAGAACTCTGGGAAAACATTTGCATGTATTACAGGAGACTTCAGAATCTGTTAAATTCTATAAGAAGTATTTTGAGTGAGAATTTTTTTTCCTTTCTTTTTAGCTTTATTAAAGACTTCTGTAAAGTCTTTAATTTAAATTTTAAACTTCATTCCACAGAGAGAATTGATCTGGAGACTAGCCCATGTGGGCATCCTGACTACAACTATATGTTCATTTTTACCTTTTATTTTTCTTGGTTTTCAGGAAGAGATGAGACCATGCAGCCTGCAAAACCATCTTTCCTTGAATACTTTGAACAAAAAGAAAAGGAAAACCAGATCAACAGCTTTGGCAAGAATGTATCCGGCTCTCTGAAAAATTCTTCAGATTGGAAAATACCACAGGATGGAGACTATGAGTTTGTGAGTAGCTGGAGCTGAGACGCTTATGTCTTCTGGGAGGGGTTTGCAGGGCTACACATCCAGTCGTCACCTGCCAACAGTGCCTGAGCACTTGCTCATTTTCTTCAAAATCTGAGCCTCCCGTGACTGTCCTTGGCAGCAGCTCCAGGGCCAAAGGCTTACTAGCTTGAGACAACATTTTACTGACATTTGAGAAGTTCTGGGATCCCTGACTAATGCCATTTTTTCCTTTACAAATTCTTTATTCACTTGGTATTTTCTTTTTTGTTGAGGCTGAAATGATTAGTGATGAAATAGTTCATAGTCAAATGAAGAAGCAACTGTCTTTAATAGTGTATTTGGGACTGTGATCTTTTCTCAGAGTCGCGTTGGAGGACGCTTCTCAGGATTTTGTGATGTCTCTTTTTATTAATCATTCTTTTCATCTTAGACAAGATGATTGTTCTAAATCTCTTAGAGTTTGTTATGTAAAACTCGATATGTTTTCCTTTGTTATAGAACTGCAGACATTGATTCATGTGTGCAGGGTTTAATGAGTCGCGGCAAAAAAGCATTTAGGGCAAAAAGAAAGCTAAGGACCCACATTTCGCTGTGATTGCTTCCAGAAAATAATTTTTTTCTGTTGGGACTTTTATCTTTACATTCTTAAGTTCTAAAGTGTGCTATTCAGATGTGCCATAATTCGATTGGTCCTTATAAAAGAATTTAGCTTGGGTGGTGGACCTGAACTATGAGACACCTATCTGGTCCTTCTTTCCACTAACTGCTGACTGACACAAGTGATGCCATCCTTCCCTGACTTAATCTGTGCTGTCATAAAATGCTGTGGTTTCTATAACTCAGGGTAGTGGTCTTCCGAAGGCCTGAACAACTTACCTGGGTTTATTTAACTTAGAACCAGGCCTGTGCCAGAGCCCAGCTTTATTGATAGTCTGTGTGTTCATTTGCCATGGTGGTTTTGAGTACCATCTTGTTCTAGCCTATGGAAGTAAACAGGCAGGTGAAAGCCATTCTCATGGAGGTTTCATTCTAGAAGAAGGAATGTAAGTGAAACAAATGTTTAGTGTCAAATGGTGGTATTGTAGAAAATGCAGAGCAAATATGTGGTTGGGGAGAGAAGTGTGTGTGTGTGTTTACCTTTAAAAAATAGAGTATAGAAGGAAAAGTAGAGTATGGGTAAGAGAATGAGGATCTGAACTATGCAAATATCCAGAGAAATCACTTTCAGACGGTGAGCATGGCCGATGCAAGGATCCTACAGCAGAGACTGGTTTGGTGCATTTGCAGAACAGTGGAGGAATGGTGTGCATGTGGAGTGACGTCAGTGAGTACCCAGGGGGCGGTGAGATGAGGAGAGATGAGGAGGTGATATTGCATAATGATTAGGGCTTTAGCGGTTCCTCTTGAGCGCGATGAGGAAATCCTTAGCTAGAGGTGTCTTGAGCCACTTTATATTTTGAAACTTGTATTCTGGGCCCTCTGTTAACACTACTGGGCTCAGTACAGCCGAGTACATGGGTGCAGTGTTTTCT
>JAQHUG010000077.1:280522-294112 GCA_028555095.1 Dicrostonyx torquatus | reverse complement strand
GGTAGGAATTAGGTGTGCAGTGTGAGTCTGTAAGTTGCTACTTGGGAGGCCTAGACGAGGAGTCTAGCTTGGCCAACATAGCAAGACCATATCTCAAAAACAAACAACATAATGAAACAGAATTCAAGGCAAAAGCATTATATGGGAAGAAAACTACTTTATATTGCTATAGGGTACAGAGGAGCTGTAGGAGTCAGAGTCGTGAATCTATGTGAAACATCTGTTGATGGATAGATAGATAAATCTCACTATCCAATTATAACAATCTATAGAAATACAAAGAACAGTGTGAAAACTGCAAACATAGTAATGATATAAATATTATTCTCTCAAAAATGGACACCAGGATCTAGAGATTTAGCTCAGTCAGCAAAGTGCTTGAGGATCCAAGTCCAATCCCCAGAACCTCATTAAAAAGAAAGGAAGGAAGGAAGTCAGTCAGCCCAGGGATTGTGATGTATGTTTGTAATCACCATTGGCGAGGGGGCAGGGGGCAAACAGATCCCTGGGCTCACTGGCCAGCCAGCCTGTTTTACATAGTATGCTCCAGACCAGTGAATGAATAACCCCGTCTCAAAAATAAACAACAACAAAATTCCCAAAGCCACAGTGTCTGAAGCACAGGAGTTGAAGTTCTTTTCCTGGCCACCACACGCATGTGCACACAAGTGCGGTCACATACACATGAGCACATGAGTGCACATACGCACACTCTGGACGTTTCAGGGTAGAGTCCATACTTCATGTATTCAAAGACTGGGTCTAGGCCCTAGCACCAAAACTAGCACAGCTTTCAACATTTATAGCACAGGAAAACTTTAAGTATTAAACTTTAAGAACAGAAAATGTTTATAAGACTTGACCATCTTTTAAAGTGCTGAAAGAGACATCTCATTCAGTATAGAAATCATATAGACAATATATTTTGTCTATAATTCAGTAGTTTAGAAATTAATAATAGGAAAGTGACCAGAGGCACGTCATACTTGACAGTGTGCAAATGTATCCCTAAGTAATCTTGGCTTTAAAGATAAAATCAGGCCATGTGGTGGTGTGCACACCTTTAATCCCATCACTCAGGAGGCAGAGGCAGGCGGATCTCTGTGAGTTCGAGGCAAGCTTGGTCTACAAGAGCTAGTTCCAGACAGCTAGGGCTGTTACACAGAGAAACCCTGTCTTGAAAAACCAAAAAAAAGGAAAAAAAAAAAAGATAAAATCAGTATAGAAGATATAAACTGTTGAGAACTGAAGTCTATAGAAAGTTCAGATTGCTGTGCTTCGGCACTGCATGCAAGAGGTGCAATAAAGAAACTACTGATTTGTCTGCTTCATGGCATGGTTAGGATCTTTCTTATGAATAAGAGAAAAGACATCCAGAGGCACTCGGGAGAGTCCAGAGCAGAGCGAGAAAGAAGCAGACTGGACATGGTCAGGGCTCTCTGTGAGAAAGGGCAGAATAGCCGGAGAAAGAGAGTGAGGGAGAGTGGTGAGAGTATAGCAGGGGCGAGGGGAAAAACTTGGTTGTCCTAAAGAAAACAAATGGTATGGGGAGGAGGGAAGCCTGGGAGGCTGGTGTGGACTTTGAAATGTGTAATACGTACTGGGGGAGCCTGGAGGGTGGCATGAACTTTCATATGCATCCACAGGTACATGTCGTCAATGGAGCCGTGTGTCCCTTCTGCCAGGGGTAAGGAAATGATTCCTTTTGGTAGATGGGAACTGATTTCTTAAGTTCCTAAGAAATTTTGGCTTTTCTCCTAACCCCAGAAATCCTCCTATAGTCCAGGTTGAGCTGGGCCTACATTCAATTTTGAACCTAGTCGGTGGGCCTGCCCAAGGGAGAATAGGGTGCCCCTGTACCTGATAGGAACATGTTGAATACAACAACAAAAAGTGGTACTCTGGAAGATACACAATTTTAGCATGCAAGAAGGACCATAACTAAAGCATTAAGTAGGGTAAAGATAAAAGCAGAATTTAATGGAGTGGAAAAAACATTGATCCATGAAACCAAGTTGGTTTGTGGGAGGACTGGGCTTTGATTGAGTGTTAGACAATTATGTAGTTGCCCTTCTTAACCATCCTCACTGCATGGCCTCTCGCTCAGCTTTTATAAAATGTTTATAAAACATGCTTTGGGGCTGGAGGTGTGGCTTAGTGTTAGAACCCTGAATATAACCTCAGCCTGTCTAACTTGCACAGAGCTCTGGCTTCAGTCCCCAGCACCACATACAAAACAATGGGAAGCTATGGCAGGTGGAGTTCCAGTTTGAGGCTAGCCTGGACTACATAGCAAGTCTCTCTTAGAGAAGCAAGAAATGTGGTGGGTGGGTAGCTCAAACAAGAGCAGGAACCTCACTGAGAACCAAAGAAGGTACCAAGAAGCCTCTCTTGAAGAAGTTTTCCTGTTTTTAAAAAAAATTAAAGATTTATTTTTATTTTATATGTATAGATGTTTTGACTGCATGTATGTCTAAGCGCCACGCGTGTACAGTGCCCAAAGAGGTCAGAAGAAGGTGTGAGATCCTCTGGAACCATACTTACTCATTGTTATAAGCCACCATGTGTGTCCTGGGAATTGAATCTGGGTCCTCTGGAAGAGCAGCCAGAGCTCTGAACCACTGAGCCATCTCTCTAGCCTCTTCTTGGTTTCTTTTGACAAGGTCTGACTTCCTGTATAGCCTTGGCTAACCTTGAGCTCACAATCCTGCCTTAGCTTCCCGTATGCTGGGATTATAGACATACAGCACTGTGTCTGGCTGGAAGAGCATTTGGAAGATGATCGGGCTTTCTCTAGCTAGAGGAGGAGGGAAAAGGTGTGAGCTGAGTGGGGCAGCTCAGGGCTGTGTAGACCGTCTATAGTAATGTCTGGAGTGTGGGTGAAGCCATTAATGTGTAGAGTGCTATGTCCTTCCTCTAAAGTTGTTGTCTTGGGTTTTTTCTGGGTGTTTTGGGGAAAATAGACTCCTAAGGGAACACAAGGATAATAGCTCGCTGAAACCATGTGATGATTGGTTCACCATGATGTTTAAAACCACGAATTGTTAATTCAAAATGATTTTTATGAAAGTACCAGGACCTGAATATTGATTGTTCAGATTCCCTGGATAATCACAAGCTTACAGTTAACATTTTGTAGGAGGGAAGGATAATTTTAAGCCCTGAGTTTCCTTCAAGAGGCTAGCAAGAATTTTTTGAAACTTTATCTTACCCATTTTTAACTAGATTAGGGCTCCAAGCCTGATTGTAAGTTGAGATTCTTTGGAATTTTATAAAGAGGCTTTACTGGATTGTCATAACATGGTCGCTCACTCATTCTTCATTAAGTTTCACAGTTTGCCTTTAACTATATACTCCTTAGATATTAGAAACTGGCTGGGAGGTGAGGCTCACCACTGTCATCTCATCAGCATGATTGACTTTGTGGCAGGGGTGCTTTGGGTATTTATACTCAGTACTTTCAAGGGCACATTGTCATGTTTTCTGGGAACCCAGATAACTACAGTTTAAGTCTTTACCTTCTATTCCATGTAGACAAAAGTTAAAACATTGTGTTTTAGCTTACTCTCCATCTACTTCAAAATGAATTTTAAATATTAGCTCATGTTCTTAAACATGCCAGTCTCCATGGTAAGATAAAATCTAGTAAGCGCTGTCATCATGTAGCTGCAGCAGCCAGTTCATTCTTGTTGAACCCTCTTTCCAAATCAATACCCTCATGCTTGGTTTGTTTCAAGTAAGTCAAAGGTAGACGTGTATTATTTCTAAATATTATGTGTGTGTTTCTATAAAATATCCTTTAAATTACTATATTAAAAGACTCCTTTAAATATAGTAACTCAATGTACCTTTAAAATTAAAAATAATTATTTAATGTCATAAAGTTTTTGTTACTGTTTAGTTTTCTTCAATCATACCTTTCAAAGTTTGCTTTAGAATCCTAATAAGATTCTTTTTTAAAAATTATTTATTTAATTTTATTTTATGTACCTTGGCACAAAGGATCTCCTGGAACTGGAATTACAGACAGTTGTGAGCTGCTATGTAGATGCTGGGAATTGAACCTATGTCCTCTGGAAGAACATCTAGTGCTCTTAACCACTGACCCTCTCTCCAGCCCCCAATAAGATTCTTATGTAACAATTGGTTGTTGTATTAATTAGGGTTCTCTAAAGGAACAGATCTGATAGAATGAGCATGTGTGCGCGCACACACACATACACAGGGTATTAACTAAAACCAGGCAGTTGTGAGAGATTTTCCTTGGATGAATTTTTATATATATCATACATATACACACATATAGAATATGTATTTTTATTATATAATATGTACATAAATGCATAATCCTGTTTTTGTAAATTAAAGTGGCTTATAGGCAGTTGAGTAGTCCAAGGGCTGTCTCGTGACGAAAAGGCCCGGGATCTGGTAGTTCAGTCCATGAGACTGGATTCGTCTGGTGCTGGAGTCCCAGGGAAGTCCTAGAGAGGTACTGATTTCCAGTCTTTGTTGGAATCTTTAAAAAGTAGATTATAACACTAGTAAAGGAATGTCTCAGCAACAGGATATGTGGACTTTCTAGGCAGAGTGAGGGCAAGCAGCAAAAAGCAAAAGAAAGCTCTCTAATTCTTACACACTGTCTTATGTGGGGCTGCCATCAGAAGGCATGGTCTTGCACCTCAGATAATCCAGCCAAGGAAAATCCTTGTAGGTGTATCCAGCTGCCTGGGTTTAGTTAATTCCAGATGTCATCAGGTTGACAACCAGACTGGCTACCAGTCTCTTCATTTACAGTCTCCCGTTCCCACACACTTTGCGATACTGTTGGGTTAACCAGTGGTTGTTCCTTACACTTGGCCAGACTCCTGGTTATTGCTGATTGTGTGTCAGTGATCCTTTTAGTTTGTGTTAAATTTCTTATTTCTTATATGTGTGTTGTTCAGTGTATAGCAGGAGTTCTCAGGATCCCTTCTTGTTTCTCAGAACTAATTGAGGTCCTCAAAGAACTTTTATCTGTGTGGGTTTTACTTGTTGATGCTTGGCAGAATTAGAAACCAAAACAGATAAAACTAAAACTTAGTTTTAGTACCCTTGCTTAGCATGGGCAAAGCCCCTAGTTTGAAGTATTCATTTCCCTGAAAAAAACAAAAAACAAAAAGCCCAATGTTAAGAATCTTATTCTAAAGCAGAATAATTCCTTGATTCATTTAAGATAGTCACAAACCTATTATATATTAATATAAATATTTTTATGGAAAAATGATATTCCATTCTATAACTAAAATGAGTAATAGTGACAGTGTGAACTTGTTTTCAAATCTGTATGAATGGGAGATGGCTAGATTATTATATGAGTATTTGCATTCAGTCTGTCATACATTGTTTTATGTGGAGAGTGCATCTTAATCACTTGTTCAGATAATTGTAGATCTTTTTCTCTAACCTTGCATGGGCAGTTTTCCTTTTGAAAAAGATTTTATTTTTAGTTACGTGTATGTGTGTGTGTTGTAAGTGGGTATATATTATGAGAGGAGATGTCTGTAGGAGTCAGGAGAAGGCTTTGGGTCTTCAGGAGCTGGACGTACTGCTGGTTGTGAACTGCCTGACTTGGGGGGCTGGCGCTTGAACCTGGGTCCTCCAAAGACCTGCAAGTGCTCTTCACTGCTGAGCCAGCTCTCAGCCCCAATAGTGCTGCTTCTTAAAGGCGGTTAGTGATGGAGAATCTGAGGCCATCAGTTGCTCGTGTTCCAGTACTGCATATAGGAGCCCATTGATTTATCCTGTGTTTGAATAGAAGGTTTACTTGCACATGGTTTTGTAACACCGTGGCTTGGTCATCTGGTAAACATTGCCTCGGTAAGTTACAGAGATCTGCCAAAGTGTTGGCGTTTCATTATACAGCATAAGAAGATTATGTTCCTTGACATTATAACCAATCTCACCAACAGAGTGTCTATGTAGGGGAAGCTGTCAAACTCACCATGGCAGTCAGGTTTTCTGAAGGTTTTGTTTGAAAGTTGGAATTTTATCATTGGCAGCAAACACTGTCACCTGTTTTATGTGCCAGACTCACTTTTTCATTTTTAAAGGAAATGTCTGCCAGATATCCAAGTCTACATAACCACAATTTGTTAATATTTCTTTCAAGCGAAATGGATGTTTCATGGAAAAAGCAGCCGGTTGGGCTCACAGCTTCGATCGCATAAGTACTCTGCTTAAGACAACCATCGATTTCAGTTAAGAAAGTGCTTTGTGTGAACCTCCTTTTCATCGTGGATACCATTGTAAAAAGCTGTAATAAAATTAATACTTCTGCTTTACCTGAGACCACCCTAAAGGAATGGGCTTAGGTTTTTTGTTAAAGGTTTTTCTAATTTAACTTTACTTTTTAACTGTAGTTTGGAGCCATGGAGAATGCAGTCACTGCTAATGCCTGCTTGGTCCTGTTTCTTGATTCTTCTTGATTCATAATAAAGTTGGCACTTCTACCTCCCGCCCTCACTTTGTACCTCTAGTGCAGGTGTCAGCAAAGGCAGCTAAGGTCTCAGGACTGTAATGAACAATTTGATTTTTCAGAGATGCCCGAGAGAGGGTTCTGTGGGCCATAACTGAGGAACTGCTAACAGATCTCTCAAGCCTAGTTATGCTCAGGTTCAGCTTTTTGGCAAAGGCATTTCCTGGTGTAGATGTGTTCCTCATCTGGAGGTTGGCAAAGTCTGCATTTGTGTGTAATTTTCTCTCTTTTATTTTGGTGAAAGCTACTGAAGACAGTTACCTAAATGCCACTTCACTCAAGGATACAAGATGGTACTATTTGACACTTCTCTGTTTATCACACAAAGGTCCTCTAAAATGTCTCTTTAATGATGTGGCTACTCCTAGCTAACGTCGATGTATGACAGACAGAATTTATATTAGATCGATGTATGACAGACAGAATTTATATTAGATCGATGTATGACAGACAGAATTTATATTAGATCGATGTATGACAGAATTTATATTAGATGTCCCCATATATTTGCCATTTTTCAAAAATAACTATTTGGTTATCTACCAATCTACAAAGACAATCATTGATTTTTCAGAAGGTTTTGTTTTTTGTTTTTGTTTTTACTTTAAAAATTAATTTTTGATTAATATACAAGGAAATGGATTCTCGTTTGACATTTTCTTTCTAAAAATTTACATTTATGTGTATGTATGTATGTGAGCACTTATGTAGAAGTCAGAAGACAAATTATGGGAGCTGTCTCTCGCCTTCCACTATGTATGTTCTGGGGTGGAGCTCAGGTCGGCAGGCGTGGCAGCGATGACCTTTGCCCCCTGAGCCATCTTGTCAGTCCTACTGTGACATTTTCACTCCAGCACCAGTCTCATGCTGTGCTCCCCTTTGTCCACTTTGACCCTGGCTGTTCCCCACTATCCATCCCATCACCTCCTCTTGATTGTGCCCTTGCCCTTCACATTCCCTTTCTGCTGTCATGTCCTGCATCTCTATTTGTCTTTCTGAGTCTGACTCCTTTGCCATCTCCCCCAGATGTCTATCTTCTTCTTTATAGTGAGCTAAATCTCTCCGTGTCTGTGTGCCATGTTCCATTATCTGTTCTCGTGTGGATGGTGTCTAGGCTGACAGGGCAGTGCAGCAGCAAGTCCTGATGTGCAGGTGTTTTCTCTGGCGCACTCACTTGGCTCCTAGACACATACCCAGGCTGAGTCATATGATAGTTGTGGCTTTAGTTTTTAGGGGTATTTGTTTGTTTGCCTTTGTATTTTGTAGCCCAGGCTAGCCTCAAACTTGTAGCAGTTCTCCTGCTTCAGCCTCCTAAGTTCTGGGATTACAGTGTGAGCCCACTAAATACAGCTTGATTTTAGTTTTTAAAAGTGCTGATTTACAAAGTGGCTGCCAGTTTACACCAGACCCCACAGAAGTCTATAAGTTCATCTCTGTCTACATCCCCCCAGCATTTGTTACTGGTTCATTTGTTTTCTTTCTTAAGATTTTTTTTTTAATGGAACTGGAGAGATGGCTCAGTGGTTAAGAGCCTTTGCTGTTCTTTCAGAGAACTTGTTTTCAGTGCCCAGCACCCACATGTCAGTGGCTATGAACTATCTATAACTGTAGCTCCAGGGTATCTGATATCCTCTTCTGGCTTCTAAGGGCACTGGGCATACACACTATGCACATACATACATTCAAGCAAATAGTCATACACTTAAAAAATAGAAATAAATCTTTTAAAAGCAAATAAACATTTAAACAGGGTGTACCTGTTGGAATTTATGTGTATCCCCTCTGTGCAGTTGCCCCGGGCAGCCAGAAGAGAGTGTTGTATCACCTGAGACTGGAGTGACAGATAGACATGATTTGTACTTTTCTTTTGAAGAACTGTTTATTCAGTTAATTAGCCCATTTATTTATTGGATATTTATAATTTTGATCTTTAATTCTTGGAGTTGCTTAGGGATTATAGATAGCAGTCCCTCTGTTGGTCAAGGTTTTCTCCCAGTATACGGTCTGCACACTTTCTTGGATTCCTTTGTTGTGCAGAAACTTTTTGTCAATCTTAGGATGAATTCCTGAACTCTTAGAGTCTATCTCAGAGAGTCCTTGCCTGTGTGAAGTATTTTGCTTGTTTATTTCAGGCTTTATATTAAGGTCTGAATTAATCTAGTTTCATTTTTTGTAAGTGTGTGATCCATGCATGTATACTTGCTCATGTATGTGCATTTGTGGAGTGGGTGTGAGTGCACATAGTTCTCAAAGGGGGAAAAATCAACGGAATTGGAATATTTTGCCATACTAGAGAGCAAGGAAGTTCTTGAGAGTTACTGCAATGTGCATAAAACATACCTCAGTAAGCCAGTTTTAAAAATAACTGAGTCCCAGTGTTGAGACCATTTACATTTTTAATTGAAATGTATAAAATATTCAGAAACCCATGAATTTCCAATGATTAAAAAAAAAAGTCATTAGAGAACCTAGGACTGGAATGTGGCTCAGCGACAACCCACTTGCCTAGTATGTATTAAGTCCCTGTAGTGGAGTGGGGTACTGCAGAGGAGAAGGAGGACAAAGAAGAAAGAAGAAGAAAAGGGAAGGGGGAAGGAGGAAGAAAGAAAAAAAGGCAAGAAAAAGAGGAGCGGGGCGGTGGGGGGAGGTGTTCTGTCCAGCAGTGACAGTGATAGCTGTCTGTGACTATGAAACATGATGGCCACTTGTGCGCAGGAGTTCAGGTCTAGCCTGGGCAACATAGTGAAGCCCTGTCTGTCTGTCTCTTTCCCTCTCTTTGTTTTTTTTTTGAGACAGGGTTTCTCTGTGTAACAGTTCTGGCTGCCCTGGAACTCTCTTTGTAGATCAGGCTGGACTCAAACTCACAGAGATCCACCTGTCTCTGCCTCCCAAGAAGCACTGTCTTTTAAAGGGAAAGTAGGAAGAAAGGGTGGGGAAAGGGAAAGGAAAAGAGAAGGTGTCCTGTGCTTATATCTGAGTTACTTAATACAGTAAAGACAGTCTTGGTTAGGGCATGTGCAGGGAATTAATTGAGACCCTGTGCATGTTATAGACACACTCTGCCCCTGAGCAGTATACCCAGCTCCAAACAGTTGCTTCTTGAACTCTGGCTGGATTGCACGTATGGCTGATTTGAAAGTAGTTCCCAGTATGAGACTTAGGACTGAGTATGATGTTTTCTAAGAGCCACCATTTCTCATTCCTAAGAAAGCACATAGATCTGCCGATCCTTGCTTCTCTGCAGGACTGTGAGCACTACTAAACATTTGAAGTCTCTGTGACAGTCATTGCACAGTAGCCAGGTAGAATGATGTCCTTTCTGCCCTCAACTGCACTTGAATGAAATACCAACAAATTACAGTCACTCAGACTTGAATATCAGCAAATTTAAAAAAAAAATTTTTAAAAATTGCCGGGCAGTGGTGGCGCATGCCTCTAATCCCAACACTTGGGAGGCAGAGGCAGCGGATCTTTGTGAGTTCGAGACCAGCTTGCTCTACAAGAGTTAGTTCCAGGACAGGTTCCAAAGCCACAGAGAAACCCTGTCTCGAAAAAAAAAAAAAATTAATTCCCACTGAGAATCAAAAGACCTTTCTTAAAGGTTGGGCTTTAAATCTTTAAAGAGACTTTAAATCATTATAAAGATTTAACTTTTTAAAATTTATTTTTATTATTTTCTGTGTGTGAGTATCTTGCCTGCATGTTTGTCTGATCATCTTGTGTGTGCCTGATGTCCATGGAGGCCAGAAGTGGGTGTTGGATTCCCCTGGAACTGGAGTTACAGGTGGTTGTCAGTTGCCATGTTGAAACCTGGAACTTCTGGAAAAACAGCCAGTAGTCTTAACCACTAAGCCATCTCTGCAGCCCTTTAATTTATTTTTTTTAAAAGATGGGGATGATAACACATACCTGTTGAGGGAAGAGGATTCAAGGCCATCCTAAGCTACACAGTGAGTTTGAGGAAAGCCCGGGCCACATGATGTTATCCTGTCTTAAAACTAACACCAACAGCATGGTACTGACTTAAAAACACCTATATAGAAAATGGAACAGACTGGAAAATCTAGAAAGGAACCCACACAGCTACAGCCACTTAGTCCTTAGCAAAAATGAAAGAAATTGCCTCTTCAACAGCTCCTCCCCCAAACTGAAAAACCGTAAAGAATGAAGCTAGGAATTGGGGGGCAGTTCCACGGTAAAGGGCTAGCCTCACAAGCCTGGAAACTTGGGGTTCAGGTCCCCAGCAACTGTGTAAGTCAGGTGTGGTAGCATGTACTGCTAATGTCAGAGCTGGAGGAAGCAGAGACAAGAGGCTCTCTGCGGCTTTCCAGTCAGCTAATATTGCTTGACTGGTGAGCTCCAGCTTCTGTGAGAGACAATAAATAAGGGGGAGGCTAATTCTCCTTCTCCCAGTAGCCATTAGTGGCCTGGAGTTGGATCCCATGAGAATTTCTCCTTCCATGTTAACGTGTCTGTTGATATTGTCATTGTTTTTGGGTAAAAAAAAATTAATGTTAAAAAAAAAAAGGAGACTAGAGAAAGATACTCAGTGATATCTGGGTACTCAGTCTCTGGCCTGCACACGTGTACTGGACCCGGGAACAGACAGCTCTTTTTTTGTTTGTTTGTTTGTTTTTGTTTTTTTCAAGACAGGGTTTCTCTGTAGCTTTGGAGCCTGTCCTGGAACTAACTCTTGTAAACCAGGCTGGCCTCGAACTCACAGAGATCCACCTGCCTCTGCCTCCCAAGTGCTGGGATTAAAGGCGTGCGTCACCACCGTCTGGCCACAGACAGCTCTTTAAGAAGCTCTTGGTTCCTCTTAGTAGCAATGGCCCTTAGAGACTGCTCTAAGACACAAAGTTTGCTCCCTGCAGTAGTCATTTTAACAGAACAACGGCAAATGTTTATTTCACCTTTCTTAAACTAGGCACAAGCTGGATGCTTGGTGCCTTATTTAACCACTCTGATCTGTGCCTGTGATTCCTTTCCCCTGGCAGTGCCAGCATTTGCTTTATCTTCCACAGTGAAGATGCCGCCTCTGAGTGGCAACACCAGTATTTCGACTCTAGGCACCGCCACAGGCCTTTTTACTAAGTCCCCTTGGACTGATTCCACATGGCTGTTCTTCAGTGTGCACACAGATCTTTGTTTAATGTTGCTTTCTGTTTTTAGGTTTTACTTTTTGAATTTTCTGTGATTATACAAACTATATAGTTTCAAGTGGAAATCCATAAAACAAGGTTACTCAGCTGTTAGCTCATGTCCATAAACCCCACCACCACCTGCTTCTTCCCTCCTTTTTTGTTGTTATGTTCACAGATGGGGGCTGAAGACGTGCGCGCGCACACACACACACACACACACACACACACACACACACACACAGTGCTCCCATTCTGGAGTAGGTAGCAGTAATGGACAGCACATACTTTCCTCTGCCTTTGTTTACTTTATGTGCTCAGTCTATAACAGTCTGTAGGAAGAACTGGGAGCCTGTTCTTCCTTAATGTGTGATGTCTGATTGGGAGGATACTCTGCAGTTAGTACAGCCTCTCTACGGCCACATGCTCAGTTGCTGGTGGTGACTTTAAAGTTGGTTAATGCAGAAAGCTACTCATAAGTTAGGAATTATATGCATACATATACATATATTAGAAGTTTTGCTTTTGATTTTTAATGTCTGTTTCAGTTTTAAGTGGCACTCTATGTTAGCTGCCTATTTAGGTTTTTGTTTTTTTCAGAGAGGGTAGATTTTCTCAGGGGAATCTCCTCTGCTAACCTGTTGCTATTTATATAAAGTACCTAATTTGTAAAACTAATTTAATCATAATACCATGTGCCACAGGAGAACGAGCAATCAGTCTCCTGGCCAGACATGGTTCGCTTGCCCCAGACATCAGTCAGAATGCTGCCAAGTTGGTGCTAACAAGCAAAGAGGTCCCTGGGGGCCTCGGATTCCTAACTGCTGTCATCAGAGCCTGACATCTCAAAGTCTGAATCTTCTAACAGCCAAGGCTGGATCTGGTGGAGTTACTTTAATGTTGTAGTTTGAAGTCAGAAAAGAAAAAGAACTAAATTCAGTATTGTTATTCATCCAGAAGTTTCCAAAGGCTTCAAAATACTTTAAGTGTAATTAGCTATTGATCTCGAAAACGTTTTTAAGTTTGTCTGTGTTTAATTATTTCTTTACTACTGAAATTGCACCCTTGAGTTTTCATTGTGATCTTGTTCGCCTAAATGCAAATTTTCCTTACTTTCCTTGGCTTGTCAGAAATACCTTATCCAAACTTTGCAGCTTTGCATCCTATGTCTTTTCTCATATGGCTCTTGATAGTTCATCTATGTGAGAGGTCCAGGTTCCTGGTATATGAGATGCTGAGAAGAGTAAAGGAGAGATGTAGGGCAGTTTTCTCACTTCTATCCAGAGTAAGAATCTGTTACAGCTCTGCCAGCAGAGATGGAGGCAGGAAGATGGTGCTCAAGGCTGGCCCAACTCTAAATGGAGGGCCTCTGAATGAAACAGTCAAGGAGAGCTCATTTCAACATCAAGATGTCCCCTTGCGAGGCAGTCTCCCTGTCCCAGTATGATCACTATTCTTAAAATGCTGACTCTCTACTCCCAACCAGGCATACCATTACCAGCCTTGTCTACAGCAGGTGTCCGTTTACTCCTCTGACCTGACAACCCTAGGATGAAGGCAGATCTATTTTCCATGCTTCCTGTCAGTGTTCGAGTTTGAGTACGGTGATTTCAAGATGGCAGGGTGGGGAAGAAGTGGTATTGAGAAGAGTCCTTTATTTTGTTACACGCAGGAGAAGGCACAACCAGCAGTACTGGTAGTTCCACACATCCAAGACTGGGGGTTTTGACTGAAAAGTGTTAGATTAACATTTATTAAAGATTCTATAAAATTGCAGTTGGGCCTCTGCATGGAAGGGGATTATCACCACACATACCAAAGTGACTGCTCTTCTAATTAATATGGCATCGAGCCTTTCAAGAGTTGGGCTTTCAGTATCAGGTCCTGACTTAACTGTGTGATGAGTAGGCTGTCTTGTTTCTAAGATGGAAAGGA
>JAQHUG010000077.1:243507-269230 GCA_028555095.1 Dicrostonyx torquatus | reverse complement strand
GGGAAGCTGGGCTGGGCTGGGAAAAAAATCCAGTACCCGGGCAGGGCCCTGCGCCCGAATGCGATACTGAGTATTTTTAACAGTCTGTGTATGTGTTTATTATTTGCTGGGATACTTGCTGCCTTCAGACTAGGTTGTAGGGGCTGGCGAGGTGGCTTAGGGGTTAACGGCACTTGCTGTTCTTACAGAGGACTGTGCTCAATTCCCAACAACCACATGATGGCTTATAATCATCTATAATTCCAGTTCCAGGTGCCTTGACATCCTCTTTTAGCAGGCAAACATGTGGCATGCAGACAAGACTCCTATATGTATAAAATAAACAAAAAAAAAAACATGGGTTGTAGAGTTTGGATAAAAATGGCCATCAAAGTGCATATTGTGTATATGCCCCTGTAAACTTTTATCCCCTTCGTTTCTCACACTGTCTTCTCAAAGTACATCTTATCCCTACTCATTTGGCAACACGGCTTGGAAGCACAAGGTGATTGTATGGCTCGTGCAGAGCACGTGACTACTGAGTGATGAGTTTAGGCTTTCAACTTCCTTGTGTGGAGCCCGGTACTGTCCTTCAGGTAACATGCTTTTCTGCCCGGGAAATGCCCATTGTGTGCTGCTGCTGAACCTCTTTTTGATTCAGGTGCTGTGTGTTTTTCTGATGTGCCCAACATTTGGCAAATAGCTACAGCACGTGAGTGTTCAGAATATGTTATTTAATTCTGTCATTTAGCCCATTTATGCATTCTTTGCAGAACTATTATTTTTTTGAGATTTTCATTTTGAAATAGCTTTTCACCTGTGTTTATAGGACCATGTTAATTAGAGTATAAATACGATAGGCCTGGACTGAAGTTGGATGAACTATGTTAAGCATTTAGGAAGTGCCCAGTAGTCTACTCTATTATAATATTAGGTTTGTTTTTACAGTTCAGGTTTACAAATATAGAGAGCGGTAGGTTAGGGATCAGGGTTCAGGTCTGGGTTTGGGTTCTTGTCAGGCCCCTTATCTTCTGATTTTAAAAGTTCTTCAAGCACTCTCAAAATCTTTTGCTATTTACCCATCTTTAAAATGGAGCTGCTGTATATTTTTCACAGCAGCCGTCCAAGCCCGAAAGAACTAGAGATGGCCTGTGAAAGATGCTTAGGGCCCTCAGGTTTCTTTTGGTGATGGGTTGGGCTTCAGAACATTTAAGCAGACACCTGCGTCAGGGGAACTGAACAAGAACAGTTCTCTCATGAGGTCTGTAACTGTGGCCAGATGCTTAGCATGGAACACATGTCCTGACTGCATTTGCCTCGGGGCTATTGACAATAATAAATTTAAAAATGCTTTTAAAGTACTTAGCAGAGTAAGCATTTAGTAAATTTCATGTTCATATTTAATTCTTAAGGTGGTAAAGACGAGTGAACCAGTAAAAGGAAAGAGGGGTTCAAGGAGGTGAACCACCCCCAAAGGAAGGTGAAAGGAAGCTCTAACACTGCCTTTCTTTAGTTTTGTGGCAGCTCAGACTTCCTTGAAGCACTTATTTGTAGTGTGACTCAAAAAGCCCAGAGACCGAAGCTGGGGTTCAGCCTGCAGGTCAGAAAGCAGAGTGGCCAGCCACAGGCTCTTACCTCCACTTCAGTTCTAAACGGCGACCCTGCCTCTGCGAATCTCAGAGTGAGACCGAGCAAGAGCCATCTCCTCCTCTCTAGTGCTAGGATTAAAGACATGCACCACTACTGCCCAGTTTCTATGGCAAACTAGTGTGACTATTGGGGTTAAAGGTGTGTGTCATTAAAGGCCTGGCCTGTAAGCATGGCCAGTGTGGCTGTTTTACTCTCTGAACTTCAGGCAAGCTTTAGTTATTAAAATACAAATGAAATATCACTGCACCACACAACTGAGTTCTGGCATTCATGTTCTTAGGGTTTAAGTATCAATCATGTTGATTGACACACTGACAATCTGGTTGTTTTTTTCAGACCAGCATGATTCCCTCCTGTGCTCCCCCCTGAAAGCTATGATACCTGGACAGTTCTCACACTGACACTCTTTTTCAAAGCAGTTCTTATTCTGACGGCACTGTAGGAAGGGGTGTGGTGGGGTGGGGCAGGACAGAGACAAAGAGCTGCCCTGTTTGTATCTAAGCTTTTGCACAGCTTGGGCTCCCGAGGGGCCAGTTACTGAGAAGGAGCAGACTAATGCCCTCTTACAGACTCATTGCCCTCTCCCATTTGCTCTTTATTTAGAAAAATCGTGGCAAAAGTATTCTAGGATTTTATAGTCTTCACACATGGCTGTGTGTAGTCTGAGTTTAAAATATCTTAGGGAGTGGTGTTTAAAATGAGAATTTTGCTACCCCTCCCAAGTGCTCTTTGCAGATGCAGCAGTGAGCAAAGGCTGTTTTCACACGTTGTAGGGAAATGTTTCAATCCAGATTCAGTGAAGAGTTTCCACTTTCGGGAGAGCCGTTGGGACCGTGATTACAAACTGCAGCCATCCTAGGATGAGTTAAGATCTTGCAGTAAAAATACCATGCACAATCTGCCACATTATCTGTGGCAGCCTTCCCTGAGCCAGCCTGGCTAATGAGAAAATCAGGTGCCCAGAAGTTTATTGCCGAAGGAATGTTTAACAAGGAACCTTCATGTGTTTAGATGAGATAGTGTTTCATGGTATTTGGTCAGTGTGTGAATTTTATATTATGTGGAAGCTGCATGAGACACAGGAGTTTACCCTTTTCCAGTCTCACTACCTCTTCTCCTGGCTCCCTACTCTGGCTTTCTGGTACAGTTCTGAGGGTCTGTGACACTGATGCCGTATCAGTGACGTCCTGTGGGCACTCAGATGTGACAGAATAGATAGATGAGCATTCCGCATCCAGAGTAAATCCTCACAGGCAGCAGCCTTGGCCCAGGGCTTTGGGTGACACTTCCTCACTCAGCTGTATGGGACTTGGGACAGGAGAGCTAGTTTGGCCCATGGCACATGGGATGTGTGTGACTTGGATTACTAAAGTGAGCTCTGGTACACCACAAACACACCTCCTGTGTATCTATTATACTTGAGTGTTGGATTTATTCCTTTAAGGCTGCCACACCTGCCCAGCTTGTGTCAGAATGCTGAAAATACTCTGTATTTTCATGATTTAATGAAGCTGTAAAGTTAGGGACATGTTGTGTGTGTGTGTGTGTGTGTGTGTGTGTGTGTGTGTGTATGTATATATTCATTCTTTTACATGATACTTTCTGAACACAGTTGCCCCTCCCTCCACAGTTGCTCTCAGTTTCCCTTCCCCTCTTGCCTCTTCCCCCATATTCACTTCTCCTTCATTTCCCTTCAGAATAGAGCAGGCCTCCCAGAGATAACAACTGAGCACAGTAAGATACAATAAGACTAGGCACAAACCCTTATACCAAGGCTGGACTAGGCAACCCAGTAGGAGGAGAAAGGTCCCAAGAGCAGGCAAAAGCATCAGAAACACCCGCACTCTCACTGTTAAGAGGCCCACAGAAACACCAAGCTATACAGCCATGACATATATGCAGAGGACCTAGCCCAGACCCATGCAGGTTCTGTGACTGTCCCTGCAGTCTCTGTGATCTCCTATGGAGCCCTGCTTAGTTGATTCTGTGGGCCGTGTTCTCTTGGTATCCTCGACTCCCCCTGACTCCCACAATTCTTCCTCCTCCTCTTCTGCAGGCTTCCTTGAACTTTTAATATGAGTAAACATTGTTTTAAGGAACTTCGTTGCATATTATGCCCTTAGTATTAACTCCTGCAGGTGGAATTATTGAGTCAAAGTATAGACTAGAAATTGTGATAGTCTACTTCCCCTGTTATTTTTGTAAGGGAATTGACAGTTTGTTACTTAACCTAATTTTCTTTGAAAATTTGAAATTTTCAAAAAAAATTGTTTATGAAATAAGATACAAACCCAGTAGCATATGTGATAAAGATACTGTCTCAGATTTTTTTTAAGTGTGCATATGTATTACACATGTGTGTTTACATGTGCACGGGAGCGCAAAACTAACAAAGTTGCATTTACTTAAGAAGTGACTGTTCACTGCTATGCTGAGGTAGGATCTCTTGCTGAACTCACAGCTTGCCACTCTTTGGCTAGTCTAGCTTGCCAGCTTGCCCCAGTGATGCACTTATCTGTGCCTCTTGAGCACTTCACTATAGGTAATTGCCATACCTGCTCAGTTTCCGTATGAGTTCTGGGGTCTGCACTCTGGTCCCCATGCCGTGTGTTAACTGCTTTAGCCACTGAACTAACTCTCCAACCCTCTTTGCAGTTTTAAAAACTTGATTTGTATATAGTATCTTAACTATTTAGACATTTTGAATTTATGTATTTTGATTTATTAATTTCCATCTGTTGTAGAATGTCATCTCATTTAGAAAATGTTTTCATATCCTAAGACTACAAATATTAAGCACTGCTTTGTTTTAGCTTTTTCCCCAGTATGTAATCTGTTTGGAATTTGTCTTGGTATGAGGAGTAAGGTAGCCACCCAGCTTTATATCTTTCTTAGCTTCTTTTGCTGACAGCCAAGAATTTTCAAAATGTGTGGTTAATTTAGAGGTATCAGCTCAGGGCGGCATCTGTATGTAAAAATGGCTTGTTTCTGCAGATAGAAGGTTCCTGTTTAGGACTTGGCGTTTCAGTCGTCCTGTTTTTAAAAGCCCCCAGAAAGGAACTGTGAAACACCATATTGATTTTGGCATTGATTTTAATGCATCTCAAATAGGCTGATTCCACAGAACTTGATACAAAGTGTTTCTTCTATGTCTTGATGCCCTTTTGCCAAGCAAAACTGATTATTTCTGTCCAAAAGGCGCTGAACTGAAAAAAACTAAGGCGGCCTCTTTGGCTTGTGCAGTTCATGATTTCGCTTTGGATTCAGTGCATTTAATTTTCCTCTTAAGTTCTACTTATCAGCAGTGGTCTGTGTCCTGTGCTTGGGGCTGTTTGGAGGGTGCCTTCCATGCTGTCTCTCCAAGTCCTGGTGCTAATAACTATCTCTAGATGTATGTTTGTTTTCTTGTCGTTTCAGTGAGTAGATATCTGGGGTTTAAACCTCCGGCAGTCATTTTTAGTTTTCTCCTGTGGCATGGCATTTGCTGTGGTTGGTTTGTTTGCTGGTGTGTTTCAGATGTGGTGATATTTGGCCCTGTGCATTGTTTGATTAGAGGTATGTTTATTTCAGTCTGACAACTTCTCTGAGTATCTAGGACAGTGGTTTTCAACCTGTGGGTTGTGTATCAGGTATTTATATTACGATTCATAACGGTAGCAAAATTCCAGTTATGTAATTTTTCATAACTGAATGAAAACTTATGATGAAAAGGCAATGAAAGACTTTTATGGTTGAAAATGAAAAAAAGACAATGAAAGACTTTTATGGTGGGGGTAGTTACAACATGAGGAACTGTATTCAAGTGTTGCAACATTGGAGAAGGTTGAGAACCACTTCTCTAGACCTTTGCTGATTTTTCCTTTGTAACCAAGAGTCTCCTGAGCTATTATGGCACCATTTAAAATAAGTTTTACCAGTGAAGGAAATAACTTCTGCCAATGTGGTCGAAAGTCAGACGTACACACGGTAATTAAAGCGAGTCTTTCTGTTAGCCTCGGCAGCCATCTTTATCACCACTTACATCACCAGCTTCACCTTCAATTTTCTTATCTGTCAAACATGGGTAAAAATTTTATTTCCTGAGGCTGAAAAGATGGCTCAGTGGTTAGCACTCGCTGTTCCTCTAGAGCATGGGGTTTGATTCCCAACACTCATCTCAGGCAGCTCACAACTGCCTTCTATAGCTCTAACTCCTAGGGATTGGTTGTCTTCTTTTGGCTGCTGTGGCTCCAACATACATGCATGTGCACGTGCGCACACACACACACACAATACACCTTTTTAAAAAATGCACTTTTCTCATGGAGCTAGTGAGTGCCACCTGATGTAATGTGTATAAAATGTAGACATCCCTGTTCTATATTAAGCGTTTGATAAATGTTTTCTTTCTTGGTTCTTAGTGTTGCTGTGATCTTCTAGGATATCACACTGCCTCCACTCCAGTTGTAAAAAGAATGCTTTATGCCCATTCCAGAAAGTTTAGAGATGGAAGAAAAACTTAGATACCATTTGCTATTTATCATCCCCAGCAACAATTGTTTTGCTTTTGAGGTATTTTCTTCTGGGTTTTTATGATTATAACCTTAGATGATTAAAGTCTTTCTGCATGTAGTTTTTATTTTTTCATTTAATATAACCTACCTATTTTATTGTATAATTAAAGACACTTGTAGAACCATCTTTAGCAAATTATTGTTTTAAATTATGTATGTGGGTATGTGCACATGAGTGCAGGTGCCAGCAGAGGCCAGAAGTGTTGGATCTCCTTGGGACTGGAGTTCCAGGCAGCTGGGAATTGACTTAGGTCCTCTGGAGGAACAGTACACACTCTTGACTGCTGAGCCAACTGTCCAGTCCTCCTACAACTATCTTTTTAAAAATATTTTTTTTGAGATAAAGTCTGGCAGTAACCTAGACTGACCTCAAATTCATAATCCTCCTTCCTCAACTTCCCTTGGAGTTATAGCTAGGTACTATCATTCCTGACCTTAAATACTTGTTTATGGTCATATAACAGCCATCATATTGTGTTATTTTGAGTGAATTAATCAGTTTCCTTCATTTGGCACTTAGCATTTGAGACTTTTTTGATTAGTTTAGATCATTCCAATTTATTGAGTCAGGAATCCTTTTTTCCCACAAGAGAGATGTTGAGGATTTAGGTTTTGTCCTTGCTTTTATTGGTGGGGACTCCTTCTCGCCCAGTTAAGAATGTGAAGTAGCCAGGACATTAACCATTGAGACTCTGTGCTCACAAACTCTTTGCATTGTTCACTTTTAAAACATTTTCAGGTGAGGCTTCTTTCCCCCACGCCCCTGGGCTAGAAGAAAGCTGAATGGAGACTGAGTAGTATTTAGGTCATGGCCTGATGGTGCCGTGTGAGTGCCCAGGAACTAGCCAGGGTAAATACTGGTTGCGTGTTAATGGGTCCTCACTGGGGATGATCATGCTGAGCAGTTTCTGGTGAGAAGACTCTTCTAAATGGTCCCTGACAGGACACACTGTTTTTATTTCAACTTCTTGGTTTTTTTATATACAGCCAATTTTAAAGTATGTTGAGACTGAACTCATTTGTCCTTTGGAATATGAGATCTTGTGCTCTTTACTTTGAGAAACCTGGCCAAAAAAAGCAATCTGAAAAAGGCATGTGTGTCAGGCTTGCCAAGGAGAGCTCTGTGTAGATATGCTTTCTGAGAAACCCCACAACTAGTGAATGTCGTCTTTGTCTCAGAACCCACAGCCGCCTGCTTCTGCTGTGATCGCAATATCGGATCTGAGCTTGGTTTTTAACAGTTACTGAGATGGCACTGAAAAGGGGACTTAAATCCTTGTGGTTTGTGACCCCAGGGCTCACTTAAAGCACATCCACCAAAAATAAGATGCACTGAAACAGAAAGCCCCCCAAACAGCATTGCTATCAGTTAGATGTTATTTTCATTTGCTCTGCTAAGGTCTGAGACTGCCTGATCCATGGTTGCATGGCTTCTTTTTTAAAGTTCATGCTTCTGTTCTGCCATGTGGTGTTAAAGGGTAATTTTAATCTCAAATGCTAGATATCAGAGTGCAGACTGGCTCACAACGGACACTAAGAACTGCAAACAAGAATCTTGGCACCGTGGACCCTATGAGGCCTTCTAAGGCCACTTCCCTCTTCTCTGTGACCTTACAGGGCTGACAGTCAGGAATGGCAGCCTTTCAGGAGTAAGGGGACTAACGACCTGTGCTCTGCTCCTGATAGAGATCTGGCAGAGGTGTTATGCAATGCTTTCTTGACCACTTTTGGTCATTTCTAAGAAGAGGGGGGAGTTCCACAAGCTGGGGATAGGCTGTATCTTCGCTCAGCTCTGGAGAGACTGCATTTTACGTTTTCAGCTAAAATTCTTCCTCAGGGAACTTCTATACATACAATTTTGATACTGTTCACAAATTCTCAGGTTAGGGGGGTTACCTGGATTTTCCATGTTACAGATGGAGAAAGCTGTGATATCTTGCCTCTAGCCACTTTAGTGTTGCCATAAATTGGCTTGGACAGAATTTGGGCATCTGTATGCTAGCTCTTTATTACTGAATCAGGCAGCCAATTCAAGCATGTGCTTATATTCCAGTGCTGCTTAGAACATAGGTGTTGTTGGTTCCGTGTCTGAGATGATGAGGGTGAAAGTTTCAAGAGATGTGGGATGATTATTTCATTAAAAGTACAGCCTCTAGTCTCAGACACAGATTCTATTTTAGTCTTTGTTGATGTTTGCTGGCTGTAACCTTAGAAGATAGGATTAATTATGTAATTCACATCTCAGATTCCATCTGTAGTCATATTAAGAATGTTAGTTGTAAGACTTAGTGATGGTCAAATGAAATGAGTATGTGTGCTGAAACATTAATACATGGCCAGCTGTGAAGACAGTTAATAGATGCTAGAATGGCTCTTGAGTGACTGCCCAGCTGTAGTCCTAGCACTTTGGTAGACCAAAGAAGGAAGGGTGCTGAAAGTTGGAGGCCAGCCTGAGCTACCTAGTAAGACCCTGTCTTAAGAAAAAAAACTTTTACCATGTAGCTGGATCCTTCAATCTTGCCTCCTTATTAGAACAATGCTGGTAGGGTTTCTGCTTGCTCTTTAGATGGTTTCCCTTCTGTGTGTGTTTTTGTTTTCTGTCTGTAGGTCTGCTCTGGGGTTCATTTTACTTGATTTGCTAAGAATAACAACATTAGCATCATGACAAGAGCTAGGGTATGTGGTGTCACTGGACTCCCTTCACAGTCAGTAGCTAGCCATATCACCAGCACTGGAGGTTAGGACAATAGCTTTTCTCAGCTTACGGAGAAAATACTTTGCTCAGTAATGCCTTGGTTGTCTCTGTGTTAGGTGTCTGTGACTCATTTGAGGATTGTCATAGTTAGGATTTCTATTGCTGTGAAGAGACAACATGGCAACTCTTATAAGAAAAACATTTAATTGGGGTGGCAGCTTACAGTTCAGAGATCCAGTTTATTATCATCATGGTGAAACATAGCTGCACGCAGGCAGGCATGTTGCTGGAGACGTAGCTGAGAGGCCTACATCTTGCAGATAACAAGAAGTGGTCTGTGTTACTGGGAGTAGCTTGAGCATAGGAGAACTCAAAGCCTGCCCCCACAGTGACATACTTCCTCCAACAAGGCCACACCTCCTAATAGTGCCACTCTCTTTGGGGGCCATTTTCTTTTAAGCCACCACAAGGACGGTTTTAA
The DNA here is from genome assembly GCA_028555095.1 of Dicrostonyx torquatus. Taxonomy (NCBI): domain Eukaryota; kingdom Metazoa; phylum Chordata; class Mammalia; order Rodentia; family Cricetidae; genus Dicrostonyx; species Dicrostonyx torquatus. The sequence goes on along the minus strand of JAQHUG010000077.1, from coordinate 259,872 downwards.
GTCTAGCTCATCATACTTTGTCATTGCTGTCAGACTTTTTAGTCCTCAATCTTGTTTCATTCTAGATAAATTTGGGTCTTGCCTCCTAGAAATTTTGATTTTATTTTAAGTCTTTAATGCATGGGCATCAGTTTTGAACTTTCATCTCCATGGTAAAACCCTTGCTAAGCCATTATGAGGCTCTTCACTCAGGCTGGCACTGCAGAAATAAGGTAGAAGATGACAGAGTCACACTTTCTTTTTTTTCTTTTAATTAAATTTATTTATTTTACATTCTAACTGCAGTTTCCCCTTTCTCCTGTCCTCCAGTTCCCCCCCCCCAAGGCCTTCTCATGGATATCAACAAAGCATGTCATATTAAGTTGAGGTAGGACTAAGTTCCTCCCCCTGCCAGCTTAGTATGAGGGAGGAATAGTAACAAAGACCAGCCAAAGCATTAGGGACAGCTCCTGCTCCCACTGCTAGGAACCTCACAAGTAGACCAAGCTATACAACTATCACACATATGAAGAGAGTCTAGATCAGTCACATGCAGGCTCCCTGGCTGTTGGTCCAGACTCTGTGAGCTCCTATGAGCCCCAGTTAGTTGTTTCTGTGGGTTCTCTTGTGATTTCCTTGACCCCCCTCCCCGGATTGTACAATCGAAGTCCTCCCTCCCTTCAGCAGGATTCCCTGAGCTCAGCCCAGTGCTGGCTGTGGGTCTCTACATCTGTTTCCATCAGTTACTGATGAAGGCTTTCTGACAGTTGGGCTAGTCACCAATTTATAAGTATAGCAGAATATCATCAGGCATCATTACACTGACATTTTTTCCCCTCCATTCATGTCCAGGCAGTGTCAGGTGTGGGCTCACTCTTGTGGTATGTATGAGTCATTGGTTGACCACTCCCAGAACTTCTGTGCCATCTTTGCGCCCCTCCCCCATAGACAGTACAGACTGTAGGTCAAAGGTTGTGCGACTGTATTGGTATTCTAATTTCTCCATTGGAAATCCTGTCTGGTCACAGGAGATGGCTGGTTCCACCATTTCTAGGCATCTTAGCTGGGGTCATCGTAGATTCCTGGGAGTTTCCCTTGCACCAGGTTTTTACCTGACTATGAAATGCTGCCCCCTCCCCTTTCCAGTCATCTCTTTCAACACACTTTCCCTTTTAATACATACATGTAAGGCTATAAAATTTCCTTAAATGTTATCTTACCACCGGCAACTTTTGATATATAGGTATTTGTTTTATAAAGTCTGGTTCATTGAGATTGACTTTACATAATGTAAAATTTGTTCCTGTTACATATAGGTTGATGAACTTTGACAGATATGTACAGTTTTATAAATAATCATAGTTAAGTCACCTTGAAGTTTCCCCATGATCCAGTTTTTGTTTGTATATATGCCTTTTCTAATTTATATGAATAGAAGCATATTGTTGGCCTTTTGTGTGTGGTTTATTTAACTTAAATAGTTCTTCTGAGATTTGTCTATTTCATCCATCTTACTGCATTTATCTGGGTTTTGTTTTCTGAGTTCCTTTAACTGTGTGGATACTAGACTTTGTCTAGTCAGGAGGAATTTTCAGTGGAAGAAAGTGAGAATATTTTGGTTCTGTGCTTGGGCTATGTTTTAGTTGGGGTTACTGTTTTGGTGACGAAACACCATAGCCCAAAACAAGTTGGGGAGGAAAGGGTTTATTCTGCTTATACCTCCATATCATAGTCCATCAGGAAGTCAGGACAGGCACCTGGAGGCAGCAGCTGATTCAGACGCCATGGAGGAGTGCTGCTTACTGGATTGCTCTTGATGGATTGCTCAGCCTGCTTTCTTACGGAACCCAGGACCACCAGTCCAGGGATGGCTCCACCCACAAGAAACTGGGCCCTTCCCCATCAGTCACTTAGAAAATGCCCTACAACTTGCCTACAGCCAGATCTTATGGAAGCATTTTCCCAATTGTTAAAACTAACTTTGAATTTTTGACAGCAAAAGAGAGCCTTCCTATGTAGCCCAATTCTGATCTTGATCAGAACTGCAATCCTCCTGCCTCAGCCTCCCAAGTACTCCCAAGGATTATAGGTGTGTACTGCTGTACCACTGCCTCAGTTTGCATGTTAACAGTCAGACCTTGTGTAGGATGCTTTGGCTTCTTTATCTTCCAGGAAGAGAGAAGCAGCAGCCTGACCTTCTTACTCTCTTGGAAATTTCCAGCTCAAGAAAGTGCACAGAAGCCACAGCCTGCCAGGATTGTTAAGTGATTAGCCAACCCTTTCCTTAAATTATTAAGCTGCATTAAAACAGCAGTTTGGTGCACTTGTTGTTTTAGGTCTTTCTGTCTTCTGAAAGATTAATGTCGCTACAAGAATGACATTAATCTCAGTGTCTCCCTTTAGTGTTTGAAATGTCAGGAGCATCTGCACCGTTCTTGCCCTCCATCCTTTAGGCATTTATACTCATAAACACTCTAGAGTGTTTAGTGTGTTTATTCACTTCTGAAGGTTTTCCTCTGAAAGTTTGACCTTCTTAAATATAAACTTTATGTGTCAATTCAGAGCTACTCTTAGAATGGGTTATCTTAAAGAGCAATGCTATCAAACAGGACCAAGCAAATCTTTTCTTCGGAGTGCTAGGAGTCAAGCCCAGGGTATTATAAATGGAAAACAAATGGTCCACCAGAGGTAAACCCCAGTCCAAGGGAACTGTTTTGTCCATTTTCCTTGTAGTTTTATTATAATTAGTACACTGGATGAGCTGTTCATTTTGATTTGGAATGCATACGTCAGTTTTGAGCAATTGATATAATGTTATTTAATGACTTAAATTTGTTCTCTTAGGCTTATGTATCTATTGATTATATACTTTTAAAGCCTCTGAATAGCCCAGTGTCTTCCTAGTGTTTGAGAGAGTCCAGTAAGACATCAGTGTCATTTTCAAGTAGAGGTTTAAAGTATAAGGATATATTTCTTTTTTTTTTTTTGTTTTTTTGAGACAGGGTTTTTCTGTGGCTTTGGAGCCTGCACTGGAACTAGCTCTTGTAGACCAGGCTGATCTCGAACTCACAAAGATCCGCCTGCCTTTGCCTCCCGAGTGCTGGGATTAAAGGCGTGCGCCACCACCGCCCAGCTTAAGGATATATTTCTTAATTAAATTTTTATTAAGAACTTTTTCCTACTGGCTTAGGAATATGTTAGGTCTACTGGCTCTCAGATGGTTCTCAAGTTTTCAAAGAAAGGTATTAGGGGACAGAGAGAAGTTGGAGTAAGGGCTAGAAGGCTGGATGGACATTCTCCTATGCAGAGGGCAAAGTTAGCAGAAGTTTAGAGGTACAGAGGTCAGTGTTTTTACAGACCTGAGAAGTCCCCAAATCTCTTCATATTTTTAGTCATTTCTATTTATATATTTTCTTTGAGACACAATCTCACCATATAGGTCAGGCTGACCTCAAACTACAATCGTGCTCCTGTCTCCTAAGTGCTGGGTTATAAATGTGTGCTAGCGTACTCAGCCCTCCCCCATCCGTACAGTAGTCTTGCTGTGTAGCCCAAGCTAGCTTCCACTTCTAGGTCCTTCTGCCTTAACACACCAAGTATTAGAACTGTGAGCACAGGCCACCACACATGGCATTAGGAAGATTTTAAAGGGCCTAATGGGAGCATGATTTTCCATGACTATTATTTGAATCAGAGGAAATATTTCATTAAAGCGCTTCCAAGTTTCATTTAAGTAGCAAGTTCTGTGGGAGTTGATGGTGCTTATCTAACCATGTGTTGTGAGACAGTCCTTGGCTTCTCGGCTTTTGCTTTCATCTGATGCATTAGTTGATTACTTGGGAATGTCATCTCATGAAGGACACATTCCCTGCTTCTAGACAGAGCTAGTTTGCGTTGAATGGAAGCATCTCTGGTGCACTTTGGCTGGGTGTCTAGAGGCTGGTATGTAACTGAAGGTATGACATGGCACATTGGTGTCTTTAGCTTTTATTAAGCTTCCTGCCATTTCACTAAATTCCAAAAGGTGGATTTTTATCCTTAGTTTTGGCTCTGATTGAGTCTAACCTGTCCACTCAGTGGTGATTCTGCATCTTGAGAACTGTTAGTGCTCAGGCATGGTGTGTATGGAATGCACATCTCCTGATACTGGTTTGCACAGTCCTCTATGCAGGTGAGAGAGTCTGGAAGTAAGGAACTTAAAGCAGGCTTCAACCCTGTGCCTTGGCTGCAGATACCTGTTTGCGCGCTGTGGGGCTCGCTGTGGAGGCAGGATGAAGCTCTGCTGTACATTTTTGGGTGTTTAGTTTACACTGTCCTTGTTGATTCCAGATAGGCTATTGTCTGTGTAATTCTTGTTAATTCTTTAATTGTGCTGAAGCATAAGCTAGAGGTTTTGTGGATCTGAGCTAAGTGGTGCATTGACAGTGGCATGGGGGTCAAAGTCGCTAAGGGTATTTTGAGAGGAAATCGGTTCTGTATTGCTCCTCATACTAGAATCTGGTCTCAGCCAAAGGAAATAAGCCAGACCCATCAGTATTTGCTAGAGATGCCTCTGTGTTGTTAAGGTGAACTTTGAAGGCAGTTGTAGCCCCTGTTTCTATTATCTGCTCCCTCCTTTCCCCAAGGCAGTAGCTTCTTCCTGTGCACTTGTCCTGGTGTGCTCCAGGTGTTAGTGTGGGTACTGTGAGAACACGTGCTAGTTAGACTCTCAGAGGCATACCCCTGATGACCTGCCCATTACTGTGGAGCTATCAAGGACAGAGCTTAGAACCCTTGCCCTTGCTCCTAACAGTCACTCCTCTGGTGGATATTTTGCTCTTTATTCATCTTGCCCAGCAGTGTTCCTGACCTAGTAAAGTTGATTGGTTGGATTTAAATGTTCACCTCCTGTTTTGTATCTGGTCACTGCACTTCAGCACATTCACACAGTAGGCACTTGCTAGTTCCCCAAGGAGAAAGACAGCAAAGCACCAAGCATACAGTTTTATGGATGAGGAAACTAGTTCAGAGAGGTGAAGTAACTCGCCTAAAGCCACGCAACAGCTCTAGTAGCAGCATTTTTAATGTGAGGGTCACTTGACCGTTAACGTTACTTCAGTTTACAACTTCTGAGCTCTTCCATACTTTTCATTGCCTCATTTTCAGAATTCTTGCTTTTTCTTAGTAACTTGTATTGTGGACAGCTTCTTTACTCGTTTAATTTTTAAGGTGAAATTTTAAAAAAAATGTATATGTGTGTGGGTACATGCATATGAGTGCAGACATTCTTGGGGCCAGAGGTGTCAGCTCTCTGCATTGACCTCTTCTGTAAAGGGAAAGCAACCATAGTATCTACCTAAAAGACAGGTTAAATGGAGCAGATAATAGACAGTGCTTAATACATGGTGAATAGTGAAGTAATTTGTATATTTTTACATGCACAAGTGTAGAGTCTGGTAAAAAGGTAACATCGTATCTTGTTTAAAGGTTGAACTTTAGGCTGAAAACAAATCTAAACAGACTCAGAAAGCAGTTGTTAAGAGAAACAGCACCCGTGCTTAGGTTGGTGAAGTGGCCCTTGAAGAGACCTCGTACATCGTCAGACAGGGAAAGGCGATGGCCAGTGAGGTTTGGGCACTTGTGAGACTGCAGGGGTGCAGCCACAGAATCGATGCTGCCTGCCGGGTCTTTTCCTCGACACAGGACTGATGTGTTGATGATCCTTAAGGTGACCCCAGAAATCCTAAATGCTCTTGATCAAGAGATTAATTCTGTGTTCTCCATCTAAAATGAGAGCTTTTTTTTTGAACAAGAGCCTGTTTGTGTATTGTCTGTTCTCACCTTCAGTAATGAGCCTGTGGCTGTGATGTGGCCATTGATTTAGTCTTGTCCAGAGAGTCACATTTCTTAAGGTTTTGATTATTTCATTTCCTCCAAGGAGTATTGTTACATTAGAAGTTGTTTTAGTCTGAGGGAAAATTCTACATTAGTCATGTCCTTTACCCATGGCTGACCTAGGACTAGAAACTTGCAGCAGAAAACACAGAAATGTTCACTGAACTAAGGTTTTCTTCAAGGATGTTACGGTTTGTGTATGGTTTGCCCCCATCCCCAATGCCCTGCACAAAGGCTCACGCAGAGCTGTTATTAAGTTACTGGATGCCAAGGTTGATGACTTCATCATTGGAAGCCATCAATAGAAATGAACTCATTCTCTCATTCACCTCTTCAGCCAGTGAAGGCTTAGCAGATAGGATAGATGAGGTGGTTTCATTCCTTCACAGAATGTACATCCTAGAAAGAAAAACAAGTAAAGTAAGTAAAGATAACCCAGATGTGCTTTAACGAGCAGACATATTTTCTTAGGAGAAAATGCATGCTACAACCTTTGCCTGGTCATGAAATTAAAATACTCTGGAGTTAGCAAGGAAATGAAACAGAATATAGGAATTTACAAAAGTATCATTATTCTGACAAAAGTGACTGAATGGCTTAGGTTTTAGGTACTTCAACAGACTCAATATAAAATTAATTTAATCATTTATATTTCCCCTCTGATTCAAGTTCATTGAACTGTGATGTTAAAAATTAAAAATATTAGGTGGTGCCTTAGCTCCTCTGGATAATCCGGTCAGAAAAGTTTTGTGATGTCTGAGAAGTGAACATCTGAGTGGAAATCGGAAGGCTACAGATGCACTGAGCACAAGCCACGTGACAAAAGGACAGTGCTTTTTACCCTGGAAGCCACAAAAGTAAGACTGTTGGAGGACTCCCACGTGAACTGTCCGTAGACCAGGCAAAGAGTAGGGCTGTGAGGAGTGAGGCTGGAGCGAGAAGGGAGGCCTTTGTAGGGTAATAAGACATGGTTTACTCTGGTTTTAGGTGTGTTTTTGCTGTGGGTTGATAGTGGCTTGGACTTGGGGATGGGGCAGAAACAGAAAACACCAGCATGTCAGAGATGAGCTCCATAAAACTGCTGAAGCTTGCATGTGGGTAGGAGGGTGGTGAGGGAAAGGAGGGGCAGGGTGAGTTTGAGCTCCTGAGAGGATGGTGGTAAATTTCTGAGGTGTGCAGGAAGGCAGAGTGGGACTCTAGAGCTTTCTCTTTGATACAACTTGCAATTTCTGGTGAGATACCAGGGACTAAGTTTAGCCAGGAGGACCAGATCTATCCTGTATCGGGCATCTGGAGTCCAGAGGTGGATCCTATATTACAGATGGGAGTGGGAGTCTCTGCACAAAGAGCATATATAAACCCTAGCGGGATATTCATGTTGAGTTCCTCCTGGCTTGTGAAAACTGTTCTAACTTAATGTCCTATATTGCTGATTTGAGAATCTGATCCTTTGGATTCTGGTTGAGGCAAAACTGCAGCACCAGATATTTATTGTAAGATTTCCACTTGAAATTTATTTATGTCAACAAGGACCAGGAGGGTGAAATGCTATACCTGGTGCCATAAAACCATTCTGAGCTTGTTTGTCAGAAAAATCTGTATCTGGATGGTGTGATCAAATCATCAGCCATGCCCTGCTGGCTGTGTCCTAATAAGGCAAGCGTAGCATAAGCCCCAGAGGACTCCAGGCAACCCTGACTTGACTGTAGGTGGCTGGGTTAAAACAAGAGTGCCTGTTACCCCAGGTTTGAATCAAGGACAGCAGAGGGGCCTAGAAATTAGGAACCTTGAAGAAGCTTTAGACCAAGCAACAGTTTTGTGAGAATTTTCTAGCAGATAAATAGAAAGGCAGATGGAGAGTTGTGCGTATGACTCTGGGGACGTATAAGAAATATTTGAGCAGTTTCTCCGAAATGCTGGGCTTTCCGAGGAGGCTGTTAAAGTAGCTCTGGGCGGGTACTCAGGACCATCATTTTCACAGGGGATTCTGATGCAGGTGTCCATGGAGACACCATGAGCTTGTGAGGATGTCTGAGAGCCACGTGAAGACAGAGGCCTTCAGGCTAACCTGCAGCCGCAGAGCAAGTTAGGTTGTCAGTGCAATTGCCTTAGTTTCCATTGCATTCTGCCCTGATGCATAGATGAGAATTACGTCTGCCTTCCAAACCCGAGTTTCCTTTCTTTTCTCTATCTTTTATCAGAGCATGCATCCTCTCTTACATGAGGGCGTTTGCTGACTTACCGTGTTCGTCGAAACTTGTCTTGCCTCACTAGAATATAAACTTCACAAGGGCAATAGCTTCTGTTGCTTTCTTTTTCTCACTTAGATATCTGTGCATCCTCAATAGTGAATATTCCTAAATGGATGAGTGTTTTGCTAAACAACTGTGAGCTGGTGGACCTTATGGAAAGTACCAGCCTTTAGGTATTGTTAACGCAGATGAGTAAAATAGGCTTTCCCCTCTTTACTTGTGTGGTTCTGCTTGAGTCAGCAGTTTGATGAACAGCTTGCTTATGGAAGATTATTAGACTGCACTAGGATATTAGTAATAACAACTGTGATCACTGGCAGTTCTTGAGTCAGGGTTCACTATGTGTTAAGCATGCACTGTAGGAAGTTAGGAGCCAAGAGTGCCACATTCATGGCACCGTGGTCTCCTGAGTCTCCTAACTTCCCATCTGGGGAGGGACTAGAACTGGCTGTTTTCAGAGGAGACTACGACTCAAGCCGGAAGTTGCATTTTCAGGGTTACACAGCCATCACAGACAGTGGTCTAAGGATTAACTTCTTAGCTACTCGTAATGTTCAGTGTTGGGCTTGGGGTATTTTATTTTAAAGGAAGAATTGAAAACACTGAAGACTAGGCAAGCATCAGTCTTCAGGGTGTCCCTGAGCCAAAAACATCAGCCTCCAAGGTGGCGTAAAACCACAGCCTGGAAAGTTTTCAGCTCAGCTTTCCAGCATTTCCCTGTGCTTTAAAGTCTTTCCATTCTCCCTTTATAAAGAACCTTTCGTCTTAAACCGGTAGGCCCCTCTCACTTCTCGGAAAACTTCCCTGAAACCAGCCAAAGAAAGTTCCTGTGGTGACAGGTCACACTAATCCAGTTCTAAGGAGGCCACTATAACACTCATTCAGACCCTGCCTCCTGAGGAAGGTGAGCAGAAAGTGGCTCCTTCACCCACCTTCTGTAATGCGTTACTGTGGAGGCCTCAGGAGGGCCTGACTGAGGGATATGTTAGGTTTATAAATGTGGGCGCACAACAGAGCCCTTGTGAGACTGGGTGAGCCTTTGAGTTCTAGGAACACTGTACTTAGGAGCAACAGAGTGGATCTTACCACCCAGTGTGGATAATGCTAGCATTATTCAGTCGCACCTCTGCCAGCTGGGGCCACCCTTGTGTAAATCAGCAACGCTCACTTCCTTCTTACGGTTCCTGATGAAACCTCACTGCCTCTTTCTGTAGTGACCAGCATCTTAGGGAGACTGGGAAATTGCTTTTCTTTTCCATCTTTCTTTTGAGATAGGTAGATTGTAGTCCTGACTAGCCTGGAGCTGACTACATGAATTAGCCTGGTCTCCAACTCTCAGTAGTAATCTTCTGCCTGTTCCTCCCAAGTGCTAGACTTACAGTTGTGTGTCCCCAAGTGCTGGGCTGACAGCTGTGTGCCCCCAAGTGCTAGGCTTACTTCTGTGTGCCGTCGCACCAGCCCAAGACCATAACTTGCCAATCTCCTGGCATTTGTGAGACCCCTGTTTGAAACACGAATTGTTGCAAAGGGCTGTGCTGGGTTGGCCTGCCTTTCTGCAAAACTGGCTCAGCGTGAACTGTGCAGCCATCCTGCTTGGGTTTGTGCTCTGATGCTGTCATTTACCAACTGGAAGATGTTGGGCAGGTTACTTAGTCACTCCTCCTTGGCTTGTCCATCCTGTAGCATGGGGCTAACAAAACACTCTTATCCTTTCTTATGAAGATTAGAGTCAGTCTGTCTGATTCACAGAGCTCATCATATAAGCACTACCCATCATCATTAATTTATATTTCAAGTCCCCTTCTCTCTGTTTTTAATATTAATCTTGGAAGTTTCAGGGTTTCTCCAGCCAAAGGTTGCATCCATATGTTCAGGAACCACATGTAGATGACCCACACAGAATGCTTGGCTTTATTTTCATTCTAGTGAATGTTAGTGGGGATTAGTATGACTGTGCATGACACTGGGGGTGGTGGTGGCAGGGGAGGTGGCTCACCTGTACTGAATAGTGGCCTCCAGGGTAAGTTTCAGAGAGAGTCATGGGCACTGTCCCTGCTCCTCTCATGGATTGGGTAGGAAGTGGGAAGCAGCCATTAGTTTTCATACAGTAAGTTACTATATATGATGACTGTGCACTTTACTTCCTATTCGGGGCACATTAGATCAAAACAATTCTTTCAAGTTTTTCAGGGAAGCGTGATCTCAACAACTCTGGCCTGTGATCATTGTAATCAGTTGTCGCTCTCTAGCTGCCACTACCCCTTGACTCTGTTGGCAGTATCCTCTGCTGCCTGCCTTCCTTCTGGATGCTGGAGGAGGCTGGGCTTCTCAGTGTAGACATTGTGGTGACAGTCCTCTCTTCTCTTCTAGCTTAAGAGTTGGACTGTGGAGGACCTTCAGAAGAGGCTCTCGGCCCTCGACCCCATGATGGAACAGGAAATGGAAGAGATCCGGCAGAAGTACCGGTCCAAACGGCAGCCAATCCTGGATGCTATTGAAGCCAAGAAGAGGAGGCAACAGAACTTCTGACAACAGCAGCTCAGGCCTTTGGTGGCTTCTGGTTGCTAGTCTCACGCCTATTAGCCAACACTTCTGCTCTGTCACTTCTCCACAGCACCTTTGTGAGCTCAGGAATGCGCCAGTGGGAAGGGCTACCGTGGCAGTCGTTGTGCCATCCTGGGTGTATTTACACAGGCCGGCTATGTTTTGAAGGGTTTGTATTGGCGCTTTTAACTCAGAATTTTAGATCCCAGGAACAGAGATTCCTACTAGAGTCATAGCTGGGAAAAATTTTACATTATCTCTTTTTGTTTTCCTTCTTGTAATAGTTTTTGGTTGCTCTCTCTGGAAGACTTTTTTAAAAAATATATAAATATGCATATATATATATAAATTATAAATAGACTCCCCACTCTGTGTGGTGGTGTCTCTGTACAGGTACAGGTTCAAACACTTTGCCTCTTTCTGTAGAACAAAAGAGCAGAGGCACTTAGGTGGGCACTGAGTCCCGGGAGTCGACCTCACCCATTGCAGGACTGCCTAGAAAAATTAATCTTGGGATGGTTGTGCCACCACAGTGATGAGCCTCATACGGACGCCAGGGAAAGGCCTGGAGAACTTGAGTTTGCTCCATGAGTCCTAAGAGAAGCCCAGCACCCTCTTTGCAAATTAGCCTTTGCTGTTTCAGCGCTTCTCATTCATACCCGCTTGCCCAGCTGCCTACAGTCACATCCCAGATACTGCCCAGTGCCTTAAGAGGGGACACAATCTGGTGAAAGGACAAGCCCACCAAGAACTCTCCAGCCAACAAGGCTGTGTCCAGTCCAGACAAAGGAAAGGGTTTGTGAAGATCTCACTGTTCATGTGAAAAGCCCATGGCATTGGGCTCTGCATTTCTTACGTACAGGGTAAAGGGCATTGCTTTTGTGGTCCACTTTCAATTATGTGATTGTTTTATTTTTTCACTCACTGTGGAGTTTCTGGCAAGGGTCTGAGACTTGCTTATAGGAGGCTTAGACACAGAATGCCAGAACTGGAAGGAACCATAGCAGTCAATGGTCTGACCTTGTATTGTGCCGGCGAGAAAACGAGAAGAGAGGTGACATTGCCAATGCCACAAATCAAGTTAGAGTAAAAGCAGGGATTGGAACTCAGGCCTCCATTCCTGGGCCATTGAGCCAAGAGCCTCTCCACTGAGAGAAGGAAACTACCGGAGTCTATCAAGCTGTCCCAGTGACTCCTGCTTTGCCTTGACTCTTTGGTAGTTGAACTGCTACGGAAAGGCTCCCCAGAGGAGCAGTGCCATTCCGTCTCAGCATACCAGTGGGGTCCTTGCAGTGTCTCTCAGATCCAGGCAAGCACTCATGGAAGGCCTGAAGCAAGGTAGAGTACTTTGCAGCAGACAGTTACAGAGTTATGCCCTGCACCTTTGGCTCAGAACTGCAGTCTGAAGAAACTGGGAAAGACAGTTGCCCTTTTATTCTCTTCTAATCTCTTCTCTCTGATGGGAGCCACGATTGGGTTGCACCTGAGGATACTGAAACCCAACTCCATAATTGCTTTCGTTCCCTCACCTGAGAGTCGATAAAAAGGAAGGGGATGTTCTCTGTGACCAGATTCTGTTCTTTGCAGTTAAAGCAAGCTTTAAAAAATGCAAGAGGCAGCTGGTCTGCAGGAGTTGGCTAGCGAAGGAGCTGTGTGGCAGAGAGAATAGGAGGCCAATTGCAGTTCCTGCTGGAATGATGAATGAGGAGCAGGTGCACTACAGGTTTCAGAGTGATCCTGTGGGCTCATCAGGTTTTGTCTCATAGATGAGATGAGTGTGAAGAGCCCTTCCCACGCCACTGTGGGTCTAGGTCCATGGCATCACATGGCGAGTCACAGACACAGGAAAGTCCTCAGTGCTTAAAACGAAGTGACCACCGCTTCTCATGAAGACTAAATGTCAGTAGTGGCTTTTTTTTTTTTTTTTAAAGTTGAAAAACAGTTGAATTAACAGTCACACCCACAGTCAAGTAAGCTTTTAAAAACCCAGAGCACAGGGCTTACATAATGTTTGCTACTTAACAGCCCAGCCCCGGAGCTCTTTCCTCTTGAAGAAAAGTGCTTTGGGCTTAGCCAGACACAAGAAGAAAGCCCATGGCTTCCTTCTGAAGCAAGATCCAAGCACAGGGAAACAGTTTTTCCTGAGCTGATTCTGCAGCTGTCAACCTAGATCTGGAGTTTATTTGGTTTGAGCTTGTCTGCACCGCACAGCTTGGTCCAGCAGCCAGCGGCCTGGCAGTCCAGCCGAGCAATGCCTTTTGCCAGAAGCCAGTTGTTTTGGATTAAGAAAATTTCCTGGCAAGGTGCATGTGTTGTCCAGTGACAGGCACGGGAGTGAGCCATTCTTTCCTGGAGAACCAAGTCCCAGGAATCACCTCTTGTTTCCCTGGCTTGAGCGTTTGTGACTCAGGCTTACAGAGAACTCTGGGCTCTCTGCTTCTAAGAAGCCATGACCACACCTAATGTTTCTTTTAAAAACAACAACAACAACAAACAAACAAACAAGACCTCATTGTCTCTAAAAATATTTGAGTTGTGCTCCCGTTTATAAATTTGAAGCACATTTCCATTTTTTATTTTTCTTATATATTTTGATTCTTCAACCTCATTTAATTGGATGAGAATTTGACTGGCTGGGATTAATGAAGGTTATTAGGTTAGTGGATGGAGAGAAGTAATCTGAAGCCTCAGGCACTGAGTCTTAAGGTTTTGACACTGTAGACTAGCACCTGGCAGATGCCAGAAATTTATTTTACCATGTAAAACTCAATACCCCCGTCTACTGTCAGAAATGAGAGAGATGACCTCGTTATGGACCCTGCAGATGCTCAGAGGCTGGTAGCAGACTATTATGAAGAACTTCACGTGGATATATTCACCAGCTTAAATGAAACGACAGCTATGAAGTAACAGAGCGTACTCAAAGGAGAACTTGGTAGCTCTGAGAGCTGTGGGTGTCTCTTCATTTTATGGCCCAGGAAACTGTTCTTCAAGGTCACCAGTAGAGTGTAGCCTAAGCCAGTTATTACTCCACTGTCCTTCATGCTGTGAGGCCTCTGAAGATTGCAGTTCTTTATTTTGGGGAAGTTGTTCTGCCCAAACTACACCTCTCACCCTCCTTACCCCTCTTTTGAGCACTGTGTTTGTATCAGGATTACCTTCATCATCCTTGGAATCCATGTTCTTTGGGTTTAGGGGGAAGTCTCTTCCACCAACCTGCACTCAGACCAACTTGGAGGAAAAAAATCTTAAATGCTGTTGCTGATGTACAATTTAAAAATGTGAAGTTTGTAGCTTTAATGTTTTGTAACAAAAACTAATAACACCGCTTCAGTGCTGACTTGAAATGCTATTTTGTAAGGTTCGGATGTAAATAATCAAGGTCAGCGGTTTGTATATGTGAAACGTAGCTTCTTCCACTGCCATTGTTTTTAACTTGAGGAACTTCCTGTTTGCTTTTCTGTTAGAGTTGTTCTCCCTCGTTCAGCCCCCAACACCTGCCATCTTTGTTTGAAATAAACTGTCCTTTAGATCACTGACTATCCCTTTTTTAAAATGAGGGTTTTTTTTTTTTGTCTGTTTGTTTTTAAATACATGTCAGTACTATGAGGTGTGGTTGTGGATGTTGATATTATTGAGTGCATATTCTAAGGTCCAGAGCCAAGAGGGAGGTGAGCTGATGGACACTGATGACAGAACTAGTTGGCAATGCTATTACAATAGACTAAAGTGGACACAGTTATTATTTTAAATACAAATGCAATAAAGTTTTTATTAGACACACACTGTAACAAGGTTTTGGGAACACTACCACATCTTACTGTACTCCCAAGGATCCTGTTGTTTTATTGTTTGGCAATTTCATACATTTACATAATGATTTTAGTCATTTTCACCCCCCCATCCCCTCCCTCCTTTCCTTTCTTCCACTGGCACCTCCTGTTCAGTGAGCCCCCTCTGTGTTCTTCTCTTCCTGTGTGCATGGCTCACTGCCTGAATGTGGGTGGGGAGTTATTCCATCAGGCAAGGCTAGCGGATCTATAGCTACACTACTGAATAAAGTGGCCCTCCTCCGAGCATTGACTGCAACAGTTCCTCTGGAAGGCGTGAGGTCCCCTGGTCCCCTTCCTCACCCTGAAGCATTGATGGATCCATGCTTGTGTCAGACTTAGGCGGCAAGTTTCTGAGTGCTGCAACTGTGCTATGCACATGTCTCCCCGTCCTCACCTCTTACATTCTTTCCTGTGCCCTCTTTTGAGATGTTCCCTGACTTTTGGTGGCATATCATAATGTCCCATGCGGGGCTAAGCATTCCTTGTTCACTCAACATTTGGTCCAGCTATAGGTTTCTGCATTGCATTAAGACATTTTTTTGATGACAGCTGGACACTGTGCTAAACCGCGGGTATAAATGTATTTAGAAAGCAGTTTGACCACTTGACTGTTTAGCAAAACAATAGTAGTTGGTTTCCTTCTGGGTACCTGAGGAATGCCAGGTACAGAAGCGCCACTGCACAGTCCCACTGAGGGATGTATCCAGCCTGTGAGTGCCGAGAGGAGAGACAGTGCTGCTGACGCATCAGGAAGCATCTGGAAACTTGAAAAGTGAGGTAGAAGGCAGGCCAGGAGAGGGTGGGGAGAAAGGGAGGGAATGGGCATGTGGACGAATAGGCTAGGACAGGAGCCTGTGCGGGACTGCTTGGGAATCCTCAAACAGCCAGGTCAGACATGGGCCAGCATCCAAGATGAAGTTATCCAGGAATTGCCCAGCCCCAGATTCTCCTTAGTCATAAAAGTTCACCCAGTAGCAGGAAGCAGACAGATTGATGTGGAAAAGTAAGTGCAGATCTTGCAAGTCGAGTTGTTCAGTAATATAATAATAATGCTGTCATTCTGTGCTGCTCTGCTTTTCTTGGGGTGGAGATATGGCATTTTATTGTTGCCTAATGAGTTCACTCCCTTTAACAGTAAGCGTACCTTTCGGACTCTTGCCAGGTTTGACAATATTCCTATTGGTCGGATTTTCAATCTGAGCAGAGAGAGGTTCAATGCTGTAATTTTATATTAGGCAGTTGGCATATGACAGCCTTTCAGGTGTTCAGCTTGTTCTCAGGGCCTCCTTTCAGTAGCTGCATTATTCTCACCGCCCACAGAACTGCCTGCTAGGGTGGTTTTGGAAATGCATGGGAGTGTTTCATAGTGGTGCTGTAGAAACCATCCCCGTGCCTCTCAAACAGGGACAGATGTGCTGGTTGTCCTGTACAATGTTCAAACTTTTTTTTTATAAATAGCCAAAAATAAACCAAGTCTTACTTGCAACTAAGCATAAAGTACTCTATATGTTTACTGTTGAGTTAGAAAAGGGCTGTGTAGAAACACACTCAACGTTCCATGTTGGAGCTGTAGCAAGAGATGTCCTCCATTTCAGAGAAATCACACCCTCAAAGACAGCGATGCTCACGCGTTTTGCGTCACTAATGCAGGACAGCATACTGCTTGGTTTAGTTTGTAACTCATATCCCTAGCAAGTCTATTCAACATGTAAACAAATGATCGTCTGCAGGGTAGGATACTGTGCTGTAAGGAGAGCAAAGCAGGAAGCAGCACTGAAAGGACTGTGTGAAGCCGTGGGAGGATGGGAGGGTGCGCGCTCGGGTAGGACCCTGTGCAGGCAGGTGAAAGCCTGTGTGTGTGTGTGTGTGTGTGTGTGTGTGTG
>JAQHUG010000077.1:208330-235558 GCA_028555095.1 Dicrostonyx torquatus | reverse complement strand
AGACTCTCTGTGTGATTTTCTTTGGGGCTTGCTGGCTGTGGGGTACTGGGTAGGACAGTAACCCCAACGAGCAGGACCTTCGTGTTACACCTTGTCACTGGGATTATAGGCCTGTGCCACAAAGCCTGTTAACGCTATCGACTCCAGCTGGATTCTTGTCATGTGCAAGCTGTTCTGGCTGGTGCCACTACAGACAAAGCCGTGAAGATGTGGACCGTGAGTCACTTCGTTGTACTGATCGCTCACTCTCCTCAGTCCCTCAGAGAAAATCCGGCCAGGCTAACAGGCAGGTGCGTGGCTGGGCACGGATCTCTGTTATTGTAACACTTTCCACCAATCGCTGGAGTGGAGAGAGCCACTGTGTTGCTGCTAGGATGGCAACAACCTGCAGCAGACTCGAGCCAGACGGGTCTCCCCTCATCTGTCCACACACCACGTTTCGAGTTCGGTTCGAAGGGTCAGAAAGTCTGGATGTGTGTTAAGCCAGGTCAAAGGAGCTTGCGGAAGCTCTCTCTCTAGTCTGTCCCTCGAGCTAGGCACAGCTGGACACAGCTGGACACAGATGTTAGGAGATGAATATGCTGAGAGAAGTTTAGCCTGGTGAGCTCCCCAGAGGCCTTTTAGCTTAGCTCCTGTCTCTGCTGTGGTCCGGAGACTGGGAATCCACGTGTTGGGTCTTTGATGTGTACTTTATTTGGAATACTCTTTTCTGGAACCCATTTTTGCCCAATTGTTATTTATCCTTATTAGAGCAGGTTAGACTGTCACTCACTCAGGAAAGCATTCTCTGAGGGTCTCAGGTGACAGACTCTGGGACAGGGCACATCCTCATGGTTTCCTGCCTAGTAAACTATCACGAAAGTTTGCAACTTTTTTTTTTTTTTTGAAACAGGGTTTCTCTGTGTAGCTTTGGAGCCTGTCCTGGAAATAGCTCTTGTAGACCAGGCTGGCCTTGAACTCACAGAGATCTGCCTGCCTCTGCCTCACAACCACCCGGCCCTCTTGAACCTGGTAAGCAGTCGGGCAGAGGTCCAGCAGCCAAGGCAGATCTGGAAGGGGTCAGAAGAGAGTGGAACATGACGGCTTGTGTGGGAGAGGACAGAGGAGGTGCTATGGGAAACCGGAGAGCTCATTCTTCCTCCAAAGGCATTGAAAAAAAAAAGTCTAAAACGCACTAAGATTACCTTTCACCTGAAGGAAACAGGTCTGTAGGCCACACAGGGAAGCCTTAGCTTGGAACTCTCCCAATAACCATCCACTAAATGAGGGAGTGACAAACCATGATGGAGTCATTGTTAGAAGTTCCCAAAGCAGGGCTGGGGACAGACTGCCCCACGGGCCTCCTTTTCAGTGTTGTTCACACCCTTTCAAGAGCAGGGTCTCTTATTTCCTCCCCGTGCCTGGTGCCCGGTGGGCTGTAGCAGTTGCTCAGTCTAGGCGAGAAGCATTAAACTACCCTGCTCCATCATGGGGATGAGCCAGGTGATGTCTTCTACCTTGGGGCTCAGTGTGATAGAAGAAATGGGACCTCAGGGAGACCCTGATGATATAGACATGTGTGCTTAGCTGCACCGTGTTAAAACGTGGGGACTGGACGGACCCCATCACAACTCGTTCAGCCAAAGGGACAAGAGATTTCGCTGGGGAGTACAAAAGATGCACCTCCATCAAGGATGACAGGACCAGGACTGGCCGTGAGGGACAGGAATCTCAAGCATTTGCCTGGGTGCTACTCGAGAGCAGGGCTAGAGTTCTGTGGGGTGGACAGAGGGAACTTTCAAAGGTGGGATGGGAGCTGTGGTGGTCAGGTTACATTGCTGTGATAGAGATCATGACCAAAGCAAGTTGGAGGGGAGAACGTTTATTTGGCTTACATATCCCAGGTCATGATGGTTCTTTGAAGAACGCCAAGGCAGGAACCTGGGGGCAGGAACTGAAGCAGAGACCAAGGAGCAACACTACTTCCTGAGTTGCTCTCATACCTTGTTCAGTTTGCTTATACCAGGACCACCTGCCTAGGAACGGTACCGCCCACAGGGAGGCTGGGCCCTCCCATATCACTCATTATTCAAGATCCTGTCCCATAGGCTTGCCTTCAGGCCATCTAATGGAGGTGTCTTCTCAGCTGAGCTTCCGCTTGCCAGGTAACTTTAGCTCGAGTCAAGTTGACAAAACCCAAGCAGGACCGGAGCATGCACAGCAGCCCTCTACCACCAGCAGTTCAAAGCTGAGCTGCTTGTAAGTCTGTGTGACCGGTGGGTTAGGATCTAGTTCTGGGCACAGGGGTTGGCTGCCTTTCCCATAGCAGGTGTAGAGCTGGGTCTAGGTCCCAGAAGGCTCTGTTCAGGTTTTCTAAGTCAGCCCTAGGAAGCAGAGCTGAAGATGGTTGTGCTATCGATCCTGCAGAC
Source organism: Dicrostonyx torquatus (assembly GCA_028555095.1). Taxonomy (NCBI): domain Eukaryota; kingdom Metazoa; phylum Chordata; class Mammalia; order Rodentia; family Cricetidae; genus Dicrostonyx; species Dicrostonyx torquatus. The sequence goes on along the minus strand of JAQHUG010000077.1, from coordinate 233,150 downwards.
TGCCTAAGGACTCAGCCCCAGCTCCTTCCAGGGACTTAGCGTTAAAAGCTTCTTCACAGCAGCCCTGTGACATCTGGGTGAGCTTCAGTTGTCTGCCAGCACAGGGCTAAAGGGCCTTGTATATAGAGACCATCCTCTTCTTCCTCCTGGTGCACTGACTTCAAAGGAGGAGGTTGATGTGTGGGCTCGTGGAATATAGGGTACTACTATCCTGCCCTGGGCTTTTCTAGAAAGATCTGTAGCCCCTAGCTCCCTTACTCAGGTAGATGACGCCCATGCAGAACTTAAGCAGGGGACAACTCTGCTCTATGTTGGTTGATGCTGAGGCTGTGGGGAGGGAATGTGGAACCCTGGTTTTAATAACTCTGAGGTTTTGCAGGCTCATTGGGGGCCTGGGTCTCCAGGTCTGTAGACCGCCCCTCCTGAGAAGTCTCTTGGGATGTTTCCAGAGACACCTCTGATACCCCGTCCACACTGCTCAGCAAGTCCTCAAACGCCCGCTGCCCGCTGCTCCGCACTGCTGCCTCTAGAGCCTTCTGGCGCCGGTAGAAGTGGGAAAACTTGTTGAAGATGATGGTGATGGGGAGCGCCACCACCAAGATGCCCCCCAGGATGCAGCCTGAAGCAGCCAGCTTGCCAGCCACAGTCTCTGGCACCACATCCCCATAGCCCACGGTAGTCATGCTCACAGTACCCCACCACCAGCAGGCGGGGATTGTGTCAAAGCCCTCGTTTTCTTCTTCAGCGGTGTAGGCCACACCAGAGAACACTGACACACCCACAGCCAGGTACAGCAGCAAGATGCCCACTTCACGGTAACTGTGCTGAAAGACAGTGTAGGAACCCAAGTCAGAACCAAGAGAACCACAGTTTATATTTCACAATGCAAAGAATTGGTTTCATGTACGTTTGAATTGCTCTATAACGTTTCTGACTAGAACAAAAATATTGTCTGCCTCACAAGGAAACTGAGGGCATGGGTTTCCCAGGGCATCTAAGAATACACTTGTTTATGGGTGCCTGGTTCTCAAACAAAGCAGTTCTGCTTGCCCTGCCCACCAGGGACAGTTGGAAATACTTGGAGACCTTTTTGGTTGTCATAGCGGGGACAGGCTGGTATGCATCCACACAGGCCATGGATAAGGCTTACTATCTCACAGAACATGAGACACTCTCCTCCCCAGTGAAGAATTGCTTATCCTCAAATGTCACCAATGCTGAGAACCCCCTATCTTCAGTAGGGTCTCTCAAACTGTAACATGGAGAAGAATTATGTAGAGGTTTTGTTTAAAAGACAGAACTCAATTAAGTAGGTCTGGGATAGAGCCAGAGATTCTGCCTTCCTGGCAAGCTTCTGGGTGTGGAGGAAGCTGCGGAAGGTCTGGGACCTCACTTTAGCAGTAAGCCCCTCCCCCACACCATGCTGTGTCTTGACTCTCACAGCTCTGGTTATTCATCTTCTCCCTCCTTGTCGACAAAGCTAGGAGACTCTGATTTTCTGCAAAGTAGGAAGGTTTGGGGAGCATACAGTTCTTCCCTGGGGTGATTTTGAATTAAAGGGGTCTGGCTAGCATCCTTTCCTGTACCTGTTTGGTACCCAAGGTTTCTCCCTAAGTCACATGCAGTGGCTAGTATCCTGGTTGCCCTGCATTCACATGCAAGATGTTGTATCATCAAGGTTAGGAGGGACTTTCGAGCCCCTGTCTGGGCATCCTTCACAGGGTTGCCTAGGGCCTGGGAGAGCACAAAAGGCTGGGCACGGCAGGCTTGCCCTCTGGGGTCTGCCACTTATAAAGGAGACTCCCACAAGTCCTGTCGCCTCTTAGAACCTTAGTTTCCATGTCTATAGTGACAATACAAGCCCTTCACAAAGCTTCTCAGTGCCCTCGGAACAAAAAAGAAACAAAAATATGGGTCCAGAGCTCATGTCCCTCAGTACCTCAACCACCACATCTCTTCCTGCTGTGCCCCCTCTGCTGACCTTCACTCTGTTCCCTTTTCCGACTGTGGCACAAGCTGATCATGTTGCCTCCTTCCCCGAACCAGGCTAATTTCACCCTCTGGGCAGGGCCAGTAGCCAATAAACTGCAACCAGGCTAATAAAACAGCCTAGCCACCCCAGGATCTTCATTTACGGGAAGAAAATAAGTTATAGCATCTTCCCGAGGAAGTCGTCCTAAGGACTAATCAATAATGAATGTGGAGTTGGCATGGAACACTCATTCTGTGCACAGTAATAGCTATTTACTATAGTACTTAGGCTATTCCTAGGCTAGGAGTGACCCAAGACTACCTGACTACCTGTGCCTTCCAATGACGCTAGGAGAAAGGTACGAGGAGAGAAGCCACTTAGCATCCTGCTTTGCATATTTCCGTGTGTTGTGTTTTAGTTGGTATTTGACAGGCACATCAAAAGCCCTTTCCTTTCTTTCATCCTCACTCCCCCCCCCTTTCTTTCTGTCTGTCTGCCTTTTTTTCCTTTTTGGTGGACAATAGTGGTTCACTTTAATCTTTAAAAGATTTATTTAAAATCTTGTGTATGTTTGTGTGCATATGCATGTGTGTCTGTGTGTCACACCACTGGAACTGCAGTGGGTGCTGAAAACCAAACTTGGGTCCTCTTCAAGGGCAGTGCCCACTCTTAATCACTTAGTGATCTCTCAGCCCCGTGGTTCACTCCATTTTATTTTCTATACTTAATTTTATATATTGATTTTTCTTTATTCTTCTGGGGAAATACAGGTAGCCCCAAGCCCTTTTATTTTTTTCTTGGAGATTTATTTTTATTTACACATAGGGGTGTTTTGCTTGCATGTGTGTTTGTGTACCCCAAGTGTGCAGTGCCCATAGAAGCCAGAAGAGAGCATCAGATGCCCTGGAACTGAAGTTGTAGACTGTTGTGAGCTGGGAACCAAACCTGGATCCTTTGGAAGAGTGGTTAGTGCTCTTAACTGAGCTATCATTCCAGGTCCGTTAAGCCCTTCTTTACAGAGTTACAGGGTTAGATCAGGGTGAATATGAATGTATATCTGGCCTCTATAGCCTTATGCCTGCCTGGCTCAATAGGTAGCATCTTATTTCATGGGCACCTGTATGTGGTAAGGCTACACACGCAGCAGTTAATCCACCCTGCTCTGTCTTCCCTCTGTCCCAACCCTGCCTCAGCCATCCTACCTTGAGCGTGGCCCCCAGCGAGCGCAGCCCAGTGGAGTGGCGTGCCAGCTTGAGCACACGGAAGATGCGCATGAGGCGGAACACTTGCACCACCTTGCTCAGGTCTCCAAGCCCCTCTCCGCTGCTGGCTCCACGCCGGTCACCAAGCGCCACGCCAGCCAGCAGAGTGAGATAGAAGGGCAGCACCGACACAATGTCGATGAGATTGAGAGGGTGGCAGAAGAAGTTGCGCGTGCTAGGAGCCAGCAGCAGGCGCGATGAGACCTCGAAGCTGAACCAGGCGATGCAGAAGTACTCGAGGCGGCGCAACACTGGGTCATCTCGCACATCCTCCACGCTGCGCCCCGCAGCCACTGCAGCCACTGCAGCCGCTGCCTCCCGGGCTTGGTACTCCGGCAAGCTGTGGATGCACATGGCAGCGATGGAGGCGAGCACCACGCCGATGGACACACAGCTGAAGAGCTTGCTGGGCAGCGAGTAGCCGGGGTTCTCCATGGTGAGCCAGAGGCGGCGACGCAGGCGGCCGCAGCGTGCTGCACCGTAGCTGGCCAACTCCCGCTGCACGTCGGAGATCTCGTCGGGGCATGGGTCCACGCTACTTGGCGCGTCACTGTCCTCATCCCAGGCTCGAGGCCGTGTCACGCGCCGCTCCAGATAGCGCGCGCGGCAGCACGTGGCCAGTGCGTTCTCGCCCAGGCCCCAGTAGTCGGCCTCCTGGCCGAAGGCGAAGACGCACAGTTCGTCCAGCACGTGCAGGTGGCCGGTGCGGTAGAAGTGCAGGAGGCCGAGGAAGAAGCCCGGGTGCCGATCGAAGTAGAACTCGCGTGCTGCTGCGTCGTAATCATCGCAGAGGCGCCGCGCCTGCTCTTCGGATGCCGCCGCCTGTAGACGGCCCAGCCTTGTGCCCGGGAAGCGTGCTAGGGCACGGGCACTCAGCAGCCGCCGCACTCCGCCCACGTTCACGCGCAGTGCCTCATCTCTTGTCCTCCAGGGGACCCGGGAGCCCAGCCCTGGGGACTCGCTCACCATGGCGTAGGTCTGCTGCCCTGTGAGTTAAAATGCTCTGCTCCATCTCCAGACAGGGTGCTGGAGACTGTGTGAAGTGCCAGGCATGCAGTAGACGCTCAGATAGCGAATGACCCCTGGACACAAGTCAGGCCTGGGTCTGAATATTCTTCAACCACAGACTTGATGGCTTTGACTAAATCACCCATCCTCCCTATGCCCAATTTATTTCCTTCAGGGCACAACAAATGGGGAGGCCTACCTTAAAGGGCTTTAGAAGTGATGGGATGGTGGCATCGACAAGGTGCTAGTGTAGGACGCCTCTCCTTTATTCCTGGACAAGCTTGGGTTTAGGAAGCCAGATGTCAATGGTGGCTCTTCGGAACCTCCGTATACTCCTCCATGGATGGGGCTAGCTGAGGCTTACTACCTAGGGTTATTAAGAAAGCCAGTCGAGAGACTCTTGATTCTCCGAGTGTATCCCCTGAACTAAAAGAATCTTCATCACAGGGGTAGGTAAAAAAGATGCAGTCTGCCTGTCCTGATTTCGATACTGAGAACCTCTGGGGTAGGAGCCTGAACTCTGTGGTTTTGTTTTGTTTTGGTTTTTTTTGTTTGTTTGTTTTTTGTTTTTCGAGACAGGGTTTCTCTGTGGCTTTGGAGCCTGTCCTGGAACTAGCTCTTGTAGAACAGGCTGGTCTCGAACTCACAGAGATCCACGTGCCTCTGCCTCCTGAGTGCTGGTATTAAAGGCGTGTGCCACCACCGCCCGGCTGAACTCTGTGTTTTTATATTGTTTTATTTGTTTATCTATTTATGTGGAGACAGGATCTCACCATGCAGCCATGGAGCCCACTCAGGCTGATAGCAAACTTTTGATCCTTGTGCCCCAGTCTCCTGAGTGTTGGGATTCCAGACACGTATCAGTGCACCCAGCCAGTCTGTAAGAAGCCTGGAGGGTGACTCTAATACATGGTCAAGTTGAGAGCTACTGGGATAGACTATGTAATGCTATGCCTGCGGTCGACCCGACCTTAAACCTTGGTTCTCTGTTACCTTAGCAGTCACCTGTTTTCTCTTAGGAAATTCTTTCCCAGCAGGCATCAGAATAGTCACCTGAAAGTGTGGAGAAAATGATTGTGTGGCCTAACATCTTCTTCAGGCTCACAGAGGTGTTTGTTAAATTACCCACTTAAGTCACTATCTTCTGCAGTCAGGCAAACCAGAATTTAACTCTATCCTTAATGACTACAATGCTTCTTCTCTAGATCTTAGTTTCCTGCAGAACACACAAAGCAAACAAGAGCAGCTAGCCAGGGGGTCCAGATGGTTTACGGAAATGTTGGCTTCACTTGGTACTCCAGAAGTGCTAGATTCTTCCACTGTCAACTGATCCCTGATCCTCCTGGATCTGAGGGCTGACTCATCCCTGCTCCATGAAACTGTGTAATCTCATCCGTATAGGGGAAGTCAGTAATGCCTTCTTCCTGGGGATAAGATGGCAGGTACGCCAAGGCCTGAAGCCAAATGCCCTTCACTAACGCTGGACTTGGCATTAGGGGGCTAGTATTCCCATCCTTAGCTTGGCTGTTCTGCTCTGGTCATGGCAATGTGGATGAACGCTTGTGAGAGAATACATGCAAAGTCCCTGGTGTACAATGAGTGTTCAGCAAACACCAAAATCGTGTCTCTTCTTTTCATCAGATCTGGGTTTGGATTCTGAACCTGCCATTTCCTAGCTGTTGACCTGAGTGGATCCATTGCCCTCTCTGAGCTTTTGGTTCCTTTCCGCCTCTGTAGTCCGGACTACACTGGAAAACCTCTGAGGACTAAAAACAAGCCTGATGTTTAGGGTCGTGCAGCCCCCGCCCCATAATTGGTGCATCACTGGCATCCTCCACCGGCTTTGGCGTCAAAACATACGGGTTTTTATTCCACTTCTGTCACACATTAGAAGGGGATTTATCTGGCACTCACTCCCCTGCTGTATGAATTCGGATAATTAATTCAACAAACATTTCTCGTTAAGACTCTCAGTCGGTAAGAGAGACTGAGTGACTTGACTCTCAGTCGGTAAGAGAGACTGAGTGACTTGTTCAAGATCATGCAGACTGTCTGTGGGCCTCTTGGGACTGGTTTAGCACTCTTGATACTTTTTGTGAGCAACCTTGCATGCTGGCCACTTCCCTGAGCTCCTCACATAAAACGCATTCGGTTTTATCCTGACACCACCCGGATTTTCTAAATCCCATTTTACAGAATGTGCAAGCAAGACCATCCCGGTAACGCTGTCCCTCCTTGGAGGTCTCCTAGAAGGGACTATAGCACCAGCAATCCTCAGGCCATCCCCGCCGCCCACTTACCCAGCCACGCCCCTCCTCAAGCGATGCTCCTTACCTGTCCTGGCCTCCAGGGAGTCCAAGGCGCCCGTCCCCAAAGGCGCCTTTGGGGCTGTTTTGTGCCCCGGAGGCCCCGCTGCGCCTCTCGACTGCGGAGGCCCCGCGGCCCCCTCCTTTCCTGTGTTCCCGTCCCCCGCGGCTGAGGCCGCATCGATCGCTGCCGGGGGAGGGAGGGAGGCCGCGGGCGGCCGGAGGCGGTGGTTTCTATTCTTGCCTGGGATGGGATGGATGGGGGCCTAACAGTTGGGAGCATCCTTCAAAGTCAGAGCCCGGAGGGATGGGATGGTTAGGGAATGGGGACGCCCTTGGAGAAAGGATTTAAACGCTGGCCTAGGAATGACAGAGATCACGATTTGCTTAATTTAGTGATTAGTAAGTGCCAGGCATCGTTTCAAGCGACTTAGCCCAGACATTTTTGACATAAACGTGGCAGAGACAAGCTCTTAAGCTTCTGAATTTATAGGTGACCCCAGGTACTTGCTCAGACCGCGGAGGTCTGAGTTGGGAGGTTGGGGAGGGTGCTTCATCTCCTGGGAGCCCCAGCTGTGCCTGCGTAGGCTCTAGTGTATTCTCTCCAAGGGAGTTGTGAAACCAGTCCTAGTCCTTCTGCCCAGGAGGCTCAGAACTCCCACTCACCAAGAGAATCCTGATTACTTCCTTCCTGGAAGGCTGGGGATGGGGAGGGAGGGGAGGTTTCAGCAGTGCCAAACACTTAGTAACCTCCATCCTCCAGCATTTCTTGGGTGGACGCTGTGTGTGATCCTTCCCTGATAACAATAGTCATCAATATTGATTGAGCACCTCCCTTGGGCCAGCGCAGGCCCCTTCCCATCAGTCAACACGCGAATGCTGGCTGGGTGAGATGTTATTCCTCACCTGGGGGTGTAAGGCTTGAGAAGCACCTGACTCTAGGTCACTGCCTGAAGTTGACACCAAGTGAACCCCCTCTGCCTTTTACAAGGTTTGGACTGGAAATGAGGTTCAGTTGATAGAGTGCTTGTCTGTTGAGCATGAAGCCCTTGGGGTTGATGGCCGGTACTGTGCAAACCAGGCCCCGATGCTTATATCTGTAATCCAAGCAGTCAGGACGCAAAGGTGAGAGGTTTGGAAGTTCAAGGTCATCCTTGCTTGGACAGTGAGTTCCAGGCCAGTCAGGAGACCTAAGATGCTATTTCTGTTTGTTTGTTTTGTTTTGTTTCTGATAGCAGCATTAAAATAAAAAAAGAGTGCTGGAAAGATGGCTCAGCAGTTAAGAACACTGTTCTTTTGGAGGTCTTGCTTGAGTTCATCTTCTAGCACCCGCATGGTGACTCACAAGCTGTCCATGACTATAACCCCCTGGGAGCTGATGTCCTCTTCTGCTGTGTAGACAAACATGCAGACAAAATACCACATACATGAACAAACATCTTTTAAAAAACATGAAGTTTTTAAAAATATATTTTATTTAATCCAATATATCCCAAATACAATTTTAACATTATATTAATAGAGAAATTAATAATGAGAAGCTTTTTATATTCACTTTTGGGCTAATTCTTTAGAATGTAGTATGCTAGTTTTTTTTTTATTACAGTCTTACAAATTATAATTTCTGCAGCCCTACCTTACAAATTTGTCATCTCACCATTTCTGTAGATCAGGAGTCAGAATGGCATAGCTAGACTCTGTGCTCATTCATGTGTGCTTGAATGTATATGCGTGTTAGTATATGCATATGTATATGCTGTTAGTCTATGTGTTAGCATATGTATATGCCGTTAGTGTATTGTGTATGTGTGTTAGTATATGTGTGTATATATGTATATGAGTGTTAGTATATGTGCATGTGTGTTAGTGTAAGTGTGTGCTTGAGTGTATGTGACTTACTGATTTGCTTCTGGAGTGTGGTGATGACACGGCCCTTCTGTGAATAGATTATGTAAAGTTACTGCTGTTGATTTTGATGAAGCAAGTAACCATGCTGGAAGAGCAAGAAAATGAGGGTGACCTGTGGCCACTGCCAGCTGGGTGTTTGGTTCCTTCGCCCTCACAGAGCTGAAATGCTGCCAGCAAATGCTTGCAAGCCGAGGCTTCCGCAGCTGAAGCTTAGATAAGATTCCCACCCAGGCTGAATGCGGCTGCAGTCTCAGGAAGCGTAGGATCCGTGCTGCGTCTCTTAACTCAAGGAGTCTATGACATAATGAGTGTGTGTTATTTAATGCACTTCATTTATAGTGGCCTGTTACTCTGCACTAGATAAGGCCTTTGCAACTAGATTGCTGCGTGACCTTGAAGCAAGTGTCTCTTCTTGGCTGGGCTGTTTCTCTTCCTTATGAGCAAAATGAGAACCGTGGCTGGCTTTTGGATTTCAGAGCAGGTTAGCACATGCTGTGCCATCCCCACAAATAACTTTCCCTTCCTCTTGCTTTCTCAGGCTATGTTAGCTGCAGGGACAGAGAACAGCCTGTCTTTTGCAAGGGGATACGGCTGACACAGCTGTTCATGAGCAGCGCTGAAGATCAGGCTCCTCGGGACTCCCTCCTCCACTCTGTGCTGGAGCGCAGGATGCTAATGCTTTATGCACAGCCTTGAGGATCCATTAGCCTTCTGTCCACACTGGCTGTAGGGATGCCTTCCCTTTAGACAAGCTTGTCTGTGCTGGTCGTTAAAGCTGCTCCCAGGCTGCCGAAGCCTCGTAAGGTTAGCAAAGGGAGAGCTGAAGCGGGAGCTACACTTGTTTCTGCAATTGTCCCGCGAGCTTTCCCCAGGGGCACACTCTCGTGAGCCTCTTCTTCTGGTGTACTGTCGGGGACCGTCGCCCCAACATAGAAGCTGGTGCTTTTCCCTAAATGTGTTCTCGGAGGCGCGTGGAAGAAACAGACTCTTACACCATCATCGTTCAAAGGCAGCTCAGGACTTCTTCTGTCCTTTACAGCATGACCTTGCATTTGTCTCTTCTCCCCCCAAGCTCTGAATGTCTTCTGCAAAATGCTCCTCCACCCTCAGGAATTCTCTATTCACATTCCTTTTCCGGGGACCCCACACTCTCAACCACACCTGCATATCTCACCAGCTTTGGAGCCAGCCACTTATTCCCGGGCAATCTACATGAGAAAAGGAAGGCTGGAGCTGAGTCTGTACCTTTAGTCTTTCTAGAGTCTGTACCTTTAGTCTTTCTAAGTCGCTAGCTTTCCAGCTAGCAAAGTATTCAAGCCATGGCCGTGCCAGACTGGCAGATGTTGGAGCCCACAGTGTACTTCTCTATGGCATCTGTCATCCTCCACTCCCCCAGGGACACTTCTAAATCAGCACCATCAAATGGATCTGTATGCCAAGGTTCCTACTGGGGGAGCCCCACCAAGACGGTTCTCTAGGTTGTAGGTGTAGCAGCTGCCTTCCAGGAAGTGTGAAGGGTTCATGGCGGAAGGAGTGAAAGGCCAACTTTGTCTCACCAGTGGGAAGACCATGTCTTAGGATGTCCTTCCCAGTAGACTATCTGACTGGCCAGTCTTGAGCCACGTGGACATCTCTAGCTGGAAGGAAGCCAAGAGGGAGTAAAAATCTTTTTGTTTGTTTTGTTTTGTTTTAAAGATTTATTTATTTATTATGTATACAACATTTTGCCTCCATGTATGCCCCCACACCAGAAGAGGGCGCCAGATCTCATTACAGATGGTTGTGAGCCACCATGTGGTTGCTGGGAATTGAACTCAGAACCTCTGGAAGAGCAGGCAATGCTCTTAACTGCTGAACCATCTCTCCAGGCCCCGGGAGTAACAATCTTTTAAAGTTAATTTAACTTTTTAAAATCAGCATGGAATGTTATTAAAGTACACAGGTATACAGTTGTGACTGAACTAACTTTCTAGGCTTCTGCCTCTGTGTTGCCATGGGCAATATGTAGAATGCCGTAAGCATACCAGTAGCTGAGTGGTATGGACAACTATTTCTAACCGGGGACACTATTGTTGGTTACGGAGGGAGGGGGAATGGATGATTGGCGTGTCACACTTTCTCACTCCTGCTTGGACACCTCCTAGGATGAATTAGGCCTCTCATGGCCTCCTGTCAGCTGGCAGATCTTTGCAGCCTGGTGAATAACATACAGATTCCTAGCTAGGCCTTTATCCCATCCACTCGAGTGTGAGGCAGGGCCTGCGGCCTATAGTGAGTGCTCAGCAAACACTATTGAATGAGTAAGGACAGAAAACAAGACTGGAGTTCATAAAGGAGCCAGGTTCCCCGTATGCCAGGAGACTTTCCCCGAGGACAGTGGAGAGACCAGCGGGTTTGCGGCAGGACTTCAGCCGCTGAGGACGGGGGAGATGCTGCAGAGACAAGGCTAGTCTCCAAGAAGCAGATGGTGAGTGGGCCAGGAATTGGGCTAGAGGGACTGTATGGCTAGTCCCCCTATAATTAGAGAAGCCACAGCCTGTGATCTGGCACCTTCTGTCCCTCCAGGAACCTAGCTCAGAATCTGGACCCTCTAGAGAGCCACGGGATCACTAACCTCCAAATGTTAGCTGGCTTATATGGGAGCTTCCTTCCCGAGCCTCGGAATTTTCATTCTCTTCTTCCTGAAGAATGAAACCCTGGACAATCAGATGTGAACCAACAGGCCCCTGTTGTCTAGGATTGAGCCTGTTCACAGAACCTTCTCGGGACTGTGCGAGCCTCATTTTTTTCTTCTGTGGACACTGTTGTTAAAGCGTCCACCTACTGTAACTACTTACTAGGGATATAATGAATTGGGACCCAACCATTCCAGTTTGAATCCTAGCTCTGGTAAGTATGGCTCCTTGGGGCTTTGTCCAAAGTCACCTCTTTATCCCTCAGTTCTCTTCGTATGAGAAATGGAGATACGAAAGCTACCCAGTAGGCCTGTGAGGGTGCAGTGGGATTGATTGATTGTCCAAGTGAATGAAAGGATGTGGGGCAGAGGGTGGGTACCCTGTGATGTTTCGTTCTTGTCTGGGTTTATCTTTATCCCAAGAAGGAGATGCTGGAGTTTGATTCTGACTGCATCACCTCCCACCACCTCCCAACTAAGAGCTGGAACAAGTCGTTTCAAAGCTGCTGCTCCTCCAATGTTGTACTGGAGTACAGCATCGGCTTTCTCTGTGTGATGGGGGAATGGTGTGGTAACCATTTTAAAGTGGGAAGCACAGGGTGGGCACTCACTCTGGACTAATTAATTAGCCGTCAGTTTCCAGCAGGCTCTTGCTGTGTCACCAACAGCCCCCGTACTTCCTAAACTTACCACCGCAAACGTTAAGCCCCGGCCAAAAGTGTGAGGCTTGGCTAAAATGCCGCTCAGTTTTAGGCCAGTGGCTTCTGGATGAGCTCTTCTAGTAGCAGGGGCTAGATGCTTCCAGAAGGATGGTGGCTTGTGGCTGTTCTACCCAAGCAGGCTCCCAGCTAGGCTCTAAATCACCAGCATATTATCTTAACTCCTCTTTCTGGTGCTGTGATGAAACACTCTGAGAAAAGCAACGGAAGGGACAAAGGGTTTATTTCAGCTCACCGTTCAAGATACAAGTCCTTCGTGGCAGGGAAGTCAAGGTAGCAGGCGCTTGAAGCTGCAAGTCACATGACAAAGCAGCTGGTCACATGACGTTTCTCTTCAGAAGCAAGTGATGACTGCATGCATGCCTTACTCAGCTCACTCGCTTCAAGTTGTCCAGCTCAGGATCCAATACTTAGGGAACGGTCCCACCCACAATCAAGATGGGGCTTCCTACACCAATTAGCAGATCAAGACAACCCCCTACAGGGATGTCCGGAGCCTGTCACCCCTGCGATTCTAGATTCTGCCAAGTTGGCAGTTTTTAAACTAACCATTACAGATGGGACATACACTATCCCCTAGGGAGTCTGTGACAGAGAAGGGACATGGGGGACAGAGACTGTGATCCTCTGTATTATCTGCGTTAATGTGACGGGTGAGGAAACTGAGGCCCAGAAGGAGGCCGAGAAATATCCAAGATGGCATAGACCCCGTGACTCGGGAGAGCTTTCTTTTCCCTAGGCGTCACCTTGGTCCCTGTTGTTAGCAACAGTTACTATGAGTCATCGGGATCTAGTGAGAAGGGATGTGGCAGTCAGAAAGTGAGACTTGGTCCATCTTCTGGGACTGCAGGTGGAAGTCGTGAAGGCCTCACCTGGGCTACACAGCGGGGGTCATAAGAACAGGAAGTGGAGAGCTACAATCCCCAAGCCCACCTTATCTATATTAGCCTGAGTGTAGCAGACAAGGAGGCTCAGCAGAGAAGGGGGCGGGGTGCCTTCTTTCCCCTCCCAGATGAGTGCTGGGGAGGAAGGACAGTCAGGAATTCAGGAATCTGGGTCCAAGGAATGGATGAAGCCTTGCTGACTCCTCTCAAGAAACCCTTATTAAACCCTGACTATAGGCTGGGCTCCGTGAAAACCAGAGCAAGTGAGACACCGCCCAGCAAAGGAGACAGACGTCCTCTCCACAGGACATCCAACCACTAGAGCACCTTCCCTGGATACGGTACAAATGGACTGATCTTAGCAAGCGCTGGGCTACAACATAGACTCCCCGAGTGAGGAGGCTCTCCTTTCGCTCCCAAGTCTGCCCAGGGAAGCTGACTCAGGCAGAGCTCTGCATCTCCAACCTCTCTTTAACCCTTATTAATGTCCATTTATTAGAACAGAGGCAGGCTCTGCCTTGGCGGGTGACCATATCGAGCTAGAATTTAATGGTATTATTTAAATCAAGCATGAATTAATTTAAGGGAACTGCTGTTTTCATTACAGTGGCTTCATAATTCCATTCTGCTTCTGACCAGTGATATTGCAGATCTCATTTACTATAGTGATACCCCCATCACACACAGACACACACACACACACAGACACACACACAGACACAGACACAGACACACACACACACACACATGCCATCCTTTGGAAATGAATTGTTACACCCAAAAGTGAACCATTTAAATGAAGATATTAAGTAAATTAAATAGTTGTACGGAGGTGACTTTACACGACTTGACACATTGCAGTGTGCTTCTGCAGGGATGGTGAAGATTGCAGCGGCATGTACGGATGGACTGATGTTTGGGAAATTCTGCTAGACATACATTTTGGGGGAGGACTGTCTAGAGGTGGGTTCAGGGCTCCATAGAGATGGGGCTGCCTGAGTTGGTATTGAAAGTGGAGGAAACAGAACATACAGGGAGTTGTAAAAATGACTGTGAGGTGGGGTAGGAAGCTCAGTGTGACAGGACAGAGGACAGGGAGCTGGAGTGATGAGTGTGTCTTTAGGGTTCGTGATGGATCATGGCACGCAGGAAGAGAAACAGGAGGCACGCGTTGTAGGGGACGTCACAACAGGCCAGGGTCTGTCAGGTTACAATTGCTCTGGAGAGATGATGTGGGTGGGATCCCTGGCTCCCATCGTGATCTCTTCCTGGTGGGAACCACACCTAAGGTGCAGAGCCACATATAATCCCAAGCCGGAATTAGCCTAAAGAAAGGGAAAGAAAGGGTTAACCCTCTTCAGTAACACAACTCTGAGTGTGAGTTCTCCATCTCGATACTATCACTCATGATTGCTAAGACAGTACTCCCCAGCCTCCTTCAGAAGGGCAAACTGAGGGGCTGGGGAGATGGCTCAGAGGTTAAGAGCATTGCCTGCTCTTCCAAATCAGTTCCTAGCAACCACATGGTGGCTCACAACCATCTGTAATGGGGTCTGGTGCCCTCTGGCCTGCAGGCATACACACAGAGAGAATGTTGCATAATATATATATATGTATATATATATATATATATATTTTAAAGAAGGGCAAACTGATGTCCAAGGCAGCTCAGGGATGTGGTTTCGGTGGCATAGCACATTCAGAACTGAAGAAGACGGTTACTCTGCCACGCTAATGGGAACCCTCGCACCCTACTTCTCCAGCTGTGGACGTGTTCGGGGGGGGGCTCGTTTCTGAGGGAGGTGTCCTGCAGAGACTGTTAGCCTGGAAGGACATCCCTGAACTAGGCTGGAGAGGAAGGCCCTGTCCCGGCCCCCAGGAATGGTACCTTTGCTGGGGTCTCGGCAGTCCCGGCCACAGGCACTGAGGCAACACCGCTTCTTGCCTGAGCAGTTTGAGTCTTGGTTGCACGTGTGCTTTATAGGACTGAGACAGTGGAGTGGATCCAGGGGGCACTTGCCCAGCTTCACTGCAATACAGGGGCTTGAGTGAGTCTTGCTTGTGCCCACCGGCCCTGGGGCTTGAGGCTTGGGTGGTCGGCAGAGTGGAGAAGGCACTTACCTGCGACCCTAGGGACACACTGGCGGAAGCAGGCTCTGGAGCAGCACTTCATAGATGAGGGACACTGGCGGTCATTCATGCACTGATCCGGAGTCACCTGGAGGCAAGGCCCGTCGTCTGGTGGGCAGCCCCCCCATTTTTCTGCACAAGAACCCTTACATCATGTAACCAGAGGCGGCTCAGGGCTGTGTAATAATCATTGACTTGGGGATTGCAGGTTCTAATCCCCCCTTCTCTTACTTCTTGCTTGCCACCAAGACGAGTTTTAGAGTTTTTCTACCATCTAGAGCTAATTGACATTCAAGTGGCATAGGAAAAGAAGATTTAAAAACTCAGGCTACGGAGATCACTCATTTGGGACCTGGCTTTGATCCTCAAAACCCATGTTTTGTTTTGTTTTTTAAGTGTGTTTAAGTGTGTGTGTGTGTGTGTGTGTGTGTGTGGTGGGGGTGGGAGGCGTGATGTGCACTAATAATCCTAGCCCCTAGCAGGTGAAGGCAGGTTGATTGCTGAGGTCTGCTGGCTAGCTAGCTTGGCCCACTAGATGATTCAAGGTTAATGAGAGACTCTGACTCAAAAACAAGGAGGAAGTCACCTGAGAAGTGGCACTCTAGGTTGTCCTCTGTTCATGTACACACATATGTGCACATGTACACGCATAGGCACAAACATACATGCCCATACACACACATACATTCTCCACCTCAGACAATAAGATTGTGCCTGGTCTGGCCCCTTCCCACCTGCATGTCACCAGCCTCATTCTCTGTCTCTCTGTCTCTCCTGCTCACCGGCTTCTGAGCAGCTTCAAGCCAGCGTGCTCTCTGCAAGGCTCTGGCTTCGGCTGGCACCAGCTTCCACCCTGCCCACTTAATCAGTTTGTCACCTCATCGGAAGACCCTGCTTCTCTGAGCCCATGGAGCCGGGTCGGCACTGGAGTGTGTGTTTGCAGCTGCCTGTCCCTCTCACGGGATAGTCTGAGCCTTAATCGCCTGCTTGCTCTGTTCTTCATGAGCACAGCACCGTGCACAGTGCTGGGGGCTTAATGGCTGTTGGGAAGAGAGGGATTTAAAGGGAGGCCCAATGTTGCATGTGTGCCAGCTGCTTGCCAACGAGGCACATCTGTGCTGCCGTGCTCCCCACTGCTGTGAGTTTACCGCTTTAGATTCTAGTATCGACTCTGTCTTTGAACCTTTCCCCAACAGCTCCAGAATGCTCTGTCCTGGAGCTGATCTAATTAGTCTTCTTGTGATTTCATACATGAGTTGGAAATCACACACAATTGGAATCCTACTGAGTGACACATTTTCTATGAATTACACACACACACATGCATGCACGCATGCACACACACATGCACACACATACATACACTATCCATTTGGAGGAAGAAGTCCCCAAATGACAGTGACCTGCATACCCCAGCCCTGGCCTAGGCTAGGACTCTCAGAGTCTGGCTCCCTTTGATCTTTATGTGCTGCTCTGAGATATAGGCTTCTGTTCAATCTAGAGTCACAATGGCTTCAGCTGATCCAGGCCTATGATGTGATCCAGGGGGCCCTCTCCCTGCCTCTGTCCTGCAGCCCACCCTACCCCAGCTCCGCCTACCCACCAGAAGCTCCCTCCCACCTCCTTGCTTAGAGTTCAGATAGCTCCATTGGGCTTGATGTCAACAATCTCTGTCCTCTCTTTCTCTGTCCCTGCCTGGGCACTGTCTGTGCACACAGTAGGTGGTCCCTTGCTGGTGCACAGTCAGCTTTAGTTGTTAAACTGATGGTTAAGTTGCTGCCCCCTGCTGGAGAGTGAGCAGCTTAGCCTGGGTGGGAACACACATTCTGAGGAATGTCTCTCTGTGGGTATTTGGGAGGGAAGAAGGGCTGTCTGTACGTGTGTCTGTGAGAGTATGTGTGGTGGTGGTGGTGGGGGGGGGTAAGAGCCTTGGAGAATGTCTACAGGCCAGGATTTAGTATCAGACTCACAGGCCCAGCACAGGAATGCTCAGGCCTCAGACAGCGGGCCAAATGGAGCTGTCTGAATTCTAAAGAAGGATGCAGAAGCTTCTAGTGGGGAGAGGGTGCTGGTGGAGCGTAGGCTGCAGGATATGCAAGAGGCAGGGAGAACTTCTGGAGGAGGGCCCAGGGGCTGGGTTCCAAGGGCTAGGCTGATAGGGAACAGGCAGAAAGTTGGCATTTTAAGTGGGGCAAACTGACAGGGCCACAGTGTGGAGACAGACATAAAAGTCTGGAGCATACAGAGAGATGTGTAGGGGTCTGGGTGGCCACACTTCCCCTTCCCTACCTGATCTCTGTACATTCCCTCCACACCCAGATTTCATACTTGCTGCCTCTCTCTCTCTCTCTCTCTCTCTCTCTCTCTCTCTCTCTCTCTCTCACACACACACACACACACACACACACACACACCATAGCTGATCTCATTGACACATTTCTCTGAGTCTCTCACACGCACACTCTTACACACTCAGACTCTCACACACATCACAGTCAATGTGTAGACTCCATACTTGTGTAGCAACCCTACTTGCACCTGGTTAAATCAATGTATTCAGCTACACAGATGAAGTCAGATGCATGAGCACACTTAGCCCTTGAGACACAGCTCTCTAACCGTAACTCTGCAAAACTGCCAACACCCTGACATTTGGATGAGGAGCATGGGCTCCTATAAACAGGAGTGGCTGAGCTTCCACCTAGACAAGCGGAGTTTCCCTCGGTCCTGTCACCTTCTGTCACTGTCTGAAATTCTACTGAGAGCCAGGCAGATGTCTCATGGGAGAGGAACCAGGGAAGGATGGATTGACATGAGCTGGGAGTGGTAAGCGTGTCACACCTGACCAGGCCGAGCAGGCCTAAGCTCTGGTGGAACCGGGTCTCTCAGCCCGGGTGTGGTGTCGGGATGCTCTCTTAGGATACCTTGGTCACTCCACAAAACCACCACATATGCTGCACTTATGAGCATACCTGACATTAATCCTTCAAGACCCCGTTGCCCCTGAGAGGAAAGCGTGGACCCCATATTGCGGGGAGTGAGCTGGCCAGGTGAGCCCTGCTCACTCGTAAGAGTCACAGTTAGACATCATTCTTGATGCCATCTTGGTCTTTGGCCTGGGGCAGGTGGTTTACCACTGCACCTTGGTTTCCTTGTCAGCAAAATGGGGATTAAAAATAGTACTGATTCACTATGGCACAGCGAAGAGCTCTAAATGATGGTTGCCCGAATCAGAGTCAACACAAGGTCAGGCCGTGGAACCTTCCACCCCCAGTAAGGAATCTCCAAGCACCCTCCTCCCCTAACCAGCTCATGTCCCAGGCGGAGACCTGTGCCTCTCAGGAAGGCTAAAGGGAACGGGTGCCGTAGAAGCTGCTCTCTTCATTCATCCACCCTGCCTGGCTTCCCTAACCTTGGAGGACAGGGTTCTGTCCCCATTTCTGTACTTTTCCACCAAGGCAAGGCCAGCTCCGCAAAAGCGAATGTAGGTCAAAGCGTTCCTGCTTCAGAAGGGGATGGATGAGTGGGCTCGCCCACAGGTATAAGAACACCTGTGCGTCCCTCACTGTCAACACACCAACCTGAGCTTTGTCGGGGGTGGGGTGGGGCTGGGAGTAGGTCTGACACAGGGGAAAGGAAGAAGAGAGGCGAAAGCAGAGATTCCTCCCATCAGACCCCAGATCCCAGAGGCCACAGTCCTTACTAACTCCCACGTCCTTTCTCCAGGTCCCTGGGGTCCAGAGAAGGCTTATGCCCCCGTTGATGCAATCAGAATGTTAGGTAGGTCTTCCCCTACAGAGAGACACAGTGACACATGGATGGATGGAGACATGTCCACAAGCTCAGACGCATTAAGCGTGCGTGTATAGACAGAGGTTGGCACAGGAAGGAACAAAGGCACATGTGTACTCAGAAATAGGCGTGTGTCCTAGGAAACATTCAGATGTGAATGCAGGCACCAGCAAGTACTGAGAAAGGGCAGAGTTCATTGGCAGGTGAAGACACGAGCATGAACAAGCGGGGACACACACACACACACACACACACACACGCACGCACACACGCACGCATGCACGCACGCACGCACACACACACACGCACTCATCACTGGTTCTCCCAAAGCCCCCATTCTCCATAGAGAGGAAGAGGCCACCTGGCCCCTGGAGCAGAAGGATTCATGGCACTCACCTCCCTTATTTCTACACAGGGCCACAGGCAGCTGGGTCTCCCAAACCAGGAGGACTACCAGGAGGAGGGAGCTCTGGATTCTCATGTTTCCTTTGTGGTACCCAATAAGCTCAGGGCACAGAGGTCCCCAAATTAACACCTACAGCTCTAGGGATGCCAGAGCAGTTGAGTCAGGGGAGGAGGGTCAGAGGACAATTAGGGTGGCTTCTGTTCCCCTGATCTCGGCTCCACCCCTACCCCGCGCCTGATGTCTTCAAGGCAAGGGGTGTTTGTGCAAGAATTGAAGGTAGGTGGCAGGGGATCTTTGGTTGGGGATTTGGATCTGGTTCTGCCTGTACTGCTGCCTTGGCCTCTGAGTATCAGGCAAGTCTCCTTGCCTGTCTTCCGGCCTCAGTTTTCTCATCTGTATTGTGGGAAGTGGAGGAGTGGTCATAACAAAAGCCGGACACGGAGACTTTTTTCTCTAAGGCAGTTCAACTTAAATCGCCGGCTCTGCCTGGGAATGTGAGCCTTGGCCACCTCCACCCTCTGACTTACAGGCATCTGGAACATCTGGTACAACCAGGCCAGTTTATTGTGCCGGGAGACTTAAGATGCATAGGGAAACAGCATCGAACTCTTGTTTCGTGAACATACTTACTAAGTAGATGATTCTTCCTTTGGTTTCCTTTGGTCATTACCCCAGTTACTCTGCACTGCCTATCCAACCCCTGTACTGGGAACTAAACCCAGGGCTTCTCACATGCTCGGCAAGGGCAAGCGTTCTACCACTGCCACCAAGTTACATTCCTAACCCCTTGAACTTTTTAAGTTTTGAGACAAGGTCTTGCTAAGTTTCCTAGCTCCCACTGTACTTGCTGCTCTGTCCGTCCTCAGCCTTGTGATGTTCCTACCTCTGTTTCCTAAGTAACTTTGATGACAGGCCTGCATATTAGGTCCAGCATAGCCCCCTTCCTTCATCAATATTCAGTGGAATTTTCCTACAAAGGGTCTTTTACTGCTTCGTAGCAAGTGAGCTCTGCTTGCCAGTTTAAGCCCCCATCACCGCTGCCTTCTTCAGAATACTAGAGCAGACGCGCTAAACTCCTGCCTCCAGGACCTCAATTCCTAAGACTCCAAGCAAAATCCTTTTATTTTTGCATTTCCTGAGTTCGGCTTCATTGATGGAGTGCGGGGTGATGGTTGAGAGAGGCTCCTGCCCCCCTGACTCTCTTAGGGTCTTGAAACTCCCGCACTGTCTTAGACAGGGGTAGGAATCAGCTTGGATGACAAGGAATGGTACCAAGAAATGAAGACAGCAAAGGGCCAGGGTTGGGACTTCCTTCTGGAGACGTTGGCTCAGGTTGGCATGGTGAATGAGGCCAGGCCTAGCCTCCCATCTTGGGACCTGTGGATGGAAATGAGACCAACATCCTTCAGAAGGTCACTTCTACGGGCATCTAGTGGCATTGCCCTTTGCCTGGGCTGGCATGGCTGAGCAGGATGGATAGAGTGTGGCTCTGGTTTGACTAATTAATTCTCCGGCTAGAGCTAATGTAGGTGTCAGTGGGGCCCCCATCCTCTCTGGCCTCCTGAGCAAATCGCCCTGCTTTCACTAAGACCCCACCCTCAATTTCACACCTGTGATGCCAACTCTGCACTTGGTGAAAGAGAATAACCGAGGCTTGGCATCCCATGGGGACCCAGATGGAAACTCCCGAGCACAGTGCTCCATCAAGACTGGGGCGATCAAGACCTGGCCCCAAGCGTTCCCATTCCAAAGATGAGGAACGTGTTAGCCAGAGATGGGAGTGGAGTGCTTCAGTGACACACACCTAATTCCTAGGCAACTTCCTGGATATTGAAAACAGGGGAACACTTCATGTGACCCTGAGAAAGGAAGGTGACATTCCGGGGATTGTCTCACTTACTCAATCCCAGACTGCGACAGTCAAGCAGGAAGGGCTTGGGCTCAACTTGAATCCTTTATGCTGTGTTCTAAGCCCCCGAGGAAGGAGGAGTCGCTGTCGTGTAGGGACTGATGACATTTTGGAATCCTGGCACATCTTTGGCAGCTTTATTTTGGTGGAAAGTTTTTGTGGGCTACATTTCCCCCAATTATATATTGTCCACATCCATTGATGATGTGCTAGTCCAGGTAAAATTACTTTGCAGACATTCCCCTGTGCTGTAAGGTGTTCTCTAAACACAGTGGTTTCTGATATCAGTGTGCTCTTTTAAAAGACAGAACTCATGTGAACTGCTCTTTCCTGGAAGACGGGCAGATTTCTGACCTTTTATTTTCACAATCCCAGTATGGAGCTTTGGAGTCCAAATCTCAGACACTTTTTAAAAATTTGCTTAAATGGAAATATTAGGTCAAAGAGCATGATGTATTTCTCCAGACCACAGATATACCTGGCCAGCGTTCATTTCAGAAGTCAAAAAGAACAGGAGAGCCTCGATCTGTCCTGCATAGACATTTGCGTTCTGTTTGCCCTTGGTTGATCCACGGCTTCCTGCCCCAGCTCCTTTAATTCTGGTTGGTTGTCCTTTACCATGTGTTTCTCCTGACTCAGGTGAAGGTGCTGGATCCAGGTGAGAGCCACCTCTCCGCCCCTCAACTGCCTACCCCTCCAGCTGAGTCCTAAGCAGAGAAGGCCCTGCTCACATGATGGTACTCAGAAGTTCTGTTGCTGTTGCCCATGGCCAGAGAGTTCCTGGACACACCCAAGACAGGATATAAAAAGAAAAAAACTAAATAAAATCTCCACTATGGAAGTTTCTCATCTTAAACTGCTCTTCCTCAGAATACTGGTGGAGCCAGCATTTCTCATGTGTTTCCACTTCACTTTGCTAGGACTTTTTTGTGAATGGCTTGCTTTCCTATTTTGCTAAATGTTTTTGGATGTCTTCTTCTTTTCATTTTTGAGCTACATGACTGTAATATTTTTAAGAGCTCTTTATATCTGATGGCTACTCTTAACTTGTGCATGAGTGGTTACAGAGTGATTTGTTGGATGTGTATTGGGTCAGACCGACCTAGTTATGAATTTTAGTATTATCAAGTTCTAGTTGATTTGAACTTTGATAAGCCTCAGTTGTTCTTCTATAAGACAGACAGAAATAATATTTATCTCATGAGCTAGTATTGAGAACTAAATAAGTTTGATAAATGCTTATTCTGATTCTCTATTCCAAATGCATCTTCCTTCCTTTCTTCTTTTTTTTTTTTTGAACTTATACCAAAGTTTTCAATTTTAGGGCAATCAATCAACCTTTTTGCTTACATTTGCTTCCTTCATTTAAACGTATATTCATTATTTCCAGTTACACAAATGAAAAGATTTCATTATGGGAGTTCCATACATGCATATAATTTGATAATATTCATCCTTGTGTTACCCTTTCTTTCTTTTTAAAAAAGTGTTATTTATTTTTATGTGTATGAGTGTTTTGCCTGCATGAATGTAAGCACTTCATATGAGTGTAATGGTTGGGGAGGTCAGAAGAGGGCACAGGATCCTCTGGAACTGGGGATACGGGAGCTTATGAGTCACCGTACCTGGGTCTTCTGTGAGAATAGCAAGTACTTTCAACGGCTGAGCCACCTCTTCAGACTCCGTAATCCAAATTTCTGTTACTGCTTAGCAACCAGAACTTTGTAAAAAATGTCCTCATATATGTCAAGGGTGTTGTAGCATCATTTCTGCAGATGTACTAAAGAGAAACTTGATTCTATTTCAATCCCACGTTACAGTCCATCGTTGTGGGGAAGTCAAGGCTATAGATATGTTTACATGTAGATATGTCAAGGCATCAAGGTGGGGAAGTCAATATAGATTGGTTACATGTAGATATGTCAAGGCATCAAGGTGGGGAAGTCAATATAGATTGGTTACATGTAGATACGTCACATCACATTCATAGTCAGAAACAGAGAAACAAACCCGTGCATGCTCACTCACTGTGCTCAGCTTTTTCTCTCCGCTCTTACACACGTCAGGATTCACTGCATAAGGAATAATGCTGCCACAGAGGACACACCTACATACCAACCTCACACAGGCAATCCCTCACTGAGACGTTCCCTGATTCTAGGCTGTGGCAGACTGACAAGTGAAGCTCACCATTACATATATGCTGTTGCTTGTTTTTTATTTATTTTTCTTCAATTCTTTTTTGTTTGTTTGTTTTCAAGACATGGTTTCTCTGGGTAGCTATGGCTGTCCTAGAACTGGCTCCGTAGACCAGGCTGGCCTCAAACTCAGTGATCCACCTGTCTCTGCCTCCTGTGCACCACTACACCCTGTTTCTTTGTTTATTCTTGATCCAGTACTGTTGTAATAGTTACAGCTTCACAATGTTTAAGCAACTTCTGGTATCCATAAATTTTACTAACTTACGATGCCACTTTTTTACATCATAGTCTTTCATTATACATCATTTTTACATCATTTTTTAAATCCCAAGTACTGGAATTAAAGGCATGCGTCACCACTGCCTGGCACTATTAACAATTTTTATCACCATTTCAACAACATACAAAAGAACAGTAACCCTTTTTATGAAGCTCTGCACACTCTGGATTCAGCACTAACGTTTTACACACATCCTCTTGCACATGTCCACCGTTGTTTGTTTTACTTCTGAAGAATTTTAAAGTAAGCTCGACACATCTCCCCTCAGATGTTTCAGTACAGATCTCTAAGAAACAAGGATACTTCAGGCTGAGTGTGGTGCTGTGCACAGACAGCCCTGGCACCCAGGCTGTGCAGCTAGCAGGGTCCTGAGTGCTAGATTAGCTTGGGCTCCATAGCAAGACTCTGCATCAACTTAGAAAGAAATGGAATCGGGACATTTTCTTACACAATCGAATGTCACTGTCGCACCGAATCAACCACCTCCATATTTGCTTTCTATCTTCCTTGTTATTCCAAAGCTGACTTTGTAGGTAGGGCTGGAAAGATGGCCCAGAGGCTAGGGGTTCACACTGCTCTTTTAGAGGACCCAAATTTGATTGCCAGATCCCATGTTGGGTGGCTTACAACCTCTTTTAACTCCAGATCTAGGGGATCTGAGAACCTCTTCTGAATTTCCGGTACCTGCACTCACAGGCACATACTCTTATACAGACACACAGATGTATACATAATTCAAAATAAATCTTTTTTTAAAAAATGAGTTTGTTCAGTTGTTGGTACCAAATCCATGCCAGGAGCACTCACTGCGTGGCTGCACCATCCCTTAAGTTTCCTTTATCCTAGAATAGACATTCTGGGTCACTTCTGCCCCTCTCCCAGTTGTCCTTTTTGCTGTTTATGGTTGAACAAACTGATGAGTGTTTAGTTAGTGTGGCCCAGATCCCTTCCTTGTGATGTCTTTCAGCTCTGCCCTGACTTCACATTTCTGTATTCAACATTTCCTCTGGCTACTCATCAAGGTGGAAATCAGCTGGCAAATGCCTTCCCGGGTGGCGGATGACATGTGCTTCCCATCTCCCGACTCGAGGAGGAGCCCATGCCTGGCTCACCCATTGTTGATCTTGTTCAGACCTCAATCCTCTTATAGTAAAGCCATGCTCCCCACGCAAGGACAACAAGTATCGCATGCAGCGATGAAGTGGCATCCCATAAACATTAGGAAGCTGTGGATGACCAGTGCCTGAGCCAGCAACTTAATTAGGGGTTGCAAATTCCAAAGGGTTTAGACTGTAGTTGTGTATAAATTATGTTGACCAGGTTGGACATCTTTGTCTCTTGGACACTTACTGTACGGGGAAAAGCAGGT
>JAQHUG010000077.1:165478-178786 GCA_028555095.1 Dicrostonyx torquatus | reverse complement strand
CCTTCGCTGGCCCAAGAACCTGCCGAGCTCCTCAGATCCAGATGGGTCTGGGTCAAAAGCCCTCTAAAAGGGCCTGAAGCAGACAAAAGGGGGAGCTTTTGTATACGCCCCCTTTTCCCTCAGGGCCTCAGCCTGGAAACAGGCTGAGTTCCTTTTGGGAACCTCGGACTCCACTACCAATGGGGGAGGGTGCTTGGATGTAAGCTTGGGTGTGCTAAGCAGATAGGCCAATAGGTAGGGGAAGCTCCCTTAATGGTCCAAAGGTTTGGGGGATGGGAGGGTGTCCTTAGTCCCCTCTGGGGCCAAACACCTAGGCACCTAGGGTAAGACCCACTTACCCTGCAGGTTGAATGGCTGGATCAGAAGCCCTCTCCAATGGCCTGCTGCAGTCAAAAGGGCGTGCTTCTGTGCTCCACAAAGCCCTGTGGCTTTGTACAGGCACCCTTTTCCCTCAAGGCCCCAGCCTGGGAACAGGCTGAGTTCCTTTTGGGAACCGAGTACCCTGCCTCTGATAAGGACAGATGCTTGGAAGTGTGCTAAGGTGTACTAATCAGAAAAGCCAATAGGTGGGGGAAGCTGCCTTAAGGGCCCGAAGGTTTGGGGGATGGGCGGGTGTCCTTAGTCCCCTCTGGGGCCAGACACCTAGATGGCTGGGCTGGGACCCACTTACTGTCAGGGTCAAATCCCGTCCTCCATATCTTTAAGAGAGTTTTTCAATTCCTCTTTAAAGGTCTCCATCATTTTCATAAAGTTATGTTTAAAGTTTTTTTTTCTACTTCTTCTGGGTTAGGATGATCAAGTCTTCTTGTGTGACCATTGGGTTCTGGTGTTACCATGTTGTTTTTTAGGTTGTTGGAGGAATTCTTGCATTGGTGCCTACCTATTTCCTCCTTCAATGAGGCCAGCAGTATCTTTGCATCTTGGTCCATTCCTTGCAGTGGCTGTCTGTGTCTTTGGGAAGTGTCCTTGGTCTGCTCTGTACTGTCAATGTCTGTCTCTGAAAGCCTCTGTGGTCTCTCTAAGCCTGCTTTCTTGGTTTTCTCTCCTGGTTTGCTCTCTTGATGCTCTCTCTCTCTCTCTCTCTCTCTCTCTCTCTCTCTCTCTCTCTCTGGTTTTTCGAGACAGGCTTTCTCTGTGGCTTCGGAGCCTGCGCTGGAACTAGCTCTTGTAGACCAGGCTGGTCTTGAACTCACAAAGATCCGCCTGCCTCTGCCTCCCGAGTGCTGGTATTAAAGGCGTGCGCCACCACCACCCGGCTTGATGCTCTCTCTTAATCCCCTCAGTGTTGTAGCAAGCTGTTGGTCCCCACAATATTATAGCAAGCTCTCAGCTCTTAGGTGGGGAGTGGCTAGTAGCTTGGATTTGTTTTTTGGGGAGCCTACTGGCAGGAAACTCCCTACTGGCTGGCTAGAAAAGCTGAGGGAATTTGGGGAGGGGCCTGGGGTTTTTTCCCACTGTGGAGGTCCTAGAGAGTGGAGTCTCCCATCCTGTGGTTGTTACTCACCTTTTAACTTCCCTCAGTACTGGAGCAAGCTCTGAAGTCCCCTCAGTATTGGAGCAAGGTGTGTTTCAGAGTTCCACTGAGGTTGCAGGAGGATAGGCAGATTTGGGGGCAGGGTGTCAGTTTTTTTATTTTAATCAATAATTTGTAACCAGATTTTAAAAAAGGTGTTAAATATCTGTAACCCATTGAATATAAATGACTAAAACTGATATATTTTTTTCCTGTGAAAACAAATACATATTTTTTCCAAAACTGAATGTATCTTTGACTTTTATTTTAAAGCCAAAGCTTCCCGAAGTATGCAGATTAGTATCATTTAACATTTTTATTTAAAATAATATCAGGACAGAAAAGGGTTAAGATGGAAAGCTGCTGGCCAGCAGAAGAGACCTTGAGTGTTGTCACAGTGAAGAACTTGGCTTAGGAAGGGAAGGAGGGGGAGCAGTATTGATGAGCACAGAGTGTGTCCTTGGCTGCCAGTGTTTTTGAAAAACAATTTGTTAACTTCTCTGGTCACAAGCTTAGATTTTCTGCTTCACAAATATATATATATATTTTAACTGCAAGCAGTCAATTCCCCACTGCCCCGTTCGCGTGAGCATGTCTCCCTGTAGTATTCTCTCTGCCCAGCTGAGCATGCGTGCCCCCATTCTCTGCAAGAGTGGCTGGCTGACTGCAGGTCAGAGAACAATGGTGGGAGGTGGCCCTTGCCATGCCTCTCCTATAGAAAAGATTTTCTTTAGGGACCCAAAGTCCTGGAACTGACCCAATAAAAATGTTCAGGGGGATAGATGCAGAGGCTCCTTGCCTCATCTCCTCTAGGACAACAAAGGAAGTTAATAGGCAAAACCAAACAATAATGACAGACAACCAGGTACCAGTAACACTTAAGCTTTTTAGAGACATGAACACATAAAACAGAACAGCAACATAATTTAACAGTCAAAACTCAGACCAAGACAGAGAACGCTCATTCACACCTTTTTAAATCTCTAGATTCAGGGGCACACATTCTTTACATATTTTAAAAACTGAAGGAATTGCTATTTCCCTTCCTTAGTACCCCTAACCTTTAAAATACCTATAAGTAAATGTACAAACTCTAAAAATTTATACAGTTGTTGATTTCCTACTTTAGCACCTCTGGTTTTTAAAGTCTCTTTAAACAAATGTACAAATAACTGTTTATTATTTCCTTGACCCATAATTATCTTTACATTTAAACTCAAGTTACACTTTTTTTTTTAATTTACAGCATGCAGTTATTCACTTTTATCTGCACACCTGCATGGGCTCTCAAATCTGAATGTATTCTTTTAACCCACAGTGTCCGCCATGAAAATCCCCATGTCCCGCCCCATGTTGGGTGCCACTTGTCAGAGCCTGCTCCAATAAGACCAGCTGGGGGTATCTGGGTAAGGGTATGAGGATTAAGGAAATGACCAACTGAAAGAAAGCACAAGATAGATTCGGGAGACTGGCAGCTTACTCTGCACAGCCCCGAGTTTATTTCAGAAATTGCTCATATACAACAGCAGCACAAAGCACAGCCTAGACGGTCAGTGTCTGATCATAAGACCAGTCCTGTCCTTGAGTGGGCAGTTTCAATTTCTACCTTGATATTCCTAAGGTTTAGCATCAGCAGTATTCTTTCTACTAGATAGTGTGTTGTTTTCTCATGGGCAAAATGCTTTTTCCCATGGACTTAGTTGGAAATTTCTCACAGCCCTCAAGGATACTGGAATAAGCAGAGCAGGTAAGCTTGAATTCAGATGACTTTTTTAAAAGTCAGAATTGGCTTCAGATGGAAAGCGAGTCACACGTGGGTTACCACATATATGCTATGGATGCCAGCTCTGGGGAAGTGGATTTTGGCATCTTTGGAAAAACTCAGGTTGCTGCACCTTTACAGGTTTATTTCTAGTTCTTCTGCCCCCCCCTCCGGTCTGGATGTGTTTTTGTGCCAGTACCATGTCCTGATTCCATGGCTCTGTAGTTGTTTTCCTTTTCATCTCTATTTAATATATTTCTGCCCTGATCTTTAGTATTTCTTGCCACCCACTGCTTTGAGTTTGACTTGTCATTGTTTGCCTAGGACCTTAGGTTCACAACTAAGTTATTTACTTGAGATTTTTCTTGTAATTTTTTGAAGGCAAGATATGATAAATGTAAGTATTATTAGAACTGCCTTAGCTGTATTCCTGAGAGTCTCCTAAATGGCACTTCATTTTAAATGGATGTTCTATGGTTTAAGTTTCTTACCCAATCTTCACAATGACTCACTGTATAAACTATGATAGCTGCAAATTTGCCTTTGGAATTTTCTTAGCGTCTATGTAAAGGTAAAGTTGCATTCCCATTTTTATTTTGTCCTATGAGCTCTTTTCTCCCTTATCTCTTCATTTAAGAATGTATTATGCTCTTGATTTCTAGTTTTGATATGTATGCTGTGATTACCATTAATGAATAAAGAAACTGCTTTGGACCTATAGCAGGGCAGAACTTAGGTAGGCAGGGAAAACTAAACTGAATGCTGGGAGAAAGAAGGAGGAGTTGGAGAGAAGCCATGTCTGGTAAGCCACTGCCACATGGTGATACACAGAATAGAAATGGGTTAAATTAAGATGTAAGGGTTAGCAAATAAGAATACAGTTTCTGTCTGATTATTTTTGAGTCTAAGCCACCAGGCAGTGGGAACCAACAATTGGCCTCTTCCAACATAGTTTCACTGATAATACACAAGAAATTGTTTTAATTATTTTTTATTTATTAAAATTTGTTTTGTGACCTATAATATAGCCTGTTTAGATAATTCTGCTGAGAACAAAGTCATTTGGGTGGAATATCCTATAGACATCCAAATTAAGTCTATTTGACCTACTATATAGTTTAACTCTGCAGTTTCTTTTTGACTTTGAATTTGGATGACTTATCTAGACATGGGAGTAGGGTATTAAAATCACTTCCTATCATTTTATCTGGATCTGCCTGACCTTTTGTGCCCTCTCATCTGTTTTTTCAAATTGGGTGTCCTAGTGTTTTGTACATATGTATTTACAATCGTCATATCTTCTTGATGAATTGTTCTCTTTATTAATATGATCCTTTTATCTCTTCTGACCAATTTTGTTTTAAAGTGTGATTTGTCAGATATCAGGTTCCCCTGTGCCATTCTCACTGTGATGGGTAGCATTGTCAAACCATGATCCCAAACACACCCTTCCTTCTTTATAGTTATGCATTTTGCCACATCAATGGAGAGTATATAAAAATTCACGTATTCCTCTCATGAAATAAATTTTTCCTATATTCTTCATAATGGAACTTCCTTTCTGCTTTGTGTACTTTCTTCCAAGTATATCTTGCAATGCTGTGTTGTAAATCTTTCTGGTTTCTAAAATCCCAGCCTAAGGTAGTTTTTATTCTTAATTATAATGGAAAATAGACAAATACACAACTCTTTATTCCTTTGTTTTGTATTCATTAACAAATGCTTAACTCGTGGAAGGGCTTGTGAGGACCGAGGAAGAACTGGAGGCCAACTATCCTAGACTGAGACTGTACCAAATGCGTCTTCTCATTTTTGTCTAGAAAGAACAGAAATAAGATCAGATGCAAACTGTGATGGGGACATGGTTCTGGGTAAGCTGGTCACCATGCCCTGAATCTTACCATGTGCTCTCTTTCCAAAACACTGAGATGTGCTGTCAGGGAACTAGGGGCAGACCATGAATGGCTCTATACAACAAGTCAAGTAGGAAATTATAATTTCATAATGCCTGCATAATTTAAGGTTTAGTGGGAATGCTTTACTGTTATAAGATAGGAGAAGTGAACATAAGAAATATTCAGTGGCAGTTGAGAGGAACTTAGGGATAATCTCATTTAGATGCTCTTAGTATGCTGGAAAGGGTGATGCCCACCAATGCAATGGTAGCGTATTGTCTGAGGAAGGGGACAATCTCTGGACAATCCTAATTAATTCCGATGCTCTGATTGCCATGCTATCTAGAGGTACAGACAGTTTTCAGTTCCCTACAAGGCAATGAACTCCACATGGGTTCTAGAAGGAGCATCAAGAATAACATTTCTGGGGTTGCTCACCTAATCCAAAGCATCCCATGGATCCGTACAGCGCTTCTGACAGTAGTAGAAGCAACACTTTTTGGCTCCCTTGCAGCCTCTATCACGCTTGCATAGGGACAGGAGGACAAAAGGGCAGGAAAGATGAAACTCTGGGCAATACCCGGGTTTGACTAAAGCTGTAGAAGAATACCACAAGGTGAGTCTCAGGAGCCGATGAGTTGTGAATCATGCTTCAGGCATCAGCGCCTCCACGGGTTCCTCAGAGGAAAGGCTTTCCTACCCAAGCAGACCCGGGATAACGGTACCTTACCCCTGTTCTTCCTGAATATAGGCTGAGTCATATTACAGCAAAGAAGGATGGTCACTGTGAGTAGAGAGAGGCTAAGTGGCTTCATCTCCCAAGAAAGCTGTGCAGGTGAACGTGGAGGCCAGGGATGTTTATGTTAGATTCATGGACGGGCCGCCATCAGAAGGACCTGTGGTTCAGAGTAGAACAGCAGAATTAACACCCTGATACAGTGTTCTAGGGCCTTTTCTCAGGGTATCACAAAGTTGGCCTTTTTATCGGTCCTGCTTCCTGCAGGCCACTAAGAATCAATAAGAGTAAAATACTTCATCTAGACTGTGCATCAAGACTGACCAATCCCTGGTCAGTGGTTAAGAGCACTGCTCCATGGTTAAGAGCAGTGGCTGTTTGTTCTTCCAGAGATCCTGAGTTCAATTTCCAGCAACCATGCTCATAATTATCTGTAATGGGATCTGATACAGTTTGGTATGCAGATGTACATGCTGACAGAGCACTCATACATTAAAAATACATAAATAAATATGTATTTATTTAGTACATAAGACTTTATGGCCAACCTTTCCTTCTTACTGGACTTGCAGAGAAACTGGAACCCCAGCCCTCCCACAAACCTTCATTGAGGATATTTTTGAAAGTTTACTTTCCACACATCAATGACATCACAAAAATTAAGAAGAATGGCTTTGCAATGTGATATTAGAGTTATTAAAAATTTCTATTTACATGGAACACAAGATTAACTAACATTTAATTTCTTAATTTCCTTTTTTAAAAAAATTCTTCATGAATGTGGAAAAATCTCAGTTGTTGAAAATACGAGATGTTTGTTATTTGTTTAGTTGGGAATCTACTTGTGTAAGCAATTTGTATAAACATAGCTTTGTATAAAGAACAACAATAATAAAAAAACTAAAAACAACAAAACAGTTTTGTAGCTACATCCAAGAGACTTAGAACCTAATGTGTCAGCAAAACCTAATCTTTTAAAAACGACTTATTTTTTATTTCTAATTGCATGAATGTGTGTGTGTGTGTGTGTGTGTGTGTGTGTGTGTATGAGCATGTAAGTGCAGGTGCCCAGGGAGGCAGAAAGAGGATGTTGCATCCTCCATTAGCTAGAGTTAGAAGTGGTTGGGAACTGCTCTTTATGCTGGGAATCAAGTTCAGGTCCTCTGCTAGAGCAATAAGAACTCCTAACCACTGAGCCTTCTCTCGACTATATATTTTTAACTGTAATTTGTGCTATTGTCTTCAGTCTCTGGGTCACCTTGACATTGGTGACTTGTAGATTTCATTTTAAAGAAAACTTCTTTTTAGTTGGTTTAAGGTACCAAAATCTTAAAACGCCACTCTGGCCCAGAAGAGCTCATTTTTCAAAAGTCTATTATTCCCTGCAGCTTTAAGATGCTCAAATATGGAAAAAGATATTACATGGAAGGAAGCTACATTGTAATGTTGCTTTAAATTAATGTAAAAAACCTAAATAGAAACTTATCTAGTGAATCTCGTCATACTTAAAAATAGTGACAGGTTATGAACAAATAGTCTCCCCTCCAGGAACATGTAGTTGGTTGAAACATTTAAATTAAGCTAATGGTGTATTTCTTGTTAATAGAGAAGTTGGGAAATCATGATTAGTTCCCTATGAACTATAGAATATGTGAAAAATCTGTGTATGACACAGATTCATAATTCAGTGATTTACTTTGGTGGTTTCTACAACAACCCCAAATACAAAACAGCACTTTAGGATTAGAGATTTGGGAGCCATTCCTTCACCATCACTATGAGAATCCTGACAACCCACCTGAGGAAAAAACAAACACCATTTTGGAAGTGTGGGGGTTGAACTAAAGGTTTCCAAAGACACAAGAAGACAAAAGAATGTGAATCTCACCAAGCAAAGAGAGCTTTGTAGCAGTTTGCTTGTCATTTTTCCAGTTATGGTCACTTTTAAAGCTTGGGCAGAGGACTCAGAAGAAACAGAGTGGCCAACCCTCGTGGTCTGGGAAGGAAGCCCCAGACCACATACTGTGGAAGAAGAGCATTGCAAAATTGTCTCCTGACCTCCACACCTGTGTGTACCACCTGCCACACCACCAAATGCAAACCAAGAACTGAAAGCAGTAGCTGACTCCATGGTAGTTATGAAGACCGGGAACTCGCAGCCTCTCTAGGGGAGGATTTCCTTCTCCTTCCCTCAAAGCTCTGACTCTCAGACATGGTCATTATTTTAACTGCTCAGCAGCTCCTCCATCTGAACATGTCTTCAGCTCCCCTGACTCAGTTTTGGGTCTGTGAAGGTGGCACTATTCTGGGAACCCATCTTTCACCTCAGGCGCTTTCAGGCAGTGAGCCCATATGGTGCCAAGAAAGTAGAGTGGGGATGAGATACCCTGATTTTTTTTGAAAATCTGGATAATTGCCTAGATATGTACATGTATGTCATGTATCTGTTGGTTCTCACATGTCATGCTTCTGTCTACACCTACATGCATGCGGAGGAAAGATCTGAGAAAACTGTGCTAGCTCATCCATGACTGAATGTAACTGCAGCAAGACCATGATGTAAGACTTGGAAACTCTGGGCGGGGGAGACACCTCAAGCTGGATATACAGGCAGGCACTCTCTGGAAAGGACTTAATAGCTCGGGAAGTTACAGCAAGTGTTGGCATAAAGGCACAGAGGGAGCAGTTCACAGGGAGGCAAGACAGCCTACAGAATGGGAGGAAGACTTTGCCAGCTACACTTCTGTCAGGGGATTAATATCCAGAGCATAGAGAGAAGTAGAATAAGTTAAACATAAAAATCCCTTTAGACCTATCCTTAAGAAAATAAGGACTAGGAAATGCTAGTGAGGGTGTATAGATGAAGGAAGACTCCTCGTGCACTGCTGGTAGTGATAAAAATGAAACCAGACACCGTGGGAATGGGTGCTGTGCTATGGGACAATGATCTTGTATCTTGTAAAGATTTGTCATTTGTATTGCTTTAATAAAACACTGATTGGCCAGTAGCCAGGCAGGAAGTAGTATAGATGGGGCTACTATGCAGGAAGTAGAGGCAGGGGGATGAGAACAGAAGAATTCTGGGAAGAGGAAAGGTTGAGTCTGCAGTTGTAACCCAGACGCAGAGGAAGCAAGATGAGAATGCTTTGCTGATAGAAGGACCAGGTGGGACAGAAATCTCTGTCAACAGTGATGCATTTCCTCAAAAGCTAAAAGTGGGACTATCTTGCAGTCCAGCTGTACCACCAGCCATACCCCTTCTGATGTCCATTCTAAGCAATCTGAGTCAGCACATGACAGTTTATTGATGAGCCATTCGGAATAGCTAAAATATGAAGTCAGCCTAGGTGTCTATGGACAGATGTGTGTCAGGTTTTAGTCACACTTCAAAGAAGAATGGGATTTTGTCACTTGCAGAGAAGTGAGGCAGGATGGGAAGATGAGAATTATGGGACACCTCACTGGAGTTGATTGAGGCCTGTTATCAACTGAAGATCAAGAATCCTAACATAACTTGTAACATTTCTGGGGATTTTGCCAGTGCAGAGGCAATGATCCTTTCATGCAAATATATTTTATGCTAAAATAGTAATGAACCATGCTTAAGGCCCAAGCACTTGTGACCTATATGGCTTTATTCCTAAATAGTTTCTGTTGAGTTTGCTCACAGTAAAGCTGTGCTAAAGTCCATTGTCTCTGTGCAATGTTGTAATCCTGTCAGTTACACTCAGCAATCACCCTGTGATTTCATGGAACCTCCTTGAAAGCTGTGAGCTCAAAAGCCTCCAAAGGTGTGCATACTTCTGCAAGGACTTTAAAGAGCCCTTCTCATGCCATTGGGTGTGTCTTCCTTTCTGAGTGATGTCCTTTCTCCTAACCCTTAAAGCCTATGCTAAAATGTCCTTGAAATATTTATTTTATTTTATGTGTAAGTGCTGTAGCCTAGTGTATGGATTACATCATGTGCATGTAGTGCTCAAGGAGAATGAGGGAGGCATTGAACCCCCTGGAACTTGAGTTACAGATGTTGGTGAGACACTATGTTGGTGCTGGAAACCAAACCTGTTTCCTCTGGAAGAGCAGTAAATACCTTTAACCACGAACATAGCTCTTCAGCACCTTGAAAAAAATGTCTTCTAACAAATCCCAACTCTGCTTCATACTGGCTAATACTTGAATTCTGTTCTGTGTCAAGACAAGGGTTCAGCTTCTCATGACTCAAGGTCCATCAAACACTGAAGGGATTCCTCAGCTGTTGGAGGTGGCAGTGTGGAGCTGTGTCTCTGTCCCTTCTGCTGTTGCCAGGGATGGGATGGAACCTGCAAAGCTCAAGCCAGACTCAAAAAGACAAAGACAGTGTTTTCTTTTGACAGAGAGCATCAGTAGGAGAATTTATCAAGCAGAAGGAAGAATGTGAGCTTCAAGACAGGTCATGTGGAATCAAGGTTTAAAAAATACACAAGACATAAAAGTGGGTGTGGGAAGAGACAGACCCTTTGAGGTTGGTAATGAGAGATGACTATGAGAAAGTACAATAACATGCCTGCATGGGGAAGACAAAATGAAGCCTGTTATAGTGAGAGATAATCCATTGTGGGGGTAGAAGGGACAGTTTTCCATCTATACCCTTCTCCCATTCTCATTAGCATAACATACATAGACAACAAACTTGGAATGAAGAGACTATATTCAAAAAATTCTATCTTAGACTCTTGTACTGTATGTACAACATTAAAAACTAGCACCAGGCACAGACTCATACATCTGTCTACTGGGTGATTCATATGGTGTTAGCCTCTACATCAATGATGGATGGACACATGTGCTTCCTGCCTGAGTACCAGCTTGTATCACAGCTGCATGACAGCAGCAGTCAGTGTCAGTCTTGAGAGCCAGTAGG
Source organism: Dicrostonyx torquatus (assembly GCA_028555095.1). Classification (NCBI taxonomy): domain Eukaryota; kingdom Metazoa; phylum Chordata; class Mammalia; order Rodentia; family Cricetidae; genus Dicrostonyx; species Dicrostonyx torquatus. The sequence goes on along the minus strand of JAQHUG010000077.1, from coordinate 167,980 downwards.
TTGCTAAACCAAGTTCAAAGCTCATGGGATTATTCCTTTTTCACCTCAGGATGAGCTACTTATGTCAGTCATGGCCTGAGGGTGTCCCCAGGACCACAATGGCTGCAATAGTTACAAACATAGGAATCATTTTTCATAGTCTGAAGGGAACTGTTGGACAAACTTCCTATTGAAAGACAATCTCAGGTACTGCTAGGATATAAAGACAGGAATGCATACTTTCTCAATTCAAGGTGTGAGTGCAAGGTAAAGATCAATAACAATCAGGGAAACATGGCATTGCCTACTGGAGAAGATAAAATGCCAGAGACTAAATGTAAATATATGGACAGTATTGACTCCACAATAATTGAAAATAATTTTCAAGTTAGAAGAATCGAAATGAACTTCAAGAAAATTAAGAGAAATAATACTGAAATTTATTGGAGAAATTTAACAGTGACTAAAGTAATGCTTTAAAATCCATACAGAATTGCCAAAGTTAGAAAATGTGGAATGATCATGTGCTACTGTGAGCATTGTTAGAACTGATCAATCCAGACAGTCTTTGAATTCACAGACAGGTTGCTTGAAAATACAGTCACCACGGAAGAAAGAGCTAAAAAGAAGAGGAATGCATCCCTAGACAACATGAAAAGGGCAAATGTTTGTGTCAGTGATATTCAAGAGAGAGCAGAGAAAATCATTTTGTTTAAAATCTTTTGAGGAAACAAGATGAGGAGACTCTGCAAAGCCAAGGAAAGATAAAAACATCCAGGAGAAAAAATTTCTTCTATCAGGGTTAATCTTACACCATGAATTATTCTGATCAAAATTCTACAGATCAAAGACAGAGAGGATATGAAGGCAGTGAGAGAGCAGAAGAGTCAGCATAGAAGGAAATTCCAGTGGGAGTGGTAGGCAACTTCCCAGAGGCATTGTTCTGGACAGGATGAGATACTTAATGTTTCCAAAGGGAGAAACATGCCAATCAAAAATACTCACCCCACAGACCTATCCTCAGTAAATGAAAGAGATGAAACACTTGTGCAGAAATAAAAACTGCAGGAGGTTGTCTCCACAAGACCTGTTTTTCAAGAAAGGCTAAAAGAAGTTTGTGAAGCTGAACCAAAAGATTGTTAATCAGTAATCAAAAATATCCAATACTTAGAAGCAGACAAGCTAAAGGATAATAACATAAACAAGAGAACTGAGGTGGCATCAGATACAATAGACTAACCCTCAGTTGCCATGAGACAGTAAGAGTATCAATATTGATAATAACCTTCCTGGCTTGAGGAGCTTTGGGCAATCCTTTGGGGACCTGGATGGAAAAAAGCAGAGGAAGGAAGCATCCCTTGCCCCATCTGTATGTCAAATTTGGATGTCACAGCCTACTGTACCCTTGCACCAGGATTTACCCATGGAGAAGATATACGTATCTGGAATATGTACGTAGCATGCTGTTGTCAGTAGAGACCCAAGCAGATGATGCAAACATCTGAATTGAAGGGTGTAGAATGAAGTCTGAAATGAGATGTGGCACCAGGATAGACAGAACTACTACAACTGAGTCATGTATTAAGTATTATACCAGAAAACACTACAATGTATTAGAACATTTTTCTCAAGTTCCCATGGAACAGTCTCCAAGAGAGGCCACACAAACACACCAATGAAGTTCAGTCTATTTATAAAGATTGAAATAATAAAGGTATCAGTAAGAAAAGGAAGATCAGAAAATAAATAGGTAAAACTAACATATGTTCAAATAACAAATTGTCAGAAACACAACTGAACAGAGAAAATGATTTGTAGTTGTAATTTGTGGAAGAGACTATTAACATAGCTTTAAACTAAGGACAACGTGTGCCTGTGAGATGGCTCACTGGGTAAAGGCACTTGCTGTGCAAACTTGAGGGCCTGAGTTTGATCTCCAGATCCCAAGATGGAATCAGAGAACAATACCTGAAGGTTGTCTTCCATTCTGCACACGTGGCTCATTCTATGACCACTTGCATACTTGCGCACCTGTGCAGTGCATGCGTGCGCACACACAAACTTAAAACATTTTAAACAAAATGAGAAAAATGAGCCCAGATCTGACAGAGGGGAGGAAATAAGAATGAGAAAATCTAAGAATTAAAGGCCAGAGAGAGGTTATGGATGGCCTTATTCCGCCTTTCCTAAGTCTACTGTGTTTCTTCCCTTTCTCATGCCTAGTTGCTCTGTGTATAACTTCATTCAGAGCTTCCCTTGCTTCTATTTACATTTTCCTAATGCCAACATCCAGGTAGACCAACACCATTTGTTGAAGATGCTTTTTCCCCCATTGTATACTTTTAGCTTCTTTGTCAAAAAAACAGGTGTCCATAGGTGTGTGGATTTACGTATGGGTCTTTGATTTGATTCCATTGATCCATCTCTTTTTGTTTTTTGTTTTTTTTTTTTTGCACTAATATCATGTGGTTTTTATTACTATAGCTCTGTAGTAGAACTTGAAATCAGGATGGTGATAACTCC
>JAQHUG010000077.1:153872-165447 GCA_028555095.1 Dicrostonyx torquatus | reverse complement strand
TTTTTTTTTATTTGCATGTGGATTTGAGTATTCGTTCAAGGTCTGTAACAAATTGTGTTGGAATTTTAAAGGGAATTGTATTGAGTCTGTAGATTGCTTTTGGTAAGATGATCATTTTTTGCTTTTTTAATCCGACTGATCCTTGAGCATGAGAGATATTTCCATCTTTTGATATCTTTTTCAATTTATTTCTTTAAAGACTTGAAGTTTATCTGTGTTCATAGCAACTTTATTTTCATAGCCAGAACCTGGAAACAACCTAGATGTCCCTCAACTGAGGAATGGATAAAGAAAATGTGGTACATTTACACAGTGGAGTGTTACTCAGCTTTTAAAAATAAGGACACCATGAAATTTGAAGGCAAATGGATGGAATTAGAAAAAAAAAACACCCTGAGTGAGGCAACCTAGACCAAGAAAGACAAAATTGGTATGTACTCACTTATAAGTGGATATTAGCTATGACATATAGGATAACTATGCTACAGTCCACAGGCCCAGAGAGACTAGGTAACAAGGAGGGTTCATGGGGGGCACCCAGATCTCCCTGGGAAGGGGAAATAGAGGAAATTTCATGAATGGACCCAGGGCAGGTGGGAGTGGGAACATGAGCGATCAGAGAGGGAGAGTACTGAAAGAGACTACTAGAAAGAGGGCATTTTGGGGCCAGGTAAAAACCTGATGCAATGAAATCTCCTAGGAATCTACAAGGATAACCCTAGCTAAGACTCCTAGCAATAGTGGTTACATAGACTGAACTGGCCATCTCCTGTGACCCAGATTGGCCCCTAGCCCAGCTGTCATCAGAGAGACTTCATCCGGTAACTGATGGAAACAGATGCAGACCCACAGCCAAACATTAGGCAGAGTTCAGGGAATCCTGCACAAGAGGGGAAGAAAAGATTGTAGGAGCCAGAGGGGTCAAGGAAACCACAAGAAAATTCACAGAATCAACTAACCTAGGTTCATAGGAGCTCAGAGAACAGACAACCAGGGAGCCTTTTTAGGACTGACCTATGCCCTCTGCATATATGTTACAATTGTGTAGCTTGGTTCTATTGTGGAACTCCTAACAGTGGGAACAGGGCACACTGGACAGCTTGTCCAGTCTTAAAACATGGTGAGGTGTATGCAACTTGATATGCCATGTTTTGTTGATACTTGTGGGAGACCCTGCCCTTTCCTGGAGAAATGGAGGAGTGAGTTGGGGGTAGGAACAGAAGGGGGTCTGGGGGAGGGACTTCAAGGAAAAGGGAGGGGAAACTATGGCTGGGATGTAAAATTAAATAAATAAATAAAAAAATCTTTTTTGAAAAAGCTCCCGTGCCGCTAGATATGATCTTAAAGCCAAAAGTCTAGTCACCCCTTTCTCATCTAGTGACTGTGATATAGAAGCAGAGGCAAGATTTCTAGAGCCTAAAAGTAAGAGCAGCATCCTTCAAGATTTAAGAGCTGGATCCTGGGAAATTGATGAGAATCAAGGTGGTGGGAATCAGGGACTCTGAGAAGCTGTTGTTAGACTTCCTTACTAGTTAGGAACTGCTCACTCTTGCTTCTTCCTTAGAGAAAGAAGTTCACTAGAGATGCTATATTTTAAAAATCATTACTTTGTAAATTATCAATCAATAAATTAATTATCGTGTATATTAATTATCGTAAATTAAATATCGTGTAATTATGTTGTATGTGGGGGGCTGTGGCCATTATCCCCAACTGTGCCCAGCCATCACAGGGGCAGGGGGTGAGTCAATGTGGGGTACTATGATGTAGACTTGAGAGTTGGTGAGCAAACTCAGTTTATTACAAAAGAGGCTAAGTTATATAGGGCAGAAATAACAGTTATTGGAGGTTCTTCTCTCATTTGTCATGTTGGTTTTGTGTGATAGGCTCTTGGTTTGTGTCAGCCATTGTTGGCCTCTTGGCAGCTAATGAGACTGGCTTTGTGGGAGTGCCTTAGTTTTATGGAAGCATTTTTCTACTGCATGTGCTTGCTTTTTGCTTTGTTGGCATATTCCTGCTGTATATCACTCTTTATTTCTTTAAATTTTTGTAACTCTGTGGGAACCAGAGTTCTATGCTCTAACATTGCTGACCCCACCTCAAGGACCACTCAGTCCGTGGACTGTGTCTGTCTTAGGTTGATCCACCTGAGGAGCTCTTACTCATCGCTGACTACTATCCTTCAAGAGGTGTCATCCCTGGTGAGTGCCCTTTGGGTGTTCATGAGTTACTTAGGGGCTTCACTGATTTCAGTGAGTCATGCCTATATCACCTCCTTGGGTGGGCCACGACTAGGATGCTCCAGAGCCTTCACCATTTGTAGGATTCATTTGTTGATCTTTCACTGCTTGGAGAGATTCTGTAAAAAAAAAACCACTTAAACAAAATTATTAACATAATGATGAGTCCTCCTATGATAAGCCAGGCTATTAATCTGGCAGGGTCAAATGTGGCCCTGATATGATTCCAAATTTGGGAAAGGAATGTTGTAGTAACTTCTAGTGGTTCTCTTCTTGTGGAGTTGAGCTTTAAAATATCATGTGAATATTAATAAAGTTAAATTTAGCAATTATTGATTCCAGGAACCTTTAATTATGTCTCCAAGTTATTGTCTTGCCTGTGTGCTATTTAAAACTGGATATGGAGTTAAGCAGAAGAAATTATATTGAGGGTCACAATTCCCTTTGACCAGCCATTGCAATGTCTTAAGTTCTTCATCTCATAAATCAATTTGTTATTTTAGATTTAGAATTGTAGAATGAAAATGAGAATAAATAAGTTGTTGAGTGTTGAGGGCTCTTGCAGAGTCTTCTATGGCTATATTTAAGGCTGAGACAGTGACCTCTTACTGGACCAGGGAGATTGTGGTGGCTGCCCCTCCTGCTAAAGCAACTAAGATGGCTCCTCCTGCTAAAGCAACTAAGATGGGGAGCAGGAGGCTGCCAAAGATTGATTATGGGGACCTTGCACCTGACTAGGGGAGGTAGTGTCTCCCATGGGAGAGAGGTCCAGTGTTTATAAGCTGGGCTACGCCCCTTTTTGTCAAATGATAAAAAAAAATTGATAAATAGGATTTCTGTAAGGGCCAAATGTGGATCTTTCTTTGTTTCTTTTCTTACTTTTTATAGGTTTTCCTTTAGGGATCAGTTGGTCCTCTCTCTATATAGGTGGAGGTTGCTTGTTTGTTTTCCTGGATGCCCAGACCTGAATAATAACACAAAAATTTTATTAATTGCAACACTGTTTGGTCAATAATTTATGCATATTTTTAGCTAACTCTTACATCTTAAATTAACCCATTTCTATTAATCTGTGAATCACCACAAGGCTGTGGCCTGTCAGTAAGATTTTGGCTGGTGGCTGGCGTCTTTTTTCTTTGGCAGCTACGTGGCATCTCCTTGACTCCACCTACTTTCCCTCTAAATCTCTGTCCGGATTTCCCACCTGGATTTATTCTATAAAGCTGTTGGCCAAAATGAATGATGATAAAGCACATTCATAGCATACAAAGGGAAATTCCACAGCATCTTCCCTTTGCTTTCTAAATAAAAAGGAAGGTTTCAACTTTTAACATAGTAAAATTATGTATAATAAAACAGGTATTAAGCAAGAATTACAGTTACAATATTTATATCTACTTTATCTTTTATCATAACTAAGGAAAACTATAATTATAGATATCTATTCTTCAACTCTATCAAAGATCACAGAAGGATATAATATTATCTAAGTTAACAGGAAGTGCATTGTAAGCAGCTTTCAAAACTCTAGAACTGACAGAGACATCTCATTGCCTTGACAGTCACCCAAAGTTCTTCTGTAACATTGGGGTATCTATGTTCAGCCTATAGGCCTATAATATCTGGCAGACTTTTTCATGAAATAAGAAATTTGATAGACTAATTTGCCTATTGGCAGGTTATCAGTCAAGTTCTTCTGTATCCTGCAGAATGTCTACCAGGCTCTTTCATGAAGCCGGAGCCCTGAAGGAATATCACACCTTTAGGCTATTTCAGCAATCATTTTTCTGTGGGTGGTGTATGTTCAGTTCATACAGCACATCATCAAGCAGTCCAGGCAAGAGCAGTTTCCTGCCCAAATGGCTAACAAATTCCATAAGGAGCCTCTTTGATGCCCATCATCCTTTTGAAGTAGATTGGTACTGCCAGGAGCAGATGTGTCTCATCCTGAAAAGTCCTAAGTTCTTAAAACATTTTGAATGTTATATTCTGTTAGTCTTTGAAAGGTTTGAAGAATACTTATCCATCTGAGATATATCTGTATATCTAGAAAACCTAACTAAAATGACTATAAGCTTGACTATTATAGATGACTATCTATTAACCTGTATTTCTTAATTATACATTAATTTTTAAATGAGTTGTGCAAACACAATACCTTAAGAGCAGATTTATACATACAACAAAATTGATCTTAAATTTTTATCACTAAGCCAAGATCCATACCAATGCAAAGTATTCATCTCTATAGCAGATCCCTTTTAAAATGTAAACAAACATTTATAGACAATCATTTAAGGAATTTGGGCATTGTTCTCTAGACTACTTCCTGCTGATTGGGAGTGCTGTGGTTAATCAGGTCTTTCATGGGGTAGCCTGTGTGGTAGGTCCATCTCAGCCAGCAGCCCTGAAGCTGTCATGGATGTTGGACCATCTGGGCCATTGCTTCAGGGGCTCTTGTTTGATCAAGCCATATTGGCCAGTATGGAACTCACAGCTTTCTATCCTCTGTGGAAACAAAAGCAGAATCTCTTTTTTCAAGCAACATATCCTTAGACCCAAATTTTGAAGTCAAGATACCTTTAAAATATATATGTTGGTTTAGCTTAGCAGCCTGTATAATAGAATGTCTCTCTGTACTTAGCTCAATCACAGTCAAAAACTCAAAGAAAACACAATAATATTTATAATCCAGACTCTCTGTGTATTTTTCCATCTTTCCATGGCTTGTTTTTCTTAATTTCTTTAATCTATTACTCTAAAACTATTTATTCTTTTTATAACTGTCTATGCTCTTTTTCCTCACTCTCAAACCTACATACTTTTTTAAAATTTTATTTATTAAATATACAGCGTTCTGCATGCATGCTTGCAGGCCAGAAGAGAGCACCAGATCTCATTACAGATGGTTGTGAGCCACCATGTGGTTGCTGGGAATTGAACTCAGGACCTTTGGAAGAGCAGACAGTGCTCTTAATCACTGAGCCATCTCCCCAGCCCTACATATATTTTTAAAACACTCTGTGACCCATTCAGAGGTTTGTTTCTGTCTGAATCTGTCTTTATTACATATCTGTAATCATTGTCTGACCAGGAATGTTTTTAAAATGTTAAGCAGCTTGGTTGTAGTGTCCCTGGATGCTGTCTTCATCTCTCTCAGCCTTTCAATATGGCAAAGGTACCTTTACTGCCAGCTCTCTTGATGGGAGCTGTCCTCACCACCTCAACTCTGGGAAGCAGTTGGCCCATGCTGCCACCAAGTAACTTGCAGCAAGCTGCCCACAAACTCCATTCAAATGCTTGGCTTCCTGAAAGAGCCAGAACTGTTAATGAAACTAGCACAAACCAGGAAGCGTTCTTAAAGGAGCCACACAGGTTTTGCTGCTACTGCTGGGTCAGGAAGTCTTCTCTCAAAGGAATTGTGCCTTTGCTTGCTTCTAGCAAACAGATCCCTCCTGAAAAAATGCTGCTACCATGAAGCTGTGCTTAACTCTGTTTTTTATTTTATTTTATTTTATTTTCTTGGTCTAGAATTTCTTTCCAAGCTCTCTCAGGGTTCATGTGGATGTGGTTGGCCCATGTTGGTGCACCATTTTTTGGGCAGAGACTGCTTGTTTATTTCTTAGCTGTCCAGACCTGAATAATGACACAGAAACTACATTAATACAGCACTGTTTGGCCAATAGTTTATGCATATGCTAATTGTTACATCTTAAATTAACCCATTTCTATTATCTGTGAATCACCATGAGGCTGTGGCCTACCCGTAAGGTTTTGGCTGGTTACTGGTGCCTTTTTACTTTGAAAGATACATGGCATCTCCTTGACTCCGCCTACTTTCCTCTCTATGTCTCCGTTCGGATTTCCCACCCGTGTTTACTAAGTTGTTGGCTGAAACGGCTTCTTTATTAACCAATGGTAATAAAACATGTTCATAGCATACACAGGGGAATCCCACATCACTTGGCCTTGAGGATTGTATGGATGCTTGTAGTACGAACAATATTCCATTAAGAATTCTTTAAATTGTTGAGAAATATAAGCAGGGCCATTGTTAGTCTTAATTCTCCAGAGTATTCCTATAACTAGCATGCTGGGTTTTTTTTTTTTTTGGCTTTTTTTTTCTTTTGGTTTTTTCGAGACAGGGTTTCTCTGTGGCTTTGGAGCCTGCTCTGGAAATAGCTCTTGTAGACCAGGCTGGTCTCGAACTCACAAAGATGCGCCTGCCTCTGCCTCCTGAGTGCTGGGATTAAAGGCGTGTGCCACCACCGCCCAGCTAGCATGCTGTTTTTAAGGTTTTGATGGCATGGGAGGTTCTTTTCCCTGTTTGTAAACAAGGAGTATGCATCAACTATTACATGTATATATTTTAAGTTACCAAAGGGGGGGTAGTGAGTAACATTCATTTTCCACAGCATATTAGGCATCAATCCCTTAGGATTAACCCCTTTTCTGTTTAGGGGCCCTAAGGGTGCCAAGGTGGCAAACGCAGTACAAGTTTGGACAAGATGTTTACATTGTGCCTTGTGTAAATCAGGCAGAAACTTGTGTAGATTGTGGGGAGAAAGATGAAATCTTTGATGAAGTAATCTGGCCTGCTCTCATATGGGCAGTTGTGTTGTCACGATAAGCTTATCTACTTAATCATTCATTACCTTTAGCTAAAATTCCATGTAGTTTGGAGTATGAGTGAATGTGGGTTATAAACCCATGTGTATTTTCTATTGTCTAACATATCTTGAATAGTTTTCATGATTGTGGAGATTGAATCTTTTGTTGTCTTAAGTTTACAGAAAGGTAGTTCTTTGCAGGACTGAGTAGCATAGTAACTATCAGAAAAATTTTTTACAGGTAAAGTTTGACATAATTGTAAACCTTGAGTATCAGTAAAAGCTCCCCTAATTGCCCAGAGTCTGGGTTGGGATATGTGCATGACATCTCCTCTGCATTAGCAGAAATTATAATCAAACCAAACTTGGGTTTTTTTTTTTTGCACCAGTAGAAGCCATAGAAATGTTGGAAAATGGGAGCTTGGAGGCATTTGCATGCGGGTGTAATGCAAATTCAAGGGTGAGAATGGTAGATAAGCATCTATCCTGGGGAAGATGATTTTCTAGGTCTCCATGAATCCCGTCATCATCAGTTGAAATGACAATGAGTCCATAAAGGACTATGCTGGACTGCTTTTTGTCTTTATTTGTGTAGGAGTACTCATGATAGCCATAACTTCTAATAAGTGCATGGAATTCTATCTTCATATTGCAAATCAGTGAGTATATTGAGAGGTTCTTTAAAATCCCTTAGTACCATGAGAATAATATATAGTTCTGCCTTTTGGTCAGAATTATAAGGGCTTTGTTCCACCTTACTTAAATCTTCTGATTTATAACCTGCCTTTCCTGATTTATTTGCATCAGTATAGAATGTTTGAGCTCCAGTTATTGGTGTTTCATGTACAATGTGGGGAAGGATCCAAGTAGTTCTCTTTATAAGGTTAATTCTACCACTTTTGATATGATTGCTATTAATCTCTCCTAACAAAATAACACTAGCTCCTTGCCAGGGTTCATTGTCTTCTCATAATTTTTAATTTCATCAGTAGTAAAAAAGGCACTATAATTTCTTTGGGGTCTATTCATGCTAGTTGACAAAGTTTCAGTTTTCCTTTTATAATTAATTTAGAGACATTTTCCTCATAAGTTTTAATTTTTAACTTGGTTTATGTGGTAAAAAGATCAGCTCACTAAAATGACAGCTACCTGGCAGAATAAGAGGTGATCAGTAGACATAGTCACAGAAACAGCAGAGAAAGGTCAAAAAAAGAAAGAAAGAAAGAAAGAAAGAAAGAAAGAAAGAAAGAAAGAAAGAAGGACCCAACGTGCCAGGTCCAAAAAGGGGTCCATCCATGTTGGGCACCAGATGTGGCCATTATCTCCAACTGATTTGGGAGCAGGAGGTGAATCTATGTGGAATACTACAACACAGACTCCAGGAGTTGGTGCGCAAAACTCAATTTATTACAAATGGGTTTAAGTTATATGGGGGAGAAATGTCATGTTGGCATTGTGCCTTAGGCTCTGGGTTTGCATCAGTCTTTCTTGGCCACTGGGCAGATTATGAAACTCGCTTTGTGAGAGCACCTGAGTTTTGAGGAAGTAGTTTTACCGCATGTGCTTGCTTTTTGCTTTGTTTGTATCTTCCTGCTATGGGGGCATGGATGCATGTGCTTTGGCATGCATGAAGGTGTTCAAGGACAGCTCTGTGGAGCATTTCTCTCCATGTTTACATTGGTCTGGGTGTTGAACACAAGCTGTTAGGCTTGTGCCTCTCATGTGCCTTGACCTCCTGAGCCATATTACCAGCCCTTAAATTATTTTTAAAAGTCAGTATACACAGTAATTGGTTTCATTTTGTTCTTATTCATTCTTTTTCCCCACTGTGCTTCTCTAGCCTTCCCTTTGCCTGTCACTTCTGTCTGAATAGTCCTCCCTCTTCCCCCATATTGTATAAATTCCATTGGCCCTTCTTTTGCTTCTCTCTCTGCCCTTCCCTAAGGTCTCTTCCTCTCCTCCCATTGTCCCTTTCTATGTTCATGATCTTCTGGTGTGGGACAATTCTGTATTCTGTCAATTAACGTTTTAAATAAACACCAATTGGCCAGTAGCCAGGCAGGAAGTATAGGCAGGACAACTAGATAGGAAGTAGAAGCAGAGAATTCTGGGAAGGAGGAAGCCCATTCCTCCCCAGTCCTGTCCAGACTCCGAGGAAGGAAGATGTGACCTGCCCCGCTGAAAAAGGTACCGAGCCATGTGGCTAACATATCCTAAAATAATGGGCTAATATAAGTTATAAGAGTTAGTAAGAATCCTGAGCTAATGGGCCAATCAGTTTATAACTTATGTAGACCTCTGTGTGATTTTTTTTATGGGGCCAAACGGCTGTGGGACCTGGTGGGAGGACAGAAACCAGGCAGGACAGAAAATTTCAGTCAACACTCTTCTCTGTGTATATTAAAAAAAAATCTAGATCCCACATGTGATAGAAAACATGCAGTGATTTTTTCTGAGTCTGGCTTACTTTGCTTAATACAGTTATCTCCAGGTTCACCATTTTCCTGCAAACGTCTAAAAAACTTCCATTGTGCATATGTACTTCATCTTCTGCTGATGGACATCTAGATCATTTCCATTTCCCAGTTACTGCATAATGCTAAGTGCAGTAATAAATTTGAGTGCGCATGTGTGGGAGGTTGACTTATAGTCCTTCAGGCACATAGCCAGAAGATCAGCTGGGTCAAATCGTGGTTCCATTTGTAGTTTTTAAGGAGTTCCTACCGTGAGTTCTGTAGTGGCTTTACCAGTTTGCATACTCATCACTAGTCTGTGGAGGTTCATCTTTTCCCACATTCTCATTGGCATTTATGGTGGTTTGTCATTATAGTTTTAGTCATCTTACAGGAAAGAGGTAGAATCTCAATTCCAGAATGGCTAAGAAAGTTGAACACTTTCACAGATATTTATTCTTTTGATAACTGTTTATTACATTTATTGGAGTATTTGATTTTTTTTGCAGTTTCTTATATATTCTAGGAATTAATCTCTTGTCAGATATATTGTTGGCAAAGATTCTTTCCATTCCATAGGGCATCTTTTCATTCTTGTAGTTGCCTTTTCTGTAAAGGTTTTAAAAACTATTTTTTAGGTTTATTTATTTTATTTTATGAGTAGTGTGTGTGTGTGTGTGTGTGTGTGTGTGTGTATGTGTATGTGTATGTACCATCTACATGTTTGGTGGTTTCAGAGGTCAGAAGAAGGCATCAGATCTTCTGGAACTGGAGTTACGGTTGGTTGTGAACCACCTAGGAACTGAACCTGGTTCTCTTAACCACTGAACCATATCTCCAACCTCTGTAATAAGCTTTTTAAATTCCATGTAATCCCATTTGTTAATTCTTAGGATTATTCCCTATTGGAATTCTTTTTGAAGTCTTTGTCTATACTCATATATTAAAGTTTCTTTATTTTTCCTTTGGTGGTTTCAAAGATTCAGGTCTTTCATTAAGGCCTTTGATTCACTTAAAATTGATTTTCATTGAGGATAAATGATCTTGATCTAGTTTAATTCATTTACATGTAGATACTCAATTTTTCTCCATCATTTGTCTTTTTCCTATGCCTGTTTTTTGGCACAGTTGTTGAAAATTAGTGGTTGTAGCTATAAGTGTTTATTTCTGGGCCCTCTGTTTCATTTTATTGATCTACATAGACCAATACTGTACAACTATTATCATTATGGATCTGTAGTGTAATTTGAGATCAGGTATTGTGATGTCATTTTCACAAAATTAATTCTGCTTATCTCTATGAGCTTGAGAAATCTTTTCCTCATCTGGTGTTTTCTTCAATTTCCTTCTATAGTAAAAAGTTTTTATCTTAGAGAAGCCCCTTACCTTCTTGTTTAGGACTATCCCTTCCAAAGAATATTTTATTTCATTTTATTTGCAGTTATTTGCAAAGATATTATTTTTCTTGAGTTCTTTTGTGGTAAGTTTATTATTGGAAAACTACTTCCCCTTGAATAATAATTTTTTTGGGACAGGGTCTCTCTATGTAGCCCTATTGGCATGGAGCTTATTATGTAGACCAGGCTGGTCTTGAACTCACAGAGATCCATCTCCCTCTGCTCTCTTAGTGCTGGATTTGAAGTTGTGTGCCATGCCTGGCTCTTGCATGTTAATCTTATATTCTCTGATACTTCACTGATAATGTGTTTAAGATCTGTGAGATTTGCATATTCTTTAGAATTTTTATTATAGGTTCATATTATATGCAAAAAGTGGTAAGTTGACATCTTTCTTTCCAGTTTGTATGCCTTTTATTTCTTTCTCTTTTCTTATTTCTCTGGCTGAATCTTTTAGCCCCCATCTAGGCTTGGTCTGTCCATTTAGAACATCAAGTACTTGGGCAGGGTCAAGACTTTTTCTCTTCATCCAGTTGTCTACCTTCCTATTTCTTCCAGGTGTGGAAGTTTGTGTGGTAGTTTGAATGCAAATGATCTTGGGTGTGGTTAATTAGCATTTTGGGCATAGTGATGGATATGCTCCACTTGGATCAAAGGTTGGAGAATTCAAGACTATTCCTTATATCATGTTAATGAAGTCTGTTTCATCTCTTCTCCCCTTTTGGAGTGAAGCATATTAGTATGTGGAAGATAAATGAGGTGGATTCAGTATTCACTGAATGTCCCTCTTAATGCTGTTCTGTGTTTCTGTCTATTATTTCTCTTATATCTCTGTTCCTTTTGCTTATTAAGTCATGAATACTGAATCCATCTTC
>JAQHUG010000077.1:121568-132744 GCA_028555095.1 Dicrostonyx torquatus | reverse complement strand
CTTGTCCATAGGATTTCACTTGGGATTCTTGGGATTTTAGTTGGGACACTTGTCCTTTACGACAAAGTGCAGCCCCCTTTACTCCTGTATGTTCTTGTGAAAGGCGCGACTGTGACATTTCACCATCCTGTCCATATACTTGGTGTTTTGTTTGCATGAAAACACTTTCTTCAGCTGCATCATCACTTCCTCCTTTGAGCCCATAACTGACATGGCCTTTCATGAATCCTGACGAACTACTAGTGAAGCCACCTTTCGTGAATCCGCCTTTCGTGAAGCCACCTTTCGTGAAGCCGCCTTTTGTTCCACCTGGTAATTTATAATAAGAATGTTTGTTATATCATCTGCATAGTTAATTCTGAGTCTTATTCCAAAAATTGCCTCATAAAACTGTTTATGTTCCCTCAAGGGATTTGGGTTTGGGTGGAGATTAATTAAGTCTCATCAAAAAGATCGCCCTATGGAAGGATTTGCTCACTCCATTAAGGATACTCTCCCTGAGTGACTTTCTCTCTAGCTACCATCTCTCTACTCACCATACTGCCCGACCACAGCTTCCTGTCTTTCCAGAATAAGGAGCAGAGAAAGGATGAAGACTGAGGACTTCATCTTGTCAAGAAGTGCCTTCACTGAGAACTGAGCTGAGTTGCTCATTTATATCTTCTTTAGCTGTGTGTACCACTGATGTGGCTGAGGCTACAAAAGATGCTGGCCCCCCCCTTTTTATTATCTCTAAATGTCAACTTCCTCCCCTCGGCACAGTTGGGGACATTGGTAATGTTCCCAGGGATTTAGTGCTGGGACGTAATGTTTCTCTGTCATAGCCTCAGCAAATATTTATCAACCCTCTGAGTTTATCACACACTCTTTGCATTTTCAAACAAAATCCAGACTAGAGTGGGGAAAGGATGCTTTTCATGCTCTGAAGGTAGCCAGGGCTGGACCAAGTTTTCCTAGTCACAGTGTAGTGGTGCTCTTTCCATTCTGGCATTGTTTAGCATGTTGTCTCAAGTAGCCCACGAAGCTGCTTGTTTTACATAGCTTCTCGTTTACATGCAAAGAAGTATTCACATGTGTAGAACAACTTAGGAAGAGCTGAACAAAAGGAAACCTCTAATAGAAAGTTTGAGAATAAATGGAGAGGTTGAAGCTGTAGCTTGCCTATCATGTGTGAGGCTCTTGATTCAAACATCGGCTCTGGAAAAAAAGAATAATCAGGGAACATCAATGCCCAATAGTAGCTCTGAGCTGTATAACTATAAACATTGACATGCCAATGTCTATATTTATCTAAGAGAGATATGGGTGCTTGCTTTTATGATTAGTTTGTTCTGCTAGCTTTGGTAAGACAAGACCGCCATGGTTGTGATGGTTTGTTAGCTGTGGCAGTTTAGGTAGTCCGTGTGTGCAGTGGAATGAGCTTGTAGTGTATCTGGAAGGCAAGGTGAGGTGCAGAGGCATTTTAAAGGGGGAAGTATCGCAACAATTAAATGGTGATAGGAATCACTATTGGAAAAATGAGACAGAGTATCGCTTTCCTTACTGAATGTATGTCATGGAATCCAACAAAAAATAAACCCCAGTACTTTAATCCAGAGATCTCTGACAGGAATGTTATTCAGCTGCACTAGCGATGGGCTGTGGTGAACACTTTCCACCAGTGATGCCATTAGCATCCTGAGACAAGATGGAAGACTTGCCTTCTCGTTCAGAAAGACAGCTTTGTGCAACTGTGAGAACAATGTGAAGGGCGCATTATGGCTTTGGTGACTCAGACACACCTTCCAAAGGACAGGACTGCGGTCATGCTCTTGGGGGAAGAGAACATCCCTGCAGTGTGTGTCGCTTCATACTCAACCATATGGATGTAGCTCGGGGAGGAAGTCTACTTGAAACATATTTCCAGTCACCTCACCCAACATTCTGGGTAGTACTGTACGGAAGAGGCAAAGAAAAAGCCAAACCAGGTCCTTACAGAAAGGAAATGCATAAAATAAATGTAGCGCTTAAATAAAAAGCTTGAGTTGCACTGAGCCACTCTGACCTCTTATTGAGGGAAGTAATTGTTTCTTTCGGGAGACCAGTGAGTCGCCCTGAAATGATTCTCATATATAATTGCTTACTGTGTTCACTCAACCCTAACTCCCCTCCCATGTCTCTTATTTGTTTTAGAGAAATCCAGGAAATTCTCCAATCAAAGGTAATAAGGACAGGATCTGAAAACTTTGATCATATTTATGAATTAAGAGCAAATCTCTTGACACTCTCTTTATGAAATGCAGATGAAACTCAGGAATAATGTCTGTGAACAAAAACCCGGGAGTTGAAGATCACAGAAGCCATGTAATTATGCTATACATACCAGAGGAATATGCATTGAAATGAAAATTTAAATTTAGACATTCAATATACTGGTAGAAAATGAAAAGAGAAATGAGAAATTGGAAGGACAGAAAAACAAATAAGACATACATACTGATTATGGGGGATGACAGTAAAACTATTGCTGGATAGTTTTTAAAAATGCAGGTCATTTTCCTTTTGAAAATTTTATTATTAACAAGGGTGGCAAAATCCAACTCAGAAGTTGTGAAATAATATGCTTGGGAACAGAAAAGGAAATTTAAGAGCTTTGCTTATTTCGATGTATGAAAATTATTTGGCAACTTGAAAAATATAATAAGATAAATTATCCTAAGAATAGGCAGAAAACCTAAAGTGTATGAATACCACGGGATAGCCAGGCGGTGGTGGCGCACGCCTTTAATACCAGCACTCAGGAGACAGAGGTAGGCGGATCTCTGTGAGTTCGAGACCAGCCTGGTCTACAAGAGCTAGTTCCAGGACAGGCTCCAAAGCCACAGAGAAACCCTGTCTCAAAAAACCAAATATATATATGAATACCACGGGATTACAAAAACCCGTCTGAAATTACTTAGCCTAAGGTCAGCGCCTGTGTGGAGGGGATGAAGTCCTGGGTGAATGTGCCTTGTTGACATGAGCATGGCCATGGCAAGGACACCAAGACTTTAGACCCAGGGGAATGACAAGGCCTTCACTTGGCCCAAGTATAGATGATGATGAAATGTTGACCTTTACCTAAAACCAGTGTGTGCAGAAACTACCAAGCACAGCTTTCTCATCCAGATGTCGCCAGCCTGAGACTGCTCTCCTGCAGAGACCTCTCACTGAGATTGGCTTACCTGCCTCCTCCTTCACCCCATATAAAATCAACACACTTAAGTTTCTGCTGGTGGCGTGTCTTCATCAGCGTGCGTGGCCACCTGATCCCAGCTTTTCTAGACTCGTGTCTTTCCTTTGTTCATTTCCAGTGATGACCCTAGTCAGGTCAGGTCCAAAGCTGTGCAAGTTACACAACCATCTGTGCCGTGCCTGGGTGTACAACTAGGTGGACGAGGAGTCCTGTATTTTAATATGTGTGACATGGAATTTTCTACAGTGAATAGTTTTTATTTTTCAACTTCATGCTGTTAAGTACACTCATATTGCCAGTGTCTGTCTCCAGATGTTTTCCATGATTACAATCCAAATCTGTGGTATTAGGTAACACTACATTTCTCTCTCATCTCAGGCCCTCATAACCTATTAATTCATTATGTGTCTCTAGGAATGTTATTATCCTGGGTACTTATACAACTGAAACAATACAATACTTATTCTTTCATATCTGGTGTTGTTTCTATTTAATATCTTAAATTTTCAATTTTTTAATAACTCAAATTTTAAAAATATTTTTGTCTTATGTTAATGGATGTTTTGCCCACATGTATACCATGAACCACATATATGCTCAGCGCCTGCGGAAGCCAGAAGAGGGTATGGATCCTCTGTAACTGGAGTTACAGATGCTTGTTAGCAGCCACGTGGGCGGGGGAATTGAACCCAGGTTCTCTGACAGCAACCATTACTCTTAACTGCTGAGCTATTTCTCCAGACACATCCCATAACTCCATGTTGAAAGTGAACATATAATCAGGAGTTTCCAAGTGTTTCAGGACAGCTAACATGAAAGGAATCAGTTGAATCAAGTCAGCAAAAGCCAAAAAACCCAAAATGCCAGAAAAGTTATATTCTTTTTTAAAAACTTGAAATTATGTTTTTAGGAGTGTAAGAAATGAATAGTTGGATATGTTTTTTTCAAGCACAAAAGGAACCAGGAAAATTACAAGTTTATCAAATAAGATGAGGAAAGTACCTCCCGTCTGAACAAGATGCTTGTAAGTTCCTGGGAGGAAAGCAGAGGTAACTCTGAATAGCAATCGAATAGGCTGGGCTGGGCTCAGTCATGCTTCCTCCACCACTGACAGTCTGATAAGTGGGGTGGCTACATCCATTTTTAACACACAGTCTAAATGTGTCCCAAGTGGCAGACTTGCCATATCCATTGCAACTACAGACTATGCTCTTGGATCCTTCCCTGACCAGAGTGTCCCTGCAGGCCGCACACAAGACCCCAACTGGCAACATGGAATGATATTGATCACCAAGGAGGAAACACACATATGAAGTCTGTTATGTGACAGGTGCTCTGCTCAAATCTCTCAGAGCAACCACAAATGGGGACTTTCCCCTATGCAGCATCCTCGGTTCTTGCCTAGCCGCGTCCTGGTTCTGGGAATGTCCACTTCCAGCAGGATGTAACTAGCTGAAGCTACCTCTGTCCTAGCCCTCTACACATGTACTTTACCTGTGAGCCCTGAGATGGAAGCTGCTGGAATAGTCAATTGAGAAAGGAGATATTTTTAGAACTCTTCTTAGAACTGATAAACTCAGCGCTGCAGTAGATCTTGATAACCCCCTCCCATAGGCGCAAGCATTGAAGACTTGTTAGTGGGAGGTGACCAATGGGAAGCAAAGGCTTATTGACCCATACCGTGGATGAATAGGAAATATGGCGATGGTGGCTTAGTGAAGATGGTGTTAACCATGGCTTTTCTGGGTGAGGACGCCCAAGGTTTCCTGAGCTTCAGTTGCACCGTGGTTTGGATATGATGAGAAGGATTCCTATGCAGAAACCTTGGTCCTCATTTTGAGGATCCCACCACCAAGAAGGGATTGTGATTTAATACCTCTGATATCATTGGTAAATCGATCCATTAATAAATTAATTCCCTGGTGATATTATTGGGAAGTGATGGAAAAGAGGAAGTGAGCCCCAGTTGGAGGAAGTGATCCCTACAAACATGCCTAGGGACGGTGTACCTACCCCTCCCAATATTTCTCTTCCATTCTGCTTACTGGCCTGATATCACCGCGTGAGGAATTTCTCTGTCACATGTGCTTGCCACCATGATGCTCACCCTTGCCATAGGCCCACAGCAATGAAACAAAGCAACCGTGGACTGAAGCCTAGGAAACCATAGGGCAAAATCAGTATTTTACTATTTTAAATTATTTGCATCAGGCTTTTCTCATAGCAAGGAAAGGCTAGAAAATACAGTGACTTCTTGGGGCTTTTCCTTTTCTCTTGGGACCCACCTGATTGCCACGGATAGAGGAGCAGACCGTTGGATCTGTTTTTCTAGAGGACCTATGGGACCATTCTGGTGACTATCCCTCTTCCTCTTCTTGTACTCTTACTCACTGAGAGTTCAGTTTCCCCCCAAGTCCCTCTTCCTCCAGAATTTCAAGGAAGCTTCTGTGGGACCATTAAACTGGAGCGAGCATCTCACGATGTTGCTGGATACTGAATCCCTTAGACCTAAGATTTGAGACCAGGGCAGGAGCCTTTAGACATATTTCTGTTTTTTTCCCGTGATATTTATACAGTTTAGGTTTTCTAAATATTCTTAAGGAAAGCGCCATATTGTCTGTTACTCTCCCCCAGAGAAAAAACGTTGTCAAAAGTACTTTTCAGTCATCCCCTTTTCTTCATTGTTCTGGATGGCGTCCTCCTTTGAATATCAAGATGTTATGTTGAGGGCTTAGGCTCCACCAGGTACTACTTTCCTTTTCCATATCACAGGTTTCATCTTAGAAATACATTAATTTTCTATGCTGGTTGGTTCTCCTTTTTTCATCTTTGTTTTACTTTATTTAATTAAATTTATTATTATTGTTATTCTTATTATTAGTAGCAACAGCAGTAGTATTTCACAAACTCTAAGCCCCTTGTGTTATCTGTGTCTTTGACTCAGAGGACTGGAGAAGGGCTTTGTTCTTTGACCTATAAATAAGATCAGCATCATCCTATCTGTTTATTACTAAGCTCTCTAAGAACTAGTTCTTGGCACATAGTAAGTTCTGAGGTCACAAGGCACTGTGGTCAATGTTAGTTGCGCACTCTCTCAGCCTAATCTCCAAGGCCTGCTTGAGGGCAATGGAAAAGGATTAGACAGATTCCTAGGGATACCACGTAGCTCTCCTATCTCAGATTTGACGATTGGTGCTTTTATCTGTGTTCCTTCTTCAGCACAGCACAGGGAATGGATTCTTTGTGACATTTCCTCACATGCCCTTCGTGTACTCAGCTCACACACCCCTCCATTGCCTCGTTTCGTTCTCTTCCACCTCTCTCTGCTTCTCTTCCTTCACCCAAAGTCCCTCTTCTGTGTTCACATATACATCTATGTATGTATATGTGATTATATGAAGGGAATCGTATTGTTCTCACTGGTTTGTCCCTCTCTGAGGGTTAAGGATGTTGGACATTATATTCATGTATTTGCTGACCAGTTGTACTTCATCTTAAAACAAAATAAAACACCTGTTTTATTTGTAAGTGTGTATACCTGTGCGTATGTATGTGGTACACCCCAGAACTGGAGCTATCGATGGTTGTGAGTCACCCTGTGGATGCTGGGAACTGAATCACTGAGCCACTGTGCTAGCCCCTCTACTCCTTCTTTGAGAAGTGTCTGTCCAATTGATTTGTCTGTTTACTGATTGCCTGACTTAGGTTTTAGGATAAAAGTTTTGAGTTCTAAATATATTTTAAGTATCAATCCCTAAGAATTTAGCTGGCAAAGACTTTTCCTTTTTTGTATGCTGTGTTTTCATTCTTAGCACTGTTTCTTTTGGTCTGCAGAATATTTTTAATTTGATGCACTCCGACTTGGTCAATTCTTGCTGCTATGTTGGAGCTATTGGAGCTCTCTCCAGGGTGCCGCTTTCTACGCTCATACGCGGAAGTATTTTCCTCTAGCAGTTGCAGAGTTTCACATTTTACACTAAGGTCTCAGATCCATATGGAATTGTTATTTATTATTTGCCTTTTTAAAAAAGTAGCATATAACATGCTAAGTTTCATTTTGACATTTTATTTCCTTTTGTGGTATAAGAGTTTTAGTTGCTTTTTTGTTAGCATCTACATAAGCTGTTAGTATAAAAGTGTTAATATTTGCACTACCGAGAAACAAACTATTTTGGGAATTTAGTTCTTTGGCAATTTCACACATGTACAGGATGTATTCTGGCTACATTCTTCCCCCAGCCCCATCTTATCTCCTTTTCAAGTCTATCAGCCCCTTCCCATACCTAACTGTCCCTTTCCCAGATTTGTGGTCTTTGGTTTTGCTGTGTGACCCATTTAGTTTAGCCAGGGACATCAGTGTGACTATGGGATTGGGACTATCAATTGGAGCCTGCTGGGGTCACCAGGGGTTATACAACCGAAAGTCATGAGTTCCCATTCTTTAAATGGTTCACCAGTGAAGGACAGGGCCTTCTGAGTCCCTCCTACATTCTTGCTGGGTATGTGCATACCCAGTGCAGTCACCCTTAGTTCAAAGTTCCTGATTGCAGTGTCTGTGCTATGCCTAGAAGATGGCATTTCTGAGCCCTTTCCCCTGTCTTCCAGCTCTTCCTCCCCATTTGACACAATGCACTTCAAGCTGTAGAGATACCCAGACACACCCTAGATGCTATGACCATTGCTGTTTGTTACCATCCAGAATCTGATGTTAGGACTCTGCAGAAGACTCCACATACTTGAGTCAGGGACATGGAGAACTGAAGTGCTGGAAGGGTCTATGCACGTTATTGGGAGAGAAAAGTAATCAACATTGTTGTCAGCAGTGAACTCTGGAAGCTACAGTAACAACTGCCATAGCAAGATCAGCCCACTGGTGTAAGAGCGACATGAGTGTTTTGAGAATAGCCAACCACTTTCTGCTTGGATTTAAAGTCCACTCCACGGGCTGGGCAGTAGTGGTGCATGCCTTTAATCCTAGCACTTGGGAGGCAGAGGCAGGCAGATCTCTGTGAGTTCGAGGTCAGCCTTGTCTACAAGAGCTAGTTCCAAGACAGGCTCCAAAGCTACAGAGACACCATGTCTTCAGAATCTACTACCCCCCGCCAAAAAACAAAGTCTACTCCACAAGGTGGAGCTTGCCTAGTACTCTTAACTGGTCCCCGAATCTGTGGCTCACTAGATCATGGATCCTAAGGTAAAACTACTACTATTATTCTGCTAAATGTACAAAGTAAGAAACAACGTCCTAAGTTCTTATCTTTATACCCACAGATCAGTGGGTCTCGAGAAGATTCCTTTGGCAGATTATTGATAGAGAGCCCCACAGTTGGCCAGTGCGCAGAAACGAAAAGATGGCAGGATTCTAAATGGGATAGTGATATCATACCTCCTACCCCTATAGATCAGGGAACATCTTAGAAGATGGGAAAGATCCAAAGGTAGTAGGTATCTTCCGTGAAACAGTATTTGCCAGGCATAACGGCCCATTGCACATATGAACTCATAGCAGCTATGTCTGCATACATAAAACCTGCACAGGATCAAATCAGCCAAAATACCAGCATGGATGGGGGAGAGGTCATGATGCTCACTCTTAGATGAGCAATTATTATCAAATTGATGGCTGTAGGGAGAGGGTGGTTACATTTTCTTCAAGGATATAGCCCTTGAGAGGCTACCCATGCTGCAGTAGATCATTGTACACCCGTGAATACTAAGTAAACCCAGTGAGTTTAAAAAAAGAGCACATGAAGTTGGGAATGTATAGTGGAGGTAGATAGAGAAATTGGTGGGAAAAGAAAGGGGTTTGAATTTAAGCAAATTCATTATATATGGACACCAGTCATAACTGTGAGTTATACTAGTGTGTGACCTCATTTTGCTGATTACAAGCAATCTCAACAATCTCATTTCTAAGTATTTTCTAATTTTTACTTTCTAGGTCTTAGAAGTCAACATTTCATTTATCAGTGAATCCAATTTAAGATATAGCAATTTACATCCTGTCTTCTAATATTGGCCTTCCCATATGTAAATGTATTTATTCTATTCCAATAATTTGAAAAGTCTATCTGTTCCACCCTTGGTTATATAATGGTAAGGATGACATGATATAACACTAGGGTATAGTAGTGGCACACATACCTTGGAGATAACCAACAGCTCTCTAATTGGACTCAAGACACTCTCAACAAGAGGAAAACCACATCTGGTACTGGAAACCTAGCTAACTTACCTATGGTTACTGAAGTCATGGGCCTTGGAGAAGAACCCACCACCACTTCATTATAAGCTTCATAATTACTAACTGCATTCTGAATATTTGTTCTTATACCAACAAATTAGTAGTCTTCATCCCTCACCAAGGACATTTCCCTTTGCAACAGATGCAGACATTACAAAAAACCCTACAACCACTCAAAATGCAGAGTTGTGGAGCTCAGTCCAAATGAGTACATCTACAAAACAGTTTCTGCACTCAAGAAATGTTGCTGAAGAGGGGGTGGAAAGATTATAAGAGCTAGAGCATCGGGGAGCTTGCAGTGAGACTTTGTCTCCTGATAATGTCAGAAGCTACATCAATGCACTCTCACCTAAACACCAGCTAAAGAAAGGCAGCAATAAACCTGTCAAATTGGACAGGAAAAAGCCTATGAGGCCTCAGTCATACACAAAGAACTACAGGTTACTAAGGAAACCAACTGATTATCTAATACCAAATGGTCAGCCCTGAAAAGTTATATACAAGTAGCACCGTAAGACTGGGTTGGTTATACTTAGGAATATAGAAGTTATTCATAACAAAATTAAAGAAATAAGAGGCCATGCATTTGAAAGAGAGAAAGGGACTATATGGGAGGGCTGAGAGGAAGGAAAGGGAAAGGGAGGGGAAATTATCTAGTTATGTTACAATCTCAAAAATAAAAGAACTTGATACATCTACACAAGTAATATATTTCTACTCTGAAGTTGAGAGACATATGTTGGACATATGTCCATTCCAAATGGGGATTTACAAGAAAATTGACTTATGTTCACCAAATTTGCAGACTTTCAATGAACTAACACCACTGTGTTCTAAATA
Organism: Dicrostonyx torquatus; assembly: GCA_028555095.1. Classification (NCBI taxonomy): domain Eukaryota; kingdom Metazoa; phylum Chordata; class Mammalia; order Rodentia; family Cricetidae; genus Dicrostonyx; species Dicrostonyx torquatus. The sequence continues at coordinate 122,446 of JAQHUG010000077.1, read as the reverse complement.
TTCTAAAGCTCAAAACAATTCTGCATTTTAATATAGTATTGCATTTATTCTTTCATATTATGTATTGATAATATTCATCCCCCTTTCACTGGGAGGGGGTTCCTCCACAGTCCATTCCTAACTTTACTACCCCTCCAAACTTCATGTCTGCTTTTTAAAAATCTCATAGATTCCATATAATTATGGTTATTGAACCATCCACTAGAGTATGGTAGATCTATCAGGGTTCATACCTTTAAATAAAACTAATTATCTTTCCCCATGAAGTGAGAAACTGTCTATAGCTCCTCAGTTGGGGGGTTCATGAGTCTCCTCTCTCCTCTTTATTAACATGTTGATTGGTTGATCTTGTTCAGGTCTTCTCAGGCAGCCTTAGCATTGTGGATTCATGAATGCAGTGGTCCTATCATGTTCAGAAGACATGGTTTTAGTATAATTCCAAGATTCAGAGACCATCTTTGCAGGTAGAGAGAAGGGGCACAGTAAGACTTTAAAAACTGGAAGTTGAGGAGGATCAAGCAACATCTCTGTTTTGATGCTTTATTCACTGGACACACAGAGAATGTCAAAGGAGGGACTGCTTCCTGTAACTAGAGGTATACTTTCGAAAATCAAAAAGATAATAGTGCTGACTCTAGGTCACGTGACTCTGGGCTTGTGGGGCCAGAGGTAGGTGTGTCGGTATTTGACCACATTGAGAGTCATTCTTTCCTCTACACAAGCTTCAAATGTACTTATAAATAAATAAATCAATCCATTCCATTTCTGTCGTTTGATCACAGAAGTGAGGCAATCCTACCCCATCTCAGTCTTCTGCTTTGATGACTTTTTCTTTCTTTCTTGTGTAACCCATTGAGTTTAATTACATTTGTTTGAAT